>JAPKLW010000885.1:230502-319326 GCA_026898455.1 Plectranthus barbatus
TTTATAAATTCAAATTTGAATATTAGCCATAGTGAGGTGAGCGATTCGCCCAATATCTAGCAAGTAGTCATTTGTCTTTTCTACAGCCTTTTTGCTTTTTTTCTTCTGATAATTAAAGATCAGAATATAATATTATGTCACTCTCGAAAAACAATGAGGCATTGGAAAAATACTCAAAGTTTAGACATAGTATTATTATATTTAAAAGTTCAAAAATATTGAAAACTCTTCAAAAGAACTACACAATTTTAAAATTATAAAGACTACAAGCCAAAAAAAATATATATTTTTTTAGAATTAAAAAAAAATAAAGAATGCAATTGGTTTGAATAGTACAACCTCAAAAATGAAAGTTAACTGTTCATGTTTTGGCAAATGAAAATGCAAATGACATTTTAAACTCTACTGCTGGACATTTTTTTTCTTTCTATTTTGGCATCAAATGCCATTTTGATGCCATTGCTGGAGAGATGGTCTTATAAGTTCAAATTCGAATATTAGCTATATAATAAGGTGAGTGAATTCTCCCAATATCTTGCAAGTAGTCATTTGTCCTTTCTACAGGCTTTTAGCTTCTTCTTTTTTCCTTATAGATCAGAATATAATATTATGTCACCTTCGAAAAATAATGAAGCATTGGAAAAATACTCAAAAGTTTAGACATCTATAATTTATAAATATACTAAAGCAAAGAAGTAGTTAAGAAAATAAAATGGCGGGAACGGTTATTCCATAAAAAATATTATTATTTTATGTAAGTAAATCATGGTTAATTAAATAATTATCAATTAATACAAATCATAGTATTCTATTTTTTTCTTATAAAGATAGACAATCTTATTTAATTTATATATTTTATAATAATAAACAACTATCTCCATTAATTATGAGAAAATAATTTATTTCTCTCAACAGTTTATAATTTGATAAATTATATAATTGTGGTAACTAAATTTATATAATAACATACAAAATTGAATGATGATTACCAGCAAAATTATTTTGAAATTAAAATTTTCAAACATCATAAGATATTAATATTTGATAATATTAATAAATTAATAAGCTAGATTAATATCACATTATTAGATGTATTACTTATGTAGATAATTTATACCATGATTTTATATAACTTATAATTAATTTTTATATCTGGTGCAAATTAATTATTTTTTATAATTTAAAATAGTGAATTATATATTATATGTACTACAACGAATAATGAGCAGCACACCAGTGTAATTATATAATATAATATAAAAATTTATGTATAAAAGTATAGACATGAAATTATATAATTTTAATTTAAATAAAAAAAAGAACTCAAATGATTAACTTTTAAATATTTGTACATTAGTTCAAATTTTTTTTATTTTGTTTTTTATTTTATGCTACAATATGTAAAACATGAACATATTAGTTTAATTTTTTATGTTACTTAAATCAATATGATTTATATGTTAAAAAAATGTGGAAACAACAATTTGTTTTTTTTAATTGAATTTAAATTATATTTTTTTAATTTATTTTAAAAATATAAAGGGTATGTGGTACGTCAGGGTGAAAATGTATACGCTTTATCATATTTATCAAACAAATAACTATTATATAGATAATATTTACACCTATATGTGACATACATTGGTTTACTAAAATCAAAGGCTTAATATATTTATAATTTATTAACAATACATAATTCTAATAATTTTGTGCAACGCACGGGAGAAATACTAGAATATGAAAGAAGTCTAAAAAAAACTGTTCCCGCCAAAATTATAAAAGAATATGAATATCTATATTTTAAAGCAAAATTTATCAAAGATATCTAAGTAGTATAATTGGTCTATAGTGTTGATATTAAGATTCTATGTATCTAAGAGGTTTTGTGTTCAAACCCAATCATTAACATATATATAAATTATTATTTTTTATACAAAATTATGTCTTCAATTATTAATTAAATAATTATTAATTAATACTAATCATAATAATCATTTTTGTACAATAAATATAGTCGGTCTTTTACCAATATTTCAATAAATTATATAAACTCGGTAATCAAGCTATAATTAAATTTATACAATAACATGCAAACCGAAATGAAGATTACAAATTAAATTATTTTAAATTCATATGTTTCAAAAATCGTAAGATAAAAATAATAATTATGATAAATTAATAAGATAGATTAATATAAAATTAATAAATTCATTATTTATATTTATAATTATATAATCTTTTATAACTTAAATATTATTTTTTGTAAATCCGGTACAAATTAATTATTTTTTATATGTATAATATGTACTATAACGAACAATAGGCAACTCATTAATATAATTATATATATAATTATAGAGATTTATATACTCCCTCCATCCTGGTTTATTAGGCCTTTTTCTTTTCGACACGGAAATTAAGAGTTGTGAGTATAAAATGAGTTAGTGGAATGAATATTTTATTGTTGAGTGTGAAAAGATTGCCATTTTTAGAAAGAAGCCAATTTAATTGGGACGCCCGATATGGTAAGATGGTCTATTCTACTGGGACGGAGGGAGTATAAAATTATAGTCAAATATCACATGTTATTTTATAATTTAATTTAAATTACTAAAAAAGTAGACATAAGTTAACTTTTAAAATGTGGGTACATCAGTTCGATTTTTTCTGTTTTATTTTATTTAGTATTTTTACTTTATACTAAAATATATAAAATGTGAGTATATCAGTTTGACTTTTTATGTTACTTAAAATTAGTATTATCTATATATTAAAAATATAAATCATGGGTACATCAATTTGATTTTTTTATTTTATTTAGATTATAATTTATTAATTTATGTTAAAAATATAAAGTGTTGGTACATTAGGTTGAAAACTTATATTATATCATATCTATCAAACACATAACTATTATATATATAATATTTACACCAGAATGTGACATATATTGGTTTGTTAAAATCAAACGTTTGATATGCAACAAACATGGGTAAATCTTGCAAACTTAATTTATATACAAAAAATAACAAAAGTTCGACAAACAATCTCATTTTATTCTACAACATTTATATTTTCTGTATTTTTTTATGATAAATTATTTGTGGATCCAATTTTCAAGTCTCACCTGAAATGAAATCATCATGGAAGCATTCTTACGTTCAAGCAAAAAAAATAAGTAATTTCTACATTTTTTTCAACGAGTCTTTCTCTCTAAGATTGTATTAATTTATGTAACTAATTGTTCAAAAATCTTTATATTTTTTGTATTTCTTTTATTTCACAATTTTTCTTTGAATCTAAACAAAATCATGATTATTTTTTGTGATTGCAATTCATCCAAGTTTCAAGGCCCACTTGAAATGAAATTATTGTGTAAACATACTTACATTTCAGAAGAAAAAAAATTCACAAACTTGAAATAAAATTAAATGGATTGAACTGCAATGAATTTTGATATTTTTCACTAAACTGCGAGTCTTTCTATTTAAGATTATTTAAATTTATGTAACTAAATTCTTCAAAAAAATATTCCTTGAAAAAAAATGATTTCTTATCTAAAATAAAAAAATTGTTTATTTACACTTTCAAGAAAGTATTGTGGAAACTAATTTCTAGAAGTGATCAAGAAATGAGGAGCACTATTAGAGGGGGATAAAAATAAAAAAATTAAAGTTAATTTATGAAAATGATTTGAAGAAAGTATAAAATGGAATATGTTTATCGTAGAATCCAAGTACTTTTCAAATACGTTTCAAAATCAAGACAAATAAACTGGAAGAATAAGAAAAAAAATCTTTATTAATTTACGATATAGTTGTAATCTTTGTATTACGATACCAAGACATATTAGAATAAATTTAGTATTTCAATAAACTTAATGATCTCTTAAATCTTAAAAAAAATATGATATTTTTAATAATATTTAATAGGAATATAATAATTTCGTGCAACGCAGAAATGCTTGTACTAGTATTATATTTAAAAATTCGAAAAATTTTTGAAAAATCTTCAGAAGAATTTAAATATTTCCCTTGTTATTTATCAAATTTATCATCACATTCACATTCGACAATTGAGAAAAAAATATAGCAATTGCAATTTCATATTAACAAACTTTGGGAGAATAAATACGGCGAAATGGATCACATACATATCTTACAATAGACAAAATAAAGCGTACAAACAAACCCAACAAAAGACATAGCATATTAAATCTATTACAATAAAGCTACCGACTTCTGATACAAATACATAATAAACTGACATATCAAATTTTTGCATACTCAATAGGTTCAATGCCTTCTGGCTAGTGCTAAAGAAATTATTGAGATATTCAGAGAAGACAAATTGTTTGTAGATTGGTTTCTCTCTAACCCCCAACACCTCCGACAATGGACAAATAATTGCATCCAATGAAGGGTTAGCAAATATAGGCACAGACACCCTATTCTTGTTGCTGCTAACAAACACACGATGCACGATGCTCTTATATCTGTTATTGCTCATGATTTGCAGCATATCACCAGTGTTAACAACAATCGAGCCCTCAAGTGGTGGTACGTGGATCCATCGATCACCTTCGGTGGCTCTTACGTAAAGCCCACCTATATCATCTTGCAGTAGTATCGTAATCGACGATATATCAGAATGGGGAGCAGTTCCAGCCACAAGCTCAGGGTGTGGACACTTTGGATAATAGAAAAGGGAGAGAGCAAGAGAGCCCATTAAAGCGGATTCTTTTACCTCATCTATTTGTTTCACATTAATCCCTCTCAACAACACCTCCAGTAATTTCCGAATAGTAGGTCTTGCGAAGTTTACATATTCTAAAACTGGATCTCTGTTGAGAAACCAAAAAAAAAAAAAAAGTCAACAACAGAGAAAAACTAATTGAATTCACTTTGTTGTCTGAAGGTAAATGTTCACTTTAAAGTAGATTTTATAGAATGGATTTATTTCTTGGGGTGAGATAGGGAGAAATGTTAGAAAGCTGTGTTAGTTTATCTTCAAACTTCAATACATCAGCATACCAACATACGGTCCATGGCAGTTCAAGTTATGATTCCACAAGGATTCATTTTGGCTATATATATGCATGACACGGGTTTGGCGTATTGCAAAAACTATGTGCATGCATGTATTAATGGCAAATTAAGCACTAGAGAATAAAATTGAGGCAACAGCAGAATGAAACAACTAAGCTTTAAGCAGATTATTTGACCATATATATATATATATATATATAGCCCCACAATCTTCAATATGTAATGCTTCTCAACGTGAACAGTAGTTAACGAGAGCCAAGAATTTTAAGCAGATTCACAACAGAATCCCAAGTTGAGAGCATCATGCATCATTGTTTCAGATAGACAAGAAAGTCACCTTGACACAGGGGGCCAGAGGTGGGAATCCTTAATTTGATCATTGGCAACGAGATGGAAAAGATAATCCTTCCATTCTAGAACCTTCTCGGACAAGGGACTGAAGCTGGTCAACAAGTTGACAGTGGGAGTGGGAGAGTTGTCCTTGAGATACTTCTTCCTCTCCTCAACCGGAAGTTCAAAGAAATCGTGAGCTGCCCTCTTCACATTTTCAACGACATGGGTTGGGATACCGTGATTGATGATCTGGAAGAAGCCCCACTTCGCCGCTGCTTCGCATATGGATTCCGAGACTTTGTCCCATTCCGACACGTCGATTATGGGTATGGATTCGTCGGTGGCAACTTGGATGTTACATAGTCTGTGTGGAGGGGGCAGGATGAACTCATCTGGGATTCTGTCCAGGTTCAGCTGAGACACCCCCTTCACGCCATTCCCTTCGTTTACCATGAAAGTAATCAGATCTTCTCGCTCCATTTTCGGTACAATCGAAGTGAAATTGCACCTAAAATATACATATCATTACAAGTAATTATATTGATTGATTAAATCCAAAAAAACAGATACGTGTCCAACTGATAAAGCAAACTATGCCACCTCTCATTCAATTAATGACAATTTCTGTGCAAACAAGATGGACAGCTTCTGCTGTGTAAATTCATCAACTTCTATAGATTCTTTTGTCTTTAACTGCATTATGAACTTGTACACTCCCGCAAAACAGAATGGTGATGAGATCGACCAGCCTAATATTGGATTAAATGGAACGAAAAAGTGGACACTACTACAAAAAAAAAAAAAAAAAAAAGCTAATAGACAACGCGGAAATCGAGTAGTCTATCGAAAATTTCCGCGTTGTCTATTTAAGTGTAGTCTATTGATGGACGCTAATAGACAACGCGGAAATTCGCGTCGTCTATTGACCTATAGACGACGCGGATGTCCGCGTCGTCTATATATCAAAATGAACTCCCACTAACTCACGTGGGGGTAAATAAAGATGTAGAGGTGCTCCATATTATTTAGGAACAAGAATAACAAATTAGAATATAATAGTATATAGTATTTAATTAATAAGATATACCTAATAAATAGGACCTGTAAAAACGTCACTAAACAGATAATTATAAGATTCTTAAACAGATAAGGTTTGACATGTGAATGTCAGAGTTAAACAGTAAGGATAAGATTAACATCAACCTGTCAAAGCTCGATAAGTTTGACAACGTTGTGTCAAACTTACTTAATCGCACTTCACAATCTCCCCCTTAAGCTTATTCGGCCTGTTACCATTCCATATGGATCATCCATAACAAAATAGCATTCATTGCCACACAAATCCATATGGTGCAACCATAATAAAAGCAATAAAAATATGGATCAACCATAAGCAAATCAAAAACCATTGCATAAGAAAACCATAATGATTACAGGGATTGTATCAAACTCCCCCTGAATTGTAAATATCCAGCAGCAAAATAGAAAAAAAATCAAACTTAACAAATTGTTTTTAAATTGTTTCCAAAGCAAAGATTTAATAAAGCAGAGCAGGGGGTCAGAGTCAAAGCCACAACATCCACCATCTTCAGATCACCAAGTCTCCCCCTGAATGGGAACAGGTTGGGAAGCTTACTCCAGATCCTGAAGCAACTTTAAGGCCTGCTTGATTAGTCTCTTGGCCTGTCGGATCTTGGAAGTTTGATCTTGGGAAGATGTACTAGCATCCACTTCTTCATCCTCAGATACGTCACTCGGAATATATGGCAGATCTTTGACCCTTGTATTGCCTTTCCTAGTCATAGATTGCTCAAAGACCAGCCGGATGGGATCAGACTGCAATTTTTCATCCAACGGAGTGACACCTTGAGATAAGATCAGCGCATGGAGAAGGCAAGGATGTGGTAGGTATGTGGAATCAGCTTTGGACATTGCACGAAAAATGTAGTGAAAATAGCTTAACCAATATTAAAGGGGAGACCAGTGCCCACTCGGTAGAGGAATTCAACTTGCTCCTTTGACACCACTGACAGATTCTTGTTTGGCAACCAGTTGTGAACGCAAATCTTGAACAGGGCCACATATTTCCAGGTCAGGGTGGAGACATGCAGCTTGGTCACCCAGGTTTTGGATATTCCCCCAACCAACTCAATAGCTAAATCCGTATCTGCAGACTTTTGCAATGCTTCCACACACTCAAACTTTAACCCCAGGAAAGAATTGATCATTTCATGGTCAAACTTGATAATTCTCCCCCTAACATAAGACTTCCAAACTTGGGTTTTCCGGTATGGAAAACATCATCCTTCAGCATGTTGGCAAACAACTCTAACACCAGTGTAGGACTAAAAGAAGTAAACTCTGTCACAGTCTTAAGCAAACCCCTTCTCCTAAGCAGTAAGTCTAACCCAAACTTAGAGAACATTATGTAATCCATCATCTTTTCTACCTTAAATTCCCTCTTAGAGTAAAGCAATTTAAGTGATTTTGCAAGGCAGTGATAGTACTTCAGACTATAGAATCTAGCAATATCATAGTCAGACTCTTCACCAGAGGAAGACAAAGTACCTTTTCCTTTGAGAGATGAGGGTTCCATGGATTTACATTGCTCCACTTTGGGCTTCTTTGACTGCTTGGCTTCAGATCTTTCAGGAGAATTGGATTTTGCTCGGCGTTTGGTGGACTTTGACACAGATTTCTTCGGCTTTGGCTTGGTTTTCTTTACAGAGGTTGCTCCTTCAGTCTTCTTCCTTTCCTTTTCTGGTAACTCTCCACTTGAATCAGCATGCTCTTCAGCTTGTTCGGTTTCTTGAGGATCAGCCTTGAAATCTTCGTCAGAGTTATTCAACTCTCCAGACTCATAGTCTGACATGGCGTTGTCAGACTTCAACGATTGCTCCGGCAGATCATCATCCTTTGTGAAAACATGGGGGTGTCAGTCAGACTCCTTTGAAACTTCTCGGCTTCACTTTCTTTCTACGGCTGACAGCGTGCTTTTTTTACTCCTTCTTAACAGTTTCTTCAAAAATCCTTTTGGATCTCCTCTCAGACATCTTTCCCTCAAGATGTTGGACGACATCAGAGATCAACTTCAAGTTTCCTGGTTGATCGGCGTCGATAGGGAATCCTTCTTGGCCATGCAGCGCAAAGTGGAGTGGCGGCTCATGTAGAACCTCAGATGGGTTCTCTCTAGCGGTTGTCAGAGGTAGGTCTTCGAAGGATTTAGAGGGCTGAGCGGTTGAATCGGGGTCCAAGAAAGGTTCCTTCAAGATCCTCTCGGTTACTTCATCAAACGCCTTTTTTTATTCCTCGATTGAAGGCATGAATGGTGAGTTAGGGTTTTGTGTTTTTGTTGGAGAAGAGAGAGGTTCGGCGGTCGGTTCTTTAGTTGATGGTTCAGTAGGGTGAGAGGTTGAAGATTTGATGATGATTTGAGGAGAAGGTTCGGCGGAAGTAGGTGGTGGTGTGATTTCAGAGGCGGTTGGAGGAGTTGTTAAGGGTTCAGAGATGGGAGGAATGGCGGTACCTTCAATGTTTGGTTGAAAGGAGGAGGATTGAGCGGCTTTTTCCGTTTGACTCTCCAGCAGCCGTTGAAGAATCTTGGCACCGTCCGGTGAGGTGAGAGTTTTGGCTAGCAAATCTTGAATGTTTTGATCGGCCATGGAGGTTTTTGGGAGAGTTGAGAGGTTTCAAAGAGAGAGAGATAGGCGAACGGTTTGTGTGGAGGAGAAAGTGCTTTGAATAGCGTGTGACTGATGGGAATAGTATTCTGCAGAAAAAACACTTAACTAGAGAGAGGAGGTGAAACAATAATACCGAAATTAAAGGAAAACACTAATTTCAATTTTAATCATCCAAGTTCTCGAAAGTTACGGACATAAAAATATCTATTTGAAGAACTATCTGCTCTCTTAAATCCTAGTTTCAACGCAAATATATCTTTGAATGAATGATAAACACTCATTTTTTGCATTTTACTGATGTGAATCTACTAACTATTTGCCTTGGATTAGATAATTAATTGATATTTCTGAGACGTATTCATATTCTTTTAGAAAATATTACGTTTGGTTTGGTTTTGGGTTGTTTATGCAGGTCTCACGCACAATTGAGTCGTTTTCAGGATATGACTAAATGCCATGGGGTCAATCGATGCTTGCTTGCATCGGGAACGGTGACCCAAATACATTTTAGGCCAAAATTCAGTGGAAACCCGTACCGAAAGCAGTTGATGTTCAAAGAAGCAGTCACGAATTTCTCCACACATGGAATTCGAGCTAATGGAGCATGATAATAGATAGATCTTTGAGTTAGCTTTCCAATGCAACTGAAATCGGGTCAATCGGAGTTCGGGAGCAAAAGTTATAGCCGAAACCGTGAGACTGCGCAGCATTCGTAACAAGAACGGCGACCAGATTACAAAAACGGCGATTGCCATTTCTGCTTCTGGGATGCCGTTTTCGTAAATTTCTCCATTTTTCATTCGGTACACAAACGGCAACCCGTGCACGAAAATGGCGATCGCGGAATCTGTTTTATGGGTCGCCGATCGGGTAAAAAAGGACGAATTTTGGTACAAATCCCATATCTTTTTGGATTTGAAGAAGATAAGTATAAATAGAGGCTTCCAAGGCTGAAAAAAAAAAACCCTTCAACATATTTTTGAGAGACTATAGTCTGGAGAAAGCTAGAACGGAGCAAAATTTGAAGAACAAAGATTGAAGACTCGAGATTGAAGACCACGGGTTTTTGATTTCATGTTTTCCATATTTTTGTATCTTCTTCTCTCTGTAATTATGGAACTTAGCATGATTGGCTAAACCCATTGTGGATTCTAGGGTTTGAACCTGTGTTGAACTTTATGTAATTATTTATTTAATTCGATTTTCCTTTTCCATTCGCATTCTAATTATTCCTGTGTTTTGATTAATTGCTTGATACTGGCCATTGATGGCGATTTGATTGGTATTTCTTTGAACCAGAAGGTCTAGGTTTATCAATAGGTTGCAGGATAATTAGATTTAATTAATTAAATGTCCGGAAGGAATTTGAGTGATTAAAGGGTTTAAAAATTTGATGTTCTAATCAAGAGTAGAAGTCCTCCTGCACGTCCGGAAGGAGTCATTAGGTCTTTTATTTCCATGTTATGGTTTAGAGTTCGGAAGAATCACCTGATAACATAAATACGATTAACTCATGTGTTTGGAAATTAAATTGGAATTGAATTGAATAAATGTTGTTTAATTGTTCATCATAGTCGATTGCCCTGGAATCCTGGTCTCTCTATATTTTCTAAATCAAACGTTTAAATTCCTTTTTAATTATTTAGTTTTCAAAATTGCCTAGTTTAGATAAACAAACTCTTTTACCGATGTGTCTAGATAGTAGTAAGATATCTGTATTTTAGTGCTTGATTATACTTCGAGCCTGCAATCCTTGAGTTCGATAATTTATTACTTGTCATCTACAGTGGTCTGTACACTTGCAGAATAGCGTGTTGCAAAATACGTTATCAAGTTTTTGGCGCCGTTGTCGGGGATTGCATAGATTTCTAATTGACACTAATTCTGATATTGCGCCACTAATCTAGACTTTGTTTTACGCACTTTTTATCCTGTATAATTTTTTTTTTTTGTCTAGCTACTAACGTTAAATAAAGCGCTTGTTAGGAGGCAACCCAATTTTTACTGCTTTCAGTTGTTTAATTTTGGAGTCTTATGTTCTTTATTATGTCTAGAGTTCACGTATTTTGTTTAATTTTGTTGAGTGCAGAAAAAGAGTTAGAAATGCAGGGATTTACTGAAAATTGCAAAAACGGCGATCGATGAGCAGATGCGGCAGTTCATGGCCGCCACCGCGGTGAGGATGCCTGAGGTCTCACACACATCTCCGTGATCTTTTTTCCCCACAAACTTATTCCTTCCTTCGTATCGAATAAGGTTGGGGGAGGGGGATGTGATCGGGCGATGTGTGTTTCTACCCTTTTCTTTTTCTTTTTTTTTTCTTTATTTTTTTGAGTTGATATTTGATCTGAACTAATTGTATTAACGTGAACCATCAGTTATGTATTCGTTTAAATTCCGTAATATTTTAGTTTGTCTTTATTTTAGTGGGTCTGTAACTTGGGAAACTCTGTCATTTTATTGTACCGGGAATTGAATGGTTTGGTACGGGTTGTATTTGCATTATTGATCAAAGTTAATGATGACAACCATTTCATTCTCGTGAAACCTGTACTAATGATCTGCATATGAGTTGATGAGGTGCATACTTTTTGCGGAATTGATTTTGGCCTCTAGGATATGCTTAAGCCTGTGAGAATTTGAGCCTGTGTTCGTTTCATTGAGAGTATGTCACTGTACGCTTTACCTCTAGAACTTGTTTTGGTTTATGTCTCAAAATTGTATAGAGGAATGTCATGGACTTAGAAATGATCTTAGACCATCGTTTCATGAGCCTCGTTAAAACCAAAACACTAACCCATTACATAATCCCTTGTTAAACCTGTTGAGCCTATAAACCCTTTCCTTCTAAACTAGTTGATAGGAGGTGCGGATGGAGTTATATGGATATCTGGTGAGGGTAGGTGGTGAGATGAAGTAGTCTTATATGGTAGTACATAGTCCAAAGCCTTGTGATGGACAATATATTTATAAAAAAAAATGATTTTAGGCCATCGTTGTTAGCCAAATTATCCCAAACACTGTCCCTTATACAATTTTATCCTTAGTAATGCCCCTTTGAGCCTGTTACTTTTCTTTCTTGTCTATGAGTTAAGAAAAGCATGGTATTTCTGTCTTGTCTATGAGGAAATGCTATACACAGGTGAATAGTATCTTGTCTATAAGATTTGGGTGGAATAAAGGGTAGATTGATTTATATTGTTCATGATTAGCCTTTGAGTTTGTGTTTTTCTGTTCTTGTCTATAAGTGAAAGCTTGGATTCCTTCTTGTCTATAAGTTGAGGTGAAAAAAATATGATGGGTAATATGTGTCTTGTCTATGAGGCAATATTTGTAAGAGGATAAGAAATTAGCACGTGCTAGAAAAAGTTAACACGGTGGATAACTTGAGTCGGAGACTCAAGTCTCGTGTCAGAAAATACGGAAACTCAGAGAGTTTGGTAGAGAGATGGCTTGAAAGATTGCCCTTTGTCTTCTCAAGACTATCAGATTTTTTTAATTTTGTTCAGGTAACCTATTAAGGTTGGGTGGGATGGCCTTTATATAGAGGAAGACCTATGGAAATTTGAATTTCTATCCGTTAGACTCATAAATTCAGATGTTAGACTCATGGATTATATTGTCCAATCATAGCCTATGTCTTAGGTCTCCTTTCTGCTCTGTTAAGCAGCGTCAGTGTACGTTACACTAACTTTATGTCAGACTTCTTTTCAGCCCAAGGAATCCCAGTTTGGATAACCTCGTACTGACTTGGGCATGTATGAACGTCTGAGTCTGACTGAGCTTCGATATCTTTTGAAATACTCATTCCTTAAAGGTAGAGGCTCTTATACTCACTATTAAAGGTCAGTACAGCTTTGCCCTCATACTGACTTCCCAGGGTCAGTATGGTAAACCCTCATACTGACTTACCATAGTTAGTATGGAAAATGTCCTCATACTGATTTCTCCTTATTAGTATGGAAATCCATTGAACTGACTACTCCTTAGTCAGTTCGAGAAAGCCCTCATGCTGACTTCTATTACAACTCAATTTGATCATATACAAGGATTACAGTTTAGAATTCTAGAAACTGGAAAAACTGACTAAGATGGCTTACAATCTTTGACCCACCAAAACAACAAAAAGTAAGGAAGGAATTCTCTAAAAAATCCTAACAACTACCATGGATGATATCATGGGAACCAAGCCTACAATCATCGAAATAATTGGAACCACTTTAGTTTTTCCTATTCCAATCCAAATGGTCTTGAACAACCACCGTCTGGATTCAATGTGCAAAATGGAATGATCATGGAGCCCTAAAAGCTCAATATTGAGGATATTTTATCCAAAAGGACAATTGGCGAGCAACATTAGGGTTAAGCCAAAGAACAAGCAGCAAGTAGCTGCCATCACTCTGAGATACAATGCAAGATATGAAGGTTCGGAGATGCTAAAAGATGAAATTAGTGCAGAAAGTGAAGGAAGAGAAGTAGGAGTGCTCTATTTCGACCAATACATAGGATGCATCAGTCAACGTGCATCATGAAGAATCAATTCAGAAAAGTCTAATTGTCGCACCCATGTTGATCAATGCACCATATGTGTCAATCAACACAAGCAGAAGAAGATTGACGGTTGATGTGCAGTTAAATCGGTTGAAATAAAAGACATCTTCAGGTGACATTTCTCCTCCGAAAGCTACAATAATACATCTCATGCCCTTTCCTCAAAGATAGATGAAGACGAAAGAGGATGAGAAGTACATAAGCTTAGTGGATAACTTGTAGAAGGTTAGTATTGACCTTCCACTTATTGAAGCCTTAGAGAGAGAGATTCCTGGACACATGAAGTTCCTGACGAAGTTGATGAGGGAAATGAAACAGTTCGTTGAGGATGAAACTGTTCCCATACATGAAGAGTACAACCTACTACTACAAAAGAAGATCGTCCAGATGCTTCTCCATACCATGTGAGATTGGGGGATTGAAGTTTGAAAGAGTATCGTGCGATACTAAAGTAAACATCAATCTTATGCCGCATTCTATTTTTAAGAAGCAGAACATTAGAGAGATAATGCCTACAACAATCACTCTACAAATGACCGATTGCACTCTCTCTCACCCAAAAAGTATAATAGATGTTGTTCTCATTCTAGTGGGTCACTTAATTTTCCCTGCAGATTTTGTTGTGATTAACATGAAGAATGATGAGAACATGCCAATGATCTTGGGGTGAGATTTCTGTATACTGGTGGTGCATTCATCGATGTTCAAAAATGTGAAATTACACTCTACGCAAATGAAGTAAAAATCTCATTTGTGATTAACAAGAGTAGAAGGCAAGACGAGTGTACTCATATTGAAACTGAGGAGGATGATGAAAATGAAAAGGACGAAGAGGAAGCTATCTCATGGGAAAGAAACAACAAGATGATGAAACTGTGAATTAAGTAACCTCAAGTTGGTTTTTCATTGCCAAGCGAGATAAAGTATTCTTCACCATCAATGCTAAGGGCAAACATGTCTGGACCCCTCCTCCTTAATAATCTCTGAGGTACCGTCAAAACATGTCGTTAAAAAAATACTTATTGGGAGGTAGATGAATAATTTATTTTGACTTCATTTATTTTATTTTTTTTTCTTTTATTAAAAAATTTGGCATATTTCAATAGACACATTTTGCGTAGGTTGACCTAAAATGGATGATCGATGTCATGGTCGCCGCATTTTTACTTGTTACCATTTCACTTCTTGTTTGATTTTAAGACTTTTCACTTTTTTGGGTAAATTAAGTTTGGGAAATGTGGACAAGAATTTGAAATTTTTATATCCCTTTTTGTTATTTGTGCTTTATTTACTTTTAGGTAAAAAACTTCTAGATTTTTTCAAAACCTTTATGAGTAAATTCTAGGGGTGGAAATTGGGTCGGATTTTGGTTGGCGGGTACGGTTACAACATGGTATTAACATGTTAAATGTCAATCCGAACCCGACACATTTATTTTGATCCATGAATAAAATAATAATTCTTTTGAACAAATATAGTAAAATATATTCAAATAAATTAAGATATATTTCATTCTTGAAATTTAAATAATTTTCCATTGTTATAACAATATTTCACATATCATATAAGATATGCTTATCTAAATTTTGGTACACACAATCTTTCCTTATTAGAGAAATTAGACACTATTTTTTCGTAATGTACTATTAATGAAGGTTTGTTGAGATATAATGCATCAAATTTACTTTATAATGAATAACAATTGAGATAAAATAAATACCAGTTAAAATAAAATATCGTGAGTACAATACATTGAATTTACATTATAATGAATAACAATAGAGATAAAATGAAAAATAGTTAAGATAAAATGTATGTTACGTGATAACATCGAATATATTTTATAATGAATAACAATTGAGATAAAATGAAGAACACCGAAGATAAAATGAATGTTACGTGAATGAAATAACATCAAAGTTAAAAATTTGCCCATGAATGAACAAAAATAGAGATAAAATGCCGTGTTTTTTTTTTGTCAATCTGGATCATTGATTGTATTAAATCAATGATCGCGATTTATTCTCATTTCTTAGCTTCATCCTCACCAAATCAACCCCCCTATATATATATATATAAATATATATATATATATAGAGAGATAGAGTGGTGATCATATGAGAATAGTTTTTAGTATGAGAAATGAGAATAAATTGCAGGAACTGAGTCTACAATAGGCGACACGAATTGCCATTTATTATAACTCCGGATTCGATTTATGGATATCAAAATAAATATCATGACAAACAGTAAATGCCCTATGCATGCTCCTATTTAATTTAATTCATAGATTCAAAGGAATACCTGAGACTCCAGCGACTGATCTACAGATCTAGATCGATAATGGCAATGATGATGGTATAGATCTGGATCTAGAATCGATCAAAATGATGGTATTCCTACAGATCTGATCTTCTGATCTGTTCCCTTGCTCGATCAGGAAATCTGGTGAGGATACGATACCGGATCTACAGCCGCGCACTCTCTCTCAATCTCTCTAAGGTTTCTGATTTGAAACTTCAAAACATATGTGGGAAAATGAGAGATTTATCTATTTATATAGATATGGAGAATGGGCTATTAGGGTTTAATAAACCCTAATGGGCTCTGAGCAGTGTTGGGCTAGACCAGGGATCAAATGCAAATAATAAAGTGGGCCTCCTATTAATTAATTCCATGTTCAACCCAGAACATAATTAATTAATAAACATTAATTCATGCCACCAGAGAATTAATGCTGACCTATCCCTTTATTACCACGTTATTAGGAACAGGTTGCATTGACTTGGTTAATCCCCATATTTAAGGTTTCAGACATTCATTAATTAATTTAGTGTATGACAATTAGCTGTAATTAATTAATCTCTTATTATTCCTGAGTAGTACCACTCAACCCTTATCGCTTATGCTTGAATCAATGATTCAGCCGCAGGACTTAGCATAACGAACCTCGTGAGCTTCTCAGGGAATGTCACCATCCTGAAACGAATATGGTTATCTAAATCCAGCCTGAGGAAACCCCACACAAGATGCCATCACCCAAGATGCAGATATACGAGTACATGTAAGACTCTCCACCATAGCAAGTCAAAGTGACAGTCAACCCATGTGTGCCCCTCAGCTTTCAATAGATTTTAGATCCGACCAAGTTACCGAGATCTTTACTCATTCCTATGTCAAGTAGAATGGTTCATCTCACTGTTGATCCTATCAATACATTGAGATGTACCGGTCACACAAAGCAGTCAAGATAAACCACTTATGGACTTGTGTGTCGCAGCCTAAACCGACAGCCAAACCAGAAACTGTCTCAGCTGTGATAACTGTTTATATCTCTCTAGGTCGAACGATCTATATGATCTTCTGTGATCTCTTACACACCGTATGATCTCCCTATCGACGAGATAACTGGATGTGTTTGTTCGCATCGTATGATTGTTAATTCAGATAGGAGTTGTTTATTGCAAGTCATTAATAATGATTACCAGTATATCAAACATAACGTTTCCTAATATACCAATCATAATGCTTTTACGTATACAATTCCAACAATCTCCCACTTATACTCAAAGTATTATACCATTACTTTCCAGAGTATAACATGTGTCTATTCTAATCTAGCTATTACATTTGGTCACCAGGTGGCCGGCATCTACCTCAGCCCTAGGCTACGAATGTGACCCTCGTTTGTCTTCTGTGGTAAGCCTTTGTAAATGGATCCGCTAGATTATCCTTCGTGTCAATCTTCTCTATTAGCACATCGCCCCTCGTTACGATTTCTCGTATGATGTGGTACTTTCTCTCTATGTGCTTTGACGCCTTGTGAGTTCTTGGTTCCTTAGAGTTTGCTACTGCACCAGCATTATCACAATATACCGTGATAGTCTCGGGCAAACTTAGAACAATATCTAACTCTTGGAGGTAGTTCCGGAGCCATACTGCTTCTTTAGAAGCTTCTGAAGCTGCCACATACTCAGCTTCCATGGTGGAGTCCGCGATACATTTCTGTTTCGCACTCCTCCATGATACAGCTCCACCTCCCAAGGTGAACACATAGCCCGAGGTCGATCTCTTCTCATCCTGATCCGCCTGGAAATCTGAATCCGTATAACCCACAGGGCACAAATTCTCACACTAATAAACAAGACAATAGCCTCGAGTTCTTTTCAGATACTTGAGAATGTGTTTGACAGCAGTCCAGTGTGCCTCTCCAGGGTTAGACTGATATCTGGCCACCATGCCCACGGCATAACAGATATCTGTCCTCGTACATAGCATCGCATACATGAGACTTCCCACTGCCGAAGCATATGGTACTTTAGCCATCTCATCCTTCTCCTCTTCTATTGCAGGGCATTGTACCTTAGACAGAGGAACACCATGTCTGAAAGGTAGCAATCATTTCTTGGCATTTTGCATGCTAAAACGAGCAATTACAGTATCAATATAAGCGGCCTGAGACAAGCTTAACATCCTCTTCTTGCGATCACGCAAGACTTTAATCCCAAGGATGTATCCAGCATCTCCTAGGTCCTTCATTTGAAACTGTTCGGATAACCATCTCTTTATGTCTGACAACACCTTCACATCGTTGCCGAATAGAAGAATGTCATCTACATAAAGTGCAAGGAATACCACGCTTCCGCTGACGTATAATCGGTACACACAACTTTCGGTTTCGCACTGTAAAAATCCATAGGATTTAATCACATCATCGAAACATTTGTTCCATGACCGTGAAGCATGTTTAAGTCCATACGAGGACTTCTTTAGCTTCCAGACAAGATGCTCTTCACCATCCTTCACATAACCCTCTGGCTGCTGCATATAGATGTCACGACCTTCCTCAAGGTACCCATTTAAAAATGCGGTTTTGACATCCATCTGCCAGATTTCTAGGTCCATATGTGCTGCTATGGATAGAAGAATTCGAATGGATTTGAGCATGGCTACCGGTGAGAAGGTCTCGTCATAGTCAATGCCCTCTTTTTGACTATAACCCTTTGCCACCAACCTGGCTTTAAAAGCCGCTATTTCTCCTTTCGAACCTTTCTTTCGTTTGTATACCCATTTGCAACCTATGGCCCGAAAGCCATCTGGTAGCGCAGACTTCTGGTATACATCCATAGAGGTAATTGATTCAATTTCTGAATCCATGGCTTTATGCCATTTTTCCGCATCTTTGTCATTTACTGCTTCGTCGTATGTCAATGGGTCGGTATCATCTAGTCCGTCTTTCGGGATCAAGTCCGAAGACTCTCCCACGAACATATACCGCTCGGGTTGGTGAGGTACCCTCCCACTACGACGGAGCACTGGTACTGCGTCAGCAGTTGGTGCAGTTACTTGTGGATCAAATCCTTGCACTGGCGACCGTGCAGTTGGTTCCATACCTTCGAGAGGTACACTCAATCTGCCACGGGGTTTTCCCAATGGAAGCGCATCATCGTCTCCAATTTCTTGAAGAATGATATCACTTTTGGATTTGTGGTTTTTCACAAACTCGTCCTCCAAGAATCTTGCGTTGGTGCTAACAACGATCTTCTGATCCTCAGGACAGTAGAAATAACCACCTTTCGTTTGTCTGGGGTATCCCACAAACAGCATTATCTTGGACCTACCTTCTAACTTATCAGGTTCCTTCGACAAAACATATGCCGGACAACCCCACACTCTTATCTTTGACACACTGGGCTTTCGCCCATGCCAGAGTTCCGAGGGTGTTTTAGGAACTGACTTAGAAGGTACCAGGTTTAGCAGATACGCCACTGTTAGTAACGCGTGGCCCCAAAACAAAACAGGCAAGTTCGCATAACTCATCATAGATCTAACCATTTCAAGAAGAGTCCTATTTCTTCTTTCCGCCACACCATTCTGCTGAGGAGTGCCTGGTGCGGTCCATTGGGATGTAATCCCATGCTCTGATAAAAACTTCAAGAACTCGTCACTGAGATACTCACCACCACGATCAGATCGTAATGACTTAATGGTCTTGTTTAACTTCTTCTCTAGTTCCGCCTTGAATTCTTTGAATTTATCAAAGCATTCAGACTTATAGTGAAGTAAGTAAATATACCCGTATCTCGAGTAATCGTTAATAAAAGTGATGAAATACATAAATCCTCCACGAGCTTGCGTGGACATCGGTCCACATAAATCAGAGTGGATCAGTTCTAACACATCACTTGCTCGAGACTGACTTGCCTTGAAAGGTCTGGTCGTCATATTTCCCTCTATACAGGATTCACAAACTCGATGTGGAACTACCTGGATTGAATCCAACGTTCCATCATCCACGAGTCTCTTGATCCTCTTTAGATTGATGTGACCTAGTCTCAGATGCCATAGATATGTAAGATCCTCATCAGAAGATGAAAACTTTCTCTTCTTATGATTAAATGAGCTATATGCAGCATTCACGGAAGATTTATGCAAACAAGTTATGATATAAAGAGAGTCTTTCTGTATACCACGACAGATAACACCGTTATTGCCATTGATAGTAACATGACCATAAAAAATAACTGAAAATCCATCATTTATTAAACAGGAAACAGAAATAAGGTTCCGCTGAAAATCCGGCACATACAAAACATCTCTTAAAATCAAAACATTGTCTTGAAAGCATAATGTAACATCTCCAACTGCTACTGCAGACACACGAGCAACATTACCCATGGAGATCGTCACCTCGTCATCATTCAGCTGCCTTGTCGGCCTGAATCCCTGCAAAGTGTAACAAACATGATCAGTAGCTCCAGTATCCACTACCCACGAATGGGTAGAAACAGATGTTAAACACGTTTTCGTTACAAATGCTAATGACGTACCTTGTCTAACCCGCTTGGTCAGACAATCCTTCTTCCAGTGATCAGCTTTGCCACAACGGAAACACTTGCCCTTCTTCCCCGGTGTCACAGTCTTCTTTTTCCAAGAACTTTTGCTTCCAAAGGCTGTCTTCTTGAATTTCTTTCCAATCACCCCTTTAGCACCTTTCGATGAAGCAGGGCGACTACCGGAAGAAACTAAGACTTCCTTTTTAGGTTGCATGACTGATTCAACTGCCATGAGATCACTAAGTAACTCATTAAGAGTGTACTCCTTTTTACTCATAACAACATTCAGCCTAAAGTTCTCAAAAGACTTCGGAAGTGAGTTGAGTATGATATCGACCTGGGCTTCCCCGTCAATATGTCCTCCATGCAACGTCAGTTCATCCATGAGATGAGTCATGGAAACAACGTGCTCCCTCACTGAGCTACCATCAGTCATTTTACAACTCACGATTTCCCTCATGAGTTTAAATCTGACAGCTCTATCTGATTCCCCATAAGTAACTGTGAGACTATCCATAATCTCAGCTGCTTTGTCATAGTGCTGATGTTGTTGCTGGAGCACCTTAGACATAGTGGTCATCATGTAGCACTTGACTACATTATTAGACTTGACCCACTTGTCATAGAGGTTCCGCTCCACATCAGTTGACTCAGCAGTAGGGACAGCTGGACACGGAGTGTTAAGAACATATTGATGTTCCTCTGCAACTAGGATATAATCCAAGTTGCGCTTCCATTCCAGGAAATTCGGACCAGTTAATTGATTTTGTGCCAAGATATTTATGACATTATTCATATACATATCTGAAAACAATAATTGATTAAAGTAAGTACATACATGCAGAACATTGAAACAAATATGCATTGTAACCTTTTCATAAAACAATACAATTGTTTCCCCCAATTGCCTAAGTGCTTCTACTGTAAGCTCCTTTCGAAGACGTTTACAGCAGACCACCTAACCAGACTGCTATTTGAAGTTCCAGTCTTTAATTTCAATCCATGCCAGGTATTCGCCGGCAAATGAAATTAATAATCGGAGATAAAACTAAGACCATGTTCAACCTATCTTAGCAGGGACATCATTCATGAGTTAGTACTCAGGCAACATCTAAGCATTTGACCACAATTATAACTCCGGAAGTTAAAAGGACGATTTGTCATACGTACGAGACCAATGACGCATGCCTCTTACAACCTTTGTTATCTCATTTAAAACAACCCTAGAGAACTTATGAACAAATAAAGTAAGCAGGCTACGGTCGTGTAGACATCTACTCACTTCACTGTCCACTTCTCACATGTTTAAATGTTTTATTTAGAAATCTCATCTATTAGAACTTATGAACAAATAAAGTAAGTAGGCTACGGTCGTGTAGACGTCTACTCACTTCACTGCCCACTTCTAATAAGAGACCGCATTGTGGAGGTCTTGTTGATTTTAGTTAAAAAATCTTGCTTAGTCTTTTTCTTTCAAAAGGTTCTTATGCGCACAGATTATTTTATGATCCATAAATTATGACACATCTAAAATTCCATCATATTTCCCAACATGATTTTGGAATTTATAGACATAATTTAATACATAAAATAAATCACATAAAGCATGCTTTAAACAGTAAATAATAAAGCAGTAGCATGCTTTCCTATTATTTATTAGTGCGCACATAATAAATCTCATCATACGAGAAATTAATTAAATAAACAAATAAAATTTCTCGTTGCCCCTTGATGCAATTACATGAGAAATAAAATAAATCTATCTATTACAATGATTTATTTTGATACAGATTTTCAAATGGGCTCCCACTCTTTAACTTGAAATCTGCAATTTTTGGGCTTCGAAAAATACAGCAAATTGGGCTATTGGGCTAGGAATTTGGGTTTCACGCCCATAGGGTTGTAAAACCCTAATTTTTAGAAAAATCCAAATTTTCAGCAGTTCGGGCTGCCTCCGGGCCGCCGGGCCCGAGCAGCCCAAACCCTAGCCCGCACAACAGTTTGCAAACCCTAGCTGCTGCTAGGGTTGCAGCCGTCGCCACCCATCTGTCCAACGGCCGCCGCCGCCACGCCTGGAGCAGCACAGCCCAGACGCCACCGCTGCCAGTCACCGTGCCGTCACCGGCAAGACACACACAGGCTCACGTCTCTGGTCACTGCCCATAGACGCAACCTGCGCGCGAGCCCGTGTCGCAGTTGAACCAGCACCATGCGCAAATTACACACGGCTGTTGTTCGTCCAAAAACCCGCAGCCTTCGTCCCTGCCCGTCTGCCGCCTCCCACCGTCGTTCGCACCTGCGCGGCCTTTGCCGGACCACAGCAACCCGCGCCAGCCAGAGCCATCGCCGCTGCACGTGAAGATGGAGGTCGCGAGCTGCTGCTGCAGGGATCTGCCATCGCCGCGCGCGGCCATGTTTTCAAAGAAACTGCCGCGCACAGATCGCGGCCACTGCGTGCTTCCTTCGCCGGCCAATGGCTGCCCTCGCCGGTCACAGCCGCGCACCGCCTGCGCGCGGCTACTGCTGCCGTGTTCTTATTCTCTTTCTCAAATCGGTTACAGATTGAATGAAAAATTACGACAGATCTAGTCTATTACATTTTTCTTATCAATCTAATCGCGGATTTTCTCGCGATTTAAAACCAAAAACAAAAACAAGAGAGGGGCCACGAGAACAAAAACATCTACGACAAAAATAAATTCATCCACAATAAATTAAATAACATGCATAAACTGATTGTCAAATTTATTTTCCGACAGAGCCATAAAATACGAACCTCGCTCTGATACCAATTATAGGAACTGAGTCTACAATAGGCGACACGAATCGCCATTTATTATAATCCGGATTCGATTTATGGATATCAAAATAAATATCATGACAAACAGTAAATGCCCTATGCATGCTTCTATTTAATTTAATTTGTCGATGATGGCAATGATGATGGTATAGATCTGGATTTGGAATCGATCAAAACGATGGTATTTCTACAGATTTGATCTTCTGATCTGTTCCTATGCTCGATCCGGAAATCTGGTGAGGATACGCTACCGGATCTACAACCGCCCACTCTCTCTCAATCTCTCTAAGGTTTCTGATTTGAAACTTCAAAACATATATGGGAAAATGAGAGATTTATCTATTTAACTAGATCTGGAGAATGGGCTATTAGGGTTTAATAAACCCTAATGGGCTCTGAGCAGTGTTGGGCCAGACCAGGGATCAAATGCAAATAATAAAGTGGGCCTCCTATTAATTAATTCCATGTTCAACCCAGAACATAATTAATTAATAAACATTAATTCATGCCACCAGAGAATTAATGCTGACCTATCCCTTTATTACCACGTTATTAGGAACAGGTTGCATTGACTTGGTTAATCCCCATATTTAAGGTTTCGGACATTTATTAATTAATTCAGCGTATGACAATTAGCTGTAATTAATTAATCTCTTATTATTCCTGAGTAGTACCACTCAACCCTTATCGTTTATGCTTGAATCAATAATTCAGCTTGCAGGACTTAGCATAACGAACCTCGTGAGCTTCCCAGGGAATGTCACCATCCTGAAACGGATATAGTTATCTAAATCCAGCCTGAGGAAACCCCACACAAGCTGCCATCACCCAAGATGCAGATATACGAGTACATGTAAGACTCTCCACCATATCAAGTCAAAGTGATAGTCAACCCATGTGTGCCCCTCAGCTTTCAATAGACTTTAGATCCGACCAAGTTACCGAGATCTTTACTCATTCCTATGTCAAGTAGAATGGTTCATCTCACTGTTGATCCTATCAATACATTGAGATGTACCGGTCACACAAAGCAGTCAAGATAATCCACTTATGGACTTGTGTGCCGCAGCCTAAACCGACAGCCAAACCAGAAACTGGCTCAGTTGTGATAATTGTTTATATCTCGCTAGGTCGAACGATCTATACGATCTTCTGTGATCTCTTACACACCGTATGATCTCCCTATCGACGAGATAACTGGATGTGTTTGTTCGCATCGTATGATTGTTAATTCAGACAGGAGTTGTTTATTGCAAGTCATTAATGATTACCAGTATATCAAACATAATGTTTCCTAATATACCCATCATAATGCTTTTACGTATACAATTCCAACATAAATCTCAGTCTTTGATCTTGTCATTTCGACGCTCAAGATCTATTTTATTTCCGTGTGCAGTTTTGGTCCATTATCCTACATTGTTACATAATTAAGGATATTTTTGTAATTTCACTTTTTTTTCAAACTTAAATCAAATCTCACTAAATATTTGACCAGATTTTTTATTCTTTTTTATGCAACCAAATTTTTATTTTCTTCTTCTTGCAATCCTATTTCTTCTTTGTTGTCTCCGTCGTGGAGTCCATCTCGCTCATCTCCTTCCTCGGTTTCTTCTTCATCATCTGGTCCGTCGTCTCTGTCGTGGAGTCCATCTCACTCGTCTTCTTTCTCGGTTTCTTCTTCATCTTTTGTAGTTGCACGGTCGATGTATGCTTCAATTATGCTTCTTGCGCGCTTCAATAATTCATCTCCAGCAGTCCATGGCTGCAGGGGTGTTTTTGGTGGTTCAGATTTTAGTTTGATCGTAAAATTCATCTCTTTGTATGATGTTTGAATTCTGTCAACTAAGTGTTTGTTGTTTTGTTTGTGTCCGTCGTGAGCTTTTCTACTGCATATTAGTTCCTCTAAAGATGCATGAAGAATTGTCAATAATGAACTATTCAAAAGTTGATTTATTTTAATGTATTAGCTCTTTTAAAAATGCACATTAGTGCTTCTAAAGATGCACGTAGGATTGTCAATAATGAATTACGAAATCTTTATTGTAAGATTATGATTCTTTTGAGTAGATATGATAAGAATATTCAACTAAATTAACGATATATATATATATATATATTTCAATTTTGGAAACCAGATAATCTTCATTATTTTTTAATAATATTCCCATATCAGATTAGATATGGATACCCAGATTTTGATACACATAATATTTTCTTATTAGAGAGATTAATTTTTTTTTCGTAATGAGATATAATGCATGTTTTCTTAGATAAAATGCATGATTGCTAAGATAAAATGCACAATATTGAAGATAAAATGTCGTAAGTAAAGGGATTAAGCATTTTATTTTGCAATGTAATGTTAATGCAGGATCATTCAGACATGGCATACATCTTTCCAAGGATCAGTGTCCGGTGACACAAAGGGAGAAAGATGAGATGAGCAACATACCGTATGCATCGGCCGTAGGGAGTCTCATGTATGCAATGTTATGCACGAGGATAGATATCTGCTTTGTTGTAGGCATGGTAGCCAGATACCAGTCTAACCCTGGACAGGCGCATTGGACCGCGGAAAAGCACATACTCAAATAGTTGGAAAGGACAAGAGACTATTGTCTCGTCTATCAGTGTAAGGAGTTGTGCCCTGTGGGTTATACGGATTCAGATTTCCAGGCAGACCGAGATGAAAAGAAGTCCACCTCTGGCTATGTGTTTACATTGGGAGGTGGGGCCATATCATGGAGGAGTGCAAAGCAGAAGTGCATTGCTTACTCTACCATAGAAGCAGAGTATGTGACAGCTTCTGAAGCTTTGAAAGAAGCAGTATGGTTTCGAAACTTCCTTTAGGAATTGGACGTGATTCCTAAGCTGACCAAGACTATCACGGTATATTGTGATAATTCGGGAGCTGTGGCTAATTTAAAGGAACCATGAACTCACAGAGCGACAAAAACATTGAAAAGAAGTACCATATTATACGAGAAATCGTAGCAAGCGGTGATGTGCTAGTAGAGTAGATTGATACAAAAGATAATCTAGCAGATCCATTCACAAAAGCTCTACCTTAGAAGGTCTACGAGATGCATGTACGTAACCTTGGGCTGAGGGCAAAGCCAGCCACGTACAATGATTGATGTAATAGCTAGATTAGTTTAAACGCGTTAAACTCTGGAAAGCACCTGTATAATGCTTTGAGTATAAGTGGGAGATTGATGGATTTATATACTGGAAGCATTATGATTGGCATATTATGTACAAGGTCGATTGGTTAATATACTGGGAATCATAAATGTTGTATGTTCATCTCCTGTCTGAATTAACAAACATGTGTCGCAAACGCTCTTATCCTCTTATCTCGTCGATAGGGAGATCATACCGTGTGTAGTAGATCACGGAAGATCGTATGGATCGTTTGACCTAGCGAGATATAAATAGTTATCACAGTTGAGACAGTTCCACGATAAACTGTCGGTGTAGGCTGCAGCATACGCAGTAATAAGCATCTTATCTTGGATGGCTTGGTATGCTGGTGTGGGGCACACATTGATAAGGACCTAAGTCGAGATCGATTATTTTATCTAACATTAAAAGAATCTAGATCTCTATGGCTTGATGAGATCCTAAACCTAAATGAAGGTACGAAAGTATATGTCACTTTGAGTTGCAGTGAAAGACTCTAGTTGAGCCTGTATATATGTATCTCGAGTGATAGCATATTGTGTATGACTGTCTGGTACTGGAACTAGGTAACCACATCCAGTATAGGATGGTGACATTCCTTGAGCAGCTCAAAAGGTTCGTTATGCTAAAGTCCTGCAGGCTGATTAAGTTCGAGCATAAGTGAAAATGTTTGAGTGGATTGACTCATGAATATAAGATGTTAATTAATTAAATAGCTTGTCAAAGCATAAATTAATTAACGAATGTCTATAACCTTAAATGTGGGGATAAACTGAGCCCATGCAACCCGAACCTCAAAATGTGGTAGCAAATAGGTAGGACAATATTGATTCTCTGGTGGAATGAATCAATATTAATTAATTAATTATATTCTGGGTTGAATATGAGAATTAATTAATTGATAGAACTTATTTGCTATTTGCATTCTGGTCCCTGGTCTGGCACATGAAAACTCAGGCCCAATAGAAGTCTAATATTTTCCTATAAATAGGCCTCAGTTTCTCAGATCACAACACACCAGAAGATCATATGTTGCACCACAGCAAACCAATATTTTGGGAGCTGTGGTGATTGACTAGAACTGAGAAACGAGGAGAAAATTCAGCTTCTCAACCGGGCAAGGAATCCGAAGGAAATCTTCACCAGATATTTGGATTAGAGTTGGGATACAGATCAGAAGATCAGATTAGGAGGATCGTCTTCTTTCTTCTCTCCCTCTTGTTTTTCAAAAATTATTATTTAATTTTCAAAGATTTAATTCCTTTCATCTGTTAGGAATATATCTTTGTGCGCGGGAAAAGAGGTCAAGATCAAATCTCTGCGCACTCGTTCTTCAGGTTTCTACAATCCAGGTATTCCGCATAAAATCCCTTATGCATAATCAATAGGAACATGCTAGGATTATCATAGGCATAGCAATTTATTTTGATATTCCAATTAACGATCTCGACTAACGAACTTAGTGATTCAGTTCACGAATCCCTTCAGGTTAAGCTTGAAAACTTAAATTGCAGAAACATAAATAAAGCAATAAAATGACTCAGGATATTTTATAGTGGTTCGGAGCCTTAAGTCCTACGTTCACTCTTCGAAACTTAATCCGGAATTCACTAAGGATCATATTACAAGCCTTCTCACGATCTATAGCTAGCCCGTTGGAAGCCAATGTCCTTCTGCCACTCGCCAAGAAACTCCTTGCCGTCTGCTTCCTTCTTCAGTCTTGAAGTGAGGACGCACCTCGCAGCCTTCAAACTGGATGTTAAATGTTTATTGTTCTCCCCAGAACGATGGTGGTTGGCAATCACCCGTCAGAATCAAAGTTCTGGACTGAAAAACTGATTGTTGTATTTATTATTTGAAAAGTAATAAAGATCAAGTAGGTAGCTTAAGCTCGGAAAGCTTGAGCTTCGTGTACTTAGACAGATACACAGAATGATTAGCTTGAGTAGAAGTGCTAAGCCTCGTATTCAGAGACGGAAAGTTCAGAGAACTTTTTGGCAGAGTTTTGGCTTAGTTTCGCGCGAGTTCCAGGTGCTCTCCTCTGAAGTGGTTGTCTGCTATTATAGGTGGATGGTCGATGGTTTGAAATTCTGCCCGTTAGAGGCAAGATCCAGCCATTAGAGACAAAAAGAATCTCGTCCAATCATCGCCCATTCTTTTCTGATTTAGCAGTCTGCTCTCTGCTCTGCTCTGAACTGCTTTGACTGTAGCATTCCACCTGCTCTTGTCAGAGCGAAACTCAGTCCGAGTTTCAGTACGAGGAATTGGAAAATTGAGATTCCTCGTACATGATTGATGCTCGACACTTTAAGGAATCTTTGAATAACATTTTGAGTTCCACTCGGATTCTTTTTGTCTTTACTTTTCACGTGCTCTCTTTAAGCTGTGAAACTGAAAACCGAAATTCTCAAATTTCAAGTTTTAAGTTTCTGGTTCGCTTCAGTGAAAAGTAAACTGACTTTCTAGACATTTCAAGTTTCAAGTTCCGAAACTTGACTTCAACATTTCAAGTTTCTTAGCATCTTCACTTTATGTTCTGAAACTTGATTCTTGACATCTCGAGTTTTGACTTCTAATAATTTCCTTCTTCAGAAACTAAGTTTTTGATTGCTCGATCTTCAGCTTCGAGTTTCTAATTTTTATTACAACTCAATTTATCCTATACAATGATTATATGAAGAAACATACTAGAAACTTAAAGCTAGTTTTGAAACTTAAGACTAGTTTTAACACACCAAAAGATCAAATAAAATGTAAATTGAAACTCAGTTTCTAACAACATGAATGTTGATGTCGCGTCCACGTGAAAGAAAAAAATACGTGAATCAACAATGAATTAACTAGGGGTGGGAAAAAATACCGAAATGTCGAAATACCGTGCATATCGTATCGAAAAAATATCGAAAATACCGAAATCTTGATATACCGTTATAAACGGTACGGTATCATACCGTACCGAAGATTAACGGTACGGTAACGGTATGAGATTCTAGATATCGGGGTATACCGTCTATATACCGTACCGAAAATATAATAATAATCATAATTTATTTTATATTTAAAATAAATATTAAAATATTATTAGTAGTATTAAATTATGAATGAAAATGATTTATATGAGTTATAAACTTAGAATTAATTCAAATATAATTTATTAGATCTATAATTTATTTCAAAAAGAGAAAAAATACTAACCCTACCCTAATTTCACATTCCAATCAACGATTCACACACAGACCCAGCCCTCCTTTCCCAAACGGCGCTGTCCCTCGCCCTCGCTGTCCCTCGCCCTCGCCCTCGCCGTCCCTCGCCCTCGCCGTCCCTCGCCCTCGCTCTCGCTCTCGCTCTCGCTCTCGCTGTCCCTCGCCCTCGCTCTCGCTCTCGCTGTCCCTCGCCCTCGCTCTCCCGTCTGCCGACTGCTCTGAGGCTGTCCCTCGCCCTCCTCTCGCTCACGGCTGCCGACTGCCGACTGCTCTCGCTGTCCCTCGCCCTCGCTCTCGCTCACGGCTGCCGACTGCTCTCGCTGTCCCTCGCCCTCGCTCTCGCTCTCGACTGCTCACTGCCGACCGGCTGCTCGGCTGCCCGCTGCCGGCGTGCTCTCGGCATCTGCTTGGTCTCACATTACACCCCTGTTTTGCTCTTTAGTGTTTGGTCAATGGAATGCATACATATAACATTCTTTATTTGCTTAGTTTGAACTTTGGAGTTTCAGGATAGAACTTAGAGGAGTAGATATTGGCTGGGAATGGGATGTTGGCTTGCTTGTGGTGGCTGTTTATTTGCTGTTTTTGCTGTTTTTTTGAGGAGTTAAATTGCTGTTTTTGAATTAAATTGCTGCCAATGAATGTTGGATAATCAAATATTGAATGTTGTTGTACAATTACTTTGATGTTTCTGTCATGGACAATTGAATTGTGTTGGATTATCTATTCTTCCTTATATTCAAATTATTATGTCACAGGTTTATATATATATGAATATTTCGGTACGGTATCGGTACGGTATCGGTGTATCGTAAATTTTTCGGTACGGTATCGGTATATCGTAAATTCTTCGGTACGGTATCGGTATGTCGAAAAGTCGGTACGACAACGGTATGTAATTTTATCTTATCGAAATTTCGGTATACCGAAGTTCGGTATACCGAAATTTTCGGTACGACATCGATATGAAATTTTTCATACCGTAAATTTCGGTACGGTATACGGTACGATAAAAAAAGTTCGGTATATCGTACCGACCCACCCCTAGAATTAACTTCTTCTATTATGTAGGATGGAATTTATAAATATAAGTAAAAGATATGATAAATTTGATAAAAAAGAAAATCTGGAATAAAATTAATTAAAACTCATTTTATTGAAATAAAATAATTAGCGGGGTTGGTTAATTTAATTCACACTTCTCTTCTCCTCCCCCTCGCTCACCACCACTGTGCCCCAGAGCGAGGTAACATGTTCGAATGCAGACGGCAGTTATCTCAGCATTTCCTTCTGTATGCCGTTCATCTCATCTGAACACAAATCCCGTGAAAATGAATCCGCCGTCGCCGGATTGCTCCGCCCACAGCCGGAGGCCAGGGGTTCCATCGCTATTAGTCGTGCTCCTTGCGGCGGCGGTCGTATCCTGCTTCCTCCTCCACAGAGCTGTCGAATTTGGAATCTCTAGTGGCGCCAACTTCTTCCCAATTTTCGACGGCGGGGAGATTCTCCATTCGGTCAGTATCGTTTTCATCCATATGTGGACTCTAGTTTTCTACATTTTCGATTAGATTATTTCTCTGTGTTTTGCCAATTTCGTGTTGATGTATTAATGAAGGAAAAGTTGGTTCCGAGCTGCACTGTAAAGACTGAAGTTGCGAGCGCCGTTGATTGTACAAAATGTTCAACACTTAATAGTGAATAATCAATTGATATGTGTGTCTGTGTGTTCTTGCACACTTTCATTTTTTATATATTACACAATTAAACAAGGAGCCAATTAAAGTATAATTATTTTCATGTAAGTGATATTTCATCTGGGAGGCTGAACGGATGAAACAATTAGTATCTATAGACTCTTTCCGAGCTAATAAATTGATCTAAGAAATGTGTCTATACGAATCTGCTGTTCTACATTTTTTTCATTCAACATTTCCATTGCGGAATTTTGTATACTTTTTTTTTTTTTTTTGAATTGAGTTGCAAGGTTTTTCTGGGGCTGGGAGGGTTTGATCCTTGTCTCTCTACCACTTATGGGTGAGGAGTAAGGCTACAACTTAAATGTTGACTGTTATAAACTTAATCTTGGATGTGAAATGATAATCAACTTGTAGCTATATTCTGATATCACTTTTTCATACATAGCATAATACACTACGCATTTGTGCCTTTTGATTTTTAGAGGAAGTTTTTACTAATTTTTAAAGAAAACAAGCACAACTCTGTTTAGCCCAAATAGCATTAAGCTCAACCTAAGATTCTTAAAGTTCAGAATAGTTAACTAATTAAAGACATGCTTCAAAATCATGGTGATTGTTTATTTAATAGTCAATTAAAATTACTTCTATAGTTTAATAATGTAGCTCTTGCGGAGACAAGTTGCTATTTTATCCTTGCAGACTCATAGGCAGATTAACATTCACCCTTAGCTGAGGCAGTAATATTAAGTTGGAATCTTGGCATATTAGTATTAATTGTATAATTTATCAACGTATTATTGCTTTTGCAAGTTTATGTGGATCGCATTATTTTCGTTTCTGATACCAACTACCAAGATGATATTTCTTATTAAACTGTGATTTTTTTGTGAATTTTGTAATGATAATATTGTCTGGCCTAAGTTTGTTGCAGGTCATGAGATGTTGGCTGATAAAAGTATAAGTCTCTCTTTAGAAGCTAGGTGCCTCAATGTTTTATAATATTTGAGATGCTCTAGTTTTGACTGCCACATTAGATAAAGCACCAAATCACTCCACAAACAGAATTGATATTTTTGAACCAGACTTTCAAACCTGTATCACAAATCTAGCTGACATATAATCATTTGTTATAGTTTTCTTCATCATCTGGCGTCCCAGTTGTCATTATGTTCAATGAAATTGAAGGATTTTCGTTTGTCATGCTAATAATTCTTCATTAGACTCAAAAAATGCACTTCCTCTTGGGTTAAATGCTGTCACACTATACTGACTATGGCTGTTCCAACTTTGTGTTCAGAATATTTCATCTGCCACTGATTGGCAAGTGATGTTCTGCATGTGAGATTCGCTCACATTTGTGGATCTTAAAACTTTTAAATCCACTCACCTAATTATTTCATGGCTGTTGTAGGACAGTAAGGAGTACAGTCTCGAAAGAGTTCTAAAGGCTGCTTCTATGCCAGATAACACAGTTATCTTGACAACCCTGAATGAAGCATGGGCAGCTCCAAATTCAGTTATTGACCTCTTTCTTGAGAGTTTCCGAACTGGAGAGCAAACCCGCTGGTTATTGAACCATTTGGTGATTGTCACGTTGGATCAAAAGGCATTTTCCCGTTGTATGGCTGTACACTCCCATTGTTTTTCCCTTGTCACTGAAGGAGCTGACTTTTCACGTGAGGCATATTTTATGACCCCAGATTACCTGAAAATGATGTGGAGAAGGATTGATTTCCTAAGATCTGTTCTAGAAATGGGATATAACTTTGTTTTCACAGTAAGCTCTCTATTTCTCTAGTTGTTGAGCAATCTTCCTCTCGAGCATGCTCATACATTAAGCACCTTTTACCTTTTCTTTTTCTGGGTTACAAACTGGGGAGAAGCTTTCAGGTCCAAATGATTAAATTCAGCATTTACTCAAAAGTTTGGCTTAAATAATTGAAGCTTTTTACAGACATATATTGTGTTGGAAGTGCATCATGCAACATTTTAGCTGAAAAATTCTTCTATTTTCAGATGAAGCCTCACTTGGCCACCCTTTGATGAACTCACACCATTTATTTTGCGCTGATATATTTATTTGTATTGAGAATTAATCTGAACTTTCGGACATTTATATATAGGATGCAGATGTTATGTGGTTCAGAGATCCATTTCCTCACTTCCATACGGATGCTGACTTTCAGATAGCGTGTGATCATTTCTCTGGCAAATCTGATGATTTAGAAAACAAAGCTAATGGTGGATTCAAGTATGTTAGAGCAAATGCTCGGTCTATAGAGTTTTACAAGTTCTGGCATGCCTCTCATGAATTATACCCCGGATTGCACGATCAAGATGTTTTTAATAGGATTAAGAATGACTCATTCATCAGAGAGATGGGGTTACAGTTGAGATTCTTGGATACTACATATTTTGGTGGGTTTTGTGAACCCAGTGAAGATCTGTATCAAGTCTGTACAATGCACGCAAACTGTTGTTTTGGGTTGAACAGTAAGCTTCATGACCTCAGAATTTTGCTTGAAGACTGGAAAATATTTTTGTCTTCCCCACTGAATTTGATATCACCTGGTTGGAGAGTTCCCCAGAATTGCAGGTAAGCCTGGAACGCAAGTTCGATTGTTTTGTTCATTTACCTGCAAGCAGTAAACCCTCACTCTAATTGTTTCTTTCCCAGTCTTGCTTCTTTCCACCTGAATATGCAACAACCAGATCCAACATGGCCAGAGTGAATTTGAGTGCCAATCTTCTCAGCGGCAGGCTACTAACATTTTCTGTATCAAGTTCAGAGGCAAGTCCTGTAAATCTCTTCTTCATCTGAAAAAAAAAAAATCAAAACTTAGGTGGTGACCATGTAGAAGTTCGTTGTGAAACTGATTAAAATGGTGCTTGTATATTTTTTGCGAGCAAGTCTATATTCTATAGTCTATACTTCGTTGGCGAATTTCATAGTTTTCATTAAATACAGAATGGTGAGGCAAAAAAAAAATATTTAGAGTTGCACTTGCAGGCATTAGGTTTACTTAGGAAAAGTATGCAGATCTGTGATTACTATGTTATAGCTATTTCCAAGCTGGTGTATGTCGTTGTCGATGCAACAGCGAAGAGAATGATTCAAATCATTTTTCAATAGAAACATGTATGTAAAGTTCTTACAATTTGACAGGAACTTCGTATTTTTTTTTTGTTTTAACTCCTAGCAAATTGATGGCTAATTTAAAAAGTTTTTACAATTGTATTTCCACATTCAATTTCAAAGACTTTTAAATAACAAATTAATGCATAATAATGCATTTCTTAAGAAACTTTCATGGGCCAAATCCCGTATAGTAGTTGTTACATTTAATTTGCCCTTTTTCATTTCTTCTTTTTGCTTTCTTATAATCCTGTTGTCAGGAGCCGGATTGTACTGTGATGTCAAATAAGGCGAGGTTTGGGTTAACGAGTAGTGGTGGCCACGGGCCGGTTCCGGTTCGGAACCGCCGGTTCCACGGTTCCGAAAAAATGGAACCGGAACCGGAACCGGAACCGGAACCGGCCCGTGGGTAGAAGGTTAAGGTTCCGGTTACATTCGGTTCCGGTTCCGAACCGGCGGTTCATTGGATATTTTTTTTTTAATTATAATTATAAGTATTTATTTCCTTTGAATAATATTTGGTTTGTACATAAAAATTGTAATTATAAATATTTTTTTCCTTTGAGTAATATTTGGTTTGTACACAAAAATTGTAATTTATTTTTTTTACTTTGTACACAAATTAAATAAACACAAAAATATATAAAGAATATTATAAATTAAGATTACAAATTTACTCTTACAATAATGAATGTATGATGAATATATATTTACAATTTTTTTTAAACTATACACAAGTTATACAAATTACAAAATTGAAGAATTATTATTATTACAATTATTGAAAATTAAAACTATAAACAAATAAATTCCAATTTTTTTTTTTAAAAAAAAAACTTTAATAATTATGGGGGAGGGGAGGGGTTAATTGAAAAGGGCTTGCACTTAATTTTTTACCTTAAAATTAAGTTGCCTACGTATCCCTTAATTTTCATTAAGGGAATCAAAGCCCACGTAGTTCTCTTACCTTACTTACCTTTAATCGGAGTCGAAATCCGCATCACCTAGGCCATCGGAAGCATTAGTACTTGCCGCGCTTGCATCGGAGTTGTAAGCATCCTTGTCGTCGAAGACGTGCCTCCATTCCGGTTGTTGTTCTCGATCTTCGGAATTTCTCCAATCTTTAAGTATACTTGTGCTTCCAAATTGGCCGGTGTCAAGTTGGACCTTCTTTCATCCAACATATAGCCACCCGAGCTAAATGCTTGTTCCACGGCAACCGTTGATGCGGGACGACTAAGAACTCCTTCACCGTCGTACTTAGGATTGGGTATTGTTGTTGCCGCCTTGACCACCATAGTAGAATATCAACCTCTTGTGGAGCATTGTCATCTTCTTCATCTTGAGGCTGCAAACAATCACCACCAACATATATTTCCGCCAAATAAACATCTAGTTCGCTTTATTGCGAACTAGAGGGACGGTTTTGAGACATAATATTATGGATTCTAGCTAACAAGTGGTTAGCACTAGTTTGGTCGGAAGTAGTTGTCCTAGAGGCAGATCTAATTTGAACTAAGTGGCTATATGTGATACAAAATGAATCGAAAGCTTCACGTAATATTGTACTAAGTTGGGTTTTAACTACATCGACGGAGGGGAGGTTCAATTGTTCTAAAGGAATAATTTCGTCGGTCCCTATAAATGCTAAGGTTGATAAAGCGGTATAATATGTATCAATAAAAGAATAAACACCTTCTAATTTAATACTAGGATCAAATACTTTAGCAATTAAAAAAATGGCGGGAATCTCCCTAAAATATTTTAACCATTTCATTACCATATCAAATATTATATGTCTTAATTGGGGTACAAAACTACATTGATTAAATTGACAAGCAATATAACAACAATGATATAAAACTTTAGAACTAGTGGGATAATAGACACCGGATAAAACTTTAGTTGCGTTAGAAAAAGATTTTAACAATTCATGCAAATTAGTACATGCATCCCAATGAGATAAATGCAAGTTAATACCATAATCATCACTTCTAAAAAATTGTACTAATAATTCTTTATATTTAAAAGTAGCATTAAGCATTTCATAGGTAACATTCCACCTATAAGAAATATCGGTTGCAAAACGTTTTGCTCGGACTCCATGAGTAGCACAAAAAGAAGCCCATTTTTTTGCAATTTTTTTATGACTATGAAAGCATAAAACTGCAGCCCTAATAGGTTGGATTGATTGACTATAAATTTTCATTCCATCTTGAACTGCTAAATTAAGAATATGAGTAATACAACGACAATGGAAAAACTTACCTCCGAGGACCGGATTGCACTCCAAAATAAGCTCCCTTATTGATGCGGTGTTGTTGCTTGCATTATCAAAACTAATAGAAAATATTTTGTCGTTTATTTTATATTGGTGAGCTATTTTTATTAATAAACATGCTATATTTGATGCCGTATGAGGTTCATTAAATTTTCGGTATGCTATTATTCTTTTATTTAGATTCCAAGCGGAATCTATCCAATGAATGGTTACGCCTAAATAATGATTTTCGGATCTACAATCATCCCAAATATCGGAGCAAATAGAAACCCTATGATCTAATTTTTTAAATTGATCGCGTAAAGTCAATCTATATTGTCTAACTCTATTTCTTATTCCACGCACCATAGTTGTGCGTGGAATTCTTTTTTGAAGAGGTTGAACATGATGTATATATTTTTCAAATCTTGTTTTATCCATTAATTCAAAAGCTAAACTCTCTACACAAATCCATGACGATAATGAATCCCTAGATTCTACCGGATCATATTTATGAAGAGCGGAAGAGGAATACGTACCTTGGGAAGTAGAAAATGCACATTGGTTTAATTGAGTTTGACCCTTGGACAAGCCAAACTCAAGGGGATGCTTCACCTTTATGTGCCGTTGATATGTTCCATATCCACCACCGGCGGCGAATTTGTATCTCTTAGGGCAATAATTGCAATATAGATCAAATTGTTCGGGAGCACCTATAATTTTATATTTTTCTAGTTAGATATCATAATTAAAATTTAAAATAAGTATAAGAATTTGAAATAAAAACACCACGTACCTTTCTTTTGCTCCTTCGAACGAATTTTTCGGTAGTGCTTTGTGAAAAGATCGGATTTCAAAGCTTTTGGACTTAAATTTGTATCGAAATCATCATCTTCTTCATTTACCTCGGGGGGCGGAACACCTACGTTGCCTTCATTTTCCAATGCCTCACGAAATCGCATTTCATGTTGTTGCAATTGTCGGGCATACTCCTCATCGGCTCGTACTTGTTCTTCACGAACATTGTCATCATCACTCAATGACAAAGTGATGTTATCATCGTATTGAGATTGAGGAGAGCTTTCAATATGAAGACTACTCCCACCACGACGACGTTGACGAGGTGGACCTCTAGTAGTAGTATCTCTAGCTATGGACTTGCCCCTCTCGTCGGCACCACCAACACCACGACCACGACTTGAAGACATATTTGAAATTTGAGAGAATGGATTTGGAATGGAAATTTGAAAGAGAAATTGCAAAAATTAATTGAAAAAGAGAGTAATTGAGAGTAAAATTGAAGAATTGAAACACGAATTAAACAATGATTGCACTAATTGAGAGAATAGAATGAGAGAATTGAGATTGCGGTGTGAAAAATGTTGAAGGAAGGGGGGGTATTTATAGGAAAAATTTGGGGTTTAATGTTGTTGTCCGAACCGCCGGTTCCGGTTCCGAACTGGCGGTTCGGTGCTATGTGTCAACATCTCATTCGTTGATAAATATTTTATTATTTTTTTTATAAAAAACTAGCCGTTAGCATGCCCTGTTCGGAACCAGAACCGGCGGTTTGCGGTTTGGAACCAGAACTGCCGGTTCCAACGGTAATATTTTCAAAAAAAATGACCGTTGGGCCGGTTTAGGCGGTTCCGAACCGGAACCGCCGGTTCGTAACGGTAACTTTTTAAAAAAATTTGTGTCGCCGGTTCACCGGTTCGGAACCAGAACCGGCGGTTCGGAACCGTTTAAATTCTTTTTTTTTTCGGGGCGGTTCCACAGTTCAGAACCGCCGGTTCAGGTTCCGGTTAAATCCTTGAACCTGAACCGGCCCGTCCAAAAACGGTTACTGTTCCGGTTCCGAACCGTGAAACCACCGAGCCGGTTCCGGCGGTTCAAGTTCCAAATGGCCACCACTATTGACGAGTCAGAGTCAGGTTATGATTTGTTAGTAATAATACATTATACACTTATCCGAATTTTACTTATTTATTTTTGGAAAAACATGGAATTTTATCTAAAAAGTTTTCACTTTTCAGAATTTTATCCAAAATTCTATTTATTAGAGAATTTTGTGTCTGGAAATTTCATCCAATTTAATTGACATTAGTTTTTTTAACGATTAATCACTCATTAAATCCCACATAATGTCCACGTCGCGTCCAACTAACGTCTACGTGGATTATTAATGAGTTGGACACTATGCGGGATTTAATGAGTGGTTCATCGTACAACAATTCGGTCAGTTAAATTAGATAAAATTTCCAAACAGAAAATTATTTTGGATAAAATTAACTAACAAATAAAAGTTTGGATAAAATCCCCAACTAAAAAATTATTTTGGATAAAATTCCCTAACAGATAAAATTTTGGATAAAATTCTGAAAAGTAAAAATATTTTGGATAAAATTCGGTGTTTACCCTTTATTTTCTAGAGCAGAAAAGTCAACTTGAACTAGGCCAATTTATTTTCAAGTCAACTTGAAATGACTTGCTTAATTATAGTAAAATTTTAATCTTAATGAACATAATCTGTTTAACATAAAAATGACTTGTTTAACACGAAAATGACCTATTTAGTATGAAAATGACCTTAACAAGAAATTACAAATATAATATATACTTAATGTCTTAAAATTCATACAATTCATAATTTCAATTAACAAAACAACAAAACAAAGTTTACATTAAGGTTATTTAGGTTTTGGAATTTAAGTTCAACTCAAGCAAATAACAAAATAAAAAATAGAATATACTAACACTTAAAACGTATTAATTTTGTGGGTCAATTCGAAATTGATCCAAACTCAAACCGATCTTTAATTGCATATCGCAGGTTTGACCTAAATTTAAAATGGGATGATCCAATCCATTTATTTCATACTAAGTTCACCTTGGATATTGTTACTCCTAAAATTGAAAATTAAAGTGTCTTGTTGCGGATTGTTTTTTCCGGGGTATGATTTATTTTTTATTTTTGAGCGAATAACATAGTAATTCTCGTGAAATCCCTCAGAACAATTCTTAGTCACTATTTATTAACTCAAAAACTAAGGGTTGAATCTCGACCCCAAATTCCATAACAATGAATTTGAATTATGTTTCTTGAGGAGGAAAATACAAGAGTTTGAGTTAGAAGTGAGCAAGAAATAAAAAATCGAATAGAATCGAATTGAGAAAATTTTAATTATTTTGATTCGATTATTTCAATTTTCAGTTCGGTTCATTTTATTGGGACCGAATAACTGAATTTATAAATATAATATTTAATAAATATATAATATATACTAATTAATATTAATATATTTTTAATACATATAAAAATATAGATTTAAAATATATTATAATTTTTTTTAATATATATTATATAAATATATATACTTGAGGAAAATATTTTAAATAACCATTTAACACATAACAAATATATCCAAAACATTAAACATATTTAAGAAATACCCACTGCCTCAGTCAAAGACCGTTAATACATGAAATCAACAAGATAATTAGGTAATGATGATCAAATCATTAGCAAATATCAAAGCAGGCGTGTATTAACGCCATTTTTAAATGAATTATGTGAATATTAAATCTGAAAAATATGCCATCGACCACAAGGTGTGTCTGACACCGACCTCGACACCGACTCAATTTAAAAATTTATAAATGGTATACATTTTGGGTCGATGCCAAGTAGGTCGATGTCTTGTAGACATCGACTACGACACCGACTGTCGGTGATTATTTTTTTTAAAAATTTAAAAGAAGGTCGGTGCCGAGGTCGGTGCCTTTGTAATGGCACCGACCTCGACACCGACCCATTTTTTTTTTAATTTCAAAATTAATACAATTTATGAATAATAATGGGTAGGCTCTTGCATGCATGTGAATGTACGAAAATATGAGTGGTTGAAAATAAATATCTGCACCAAAATACAGATGTGTGTAGCTGTACTCATAATTGAGATCGAATTATAAATCTGTTGTCCTTCACTCTTACACTCATATTTGTTGAAAAATCAAATTCTTCTCTGTCTTTTTTTTTCTCCATCTTTACGGTATTCTTTCTTCTCATTTTCCATTCTTTCGGTTTATATCTTCGTGAAGATGGAGAACTGGTGTTCATTTTTTGTTCACTACAATGGTCAGTTGGATGATTCATGCAACTATATTGGTGGACAAAAACGATTGATTTACGTTCCATCCACCAATATATCTGTAAATTATTTGAGAAGCAACATCCAACAGATTTTTGATGTTGAATATATATTTGGTGAGTATAATTTGTATTATACGTCTCAAAGCCGCAGTGGAAGAATTGTGAAATCTATGTTGACGACTGATTTGGAGTTGCAGCGGCTTTGTGCCCTATATTCGGAGCCCAATATTTTTGTTACTATGAAGGGTGCTGCTGTTGGGAGTTCATAGCGATAACCCTCACCCTACAGACCATTTATATCTTCAATGAGTCCACCACCGAACCAGTATTTTAGTCCAACGGTTGATGACCTTCAAAGATTTGGGTCTTCGATGTATTTTGGTGCATCTCCGAACACCAATTACGATTCTTATGGTCAAGGTCTCTTTAATACTTTTGTTCATGGAAGTGCAAGCGGTAGCGGCTCACAACTTCCCAACCTAAATGAAGAGGCTCCTGTTGAAGAAAATGAGGAAGAGGAGGAGCATGTGGATCCTGTTGTAACCCAAGAAGTTCCATACGACGAAACTAAAATAGGTGGTGGTCATGTGGATCTCGATGACGATGATGAAGCAGATTTGGACGAGGAGTCATTTGATTCGGATGATGAGTTGTTCAGAGACGATAGTAATTTTCGTCTTTAATTGTACTGTTGCTGAATTCTCAGCCTGGATCCAGAATGCTGGCGGTATGTCTGCTTTTATCTCAAATCTTATGCCGACACATCCTCTGCCAGAAGGATGCGAAGTGGATGCTGAATTAAATAATTGGTTGCTTCCAATTAGGGAAGACGAGACATCCCATTCGGCTGCTGTGAAAGATGTCTCAACTATACTCGAGACAGAATTGTCATTGAACTCCTTGTTCTGGAGTAAAGATGAATTGTTCATTGCTGTGGCACTGTGGCATATGGAGCAACAACAGGAGTTTAAAGTACGACGCTCCGATCATGAACGCATCGAGTATGTTTGCAAGAGATCGACGAATTGCTCCTTTGTAATACGGGCAAACTGCAGGAGTAAGTGCTGGATAGTGCGCAAATTTGAACCAAATCATAATTGTCATATCAATCTTGCGGGAGTCGGTGCCAGATCTATCCGGTCGAAGGCTGCAGCTGCATATTTTGCAAGAAGGATGCGTCGTTACGGGGCGATAAGTAAGCCCCGAGAGATTATGGCCGAGCTGCAGCGATCATTTGGAATTCAAACAACTTATGATATTGCTTTGCGTGCTCGTAATGCTGCTATTTCACTTTTGTATGGCAGTATAGTCGAATCCTTTGAAAAGATGCCACAATACCTTGAAGTGCTGGAGCAATACAATCCAGGCACCGTAACCTCTCTTGATCTTGAAGCAGATGAAATTTAAACTTATGTTTGTCGCCCTAGGTGTTTCCCGGAGTGCCTACCAGTCCAATTTATTAAGACCAGTGATCGTTGTTGATGGCATGCATCTAAAGGGGAGAAACAAAGGCATTATGTTTGTTGCTGTTACAAAAGATGTTAACGAAAATGTGTTCTCGCTAGCTATTGGTGTTGGTCCGATCGAGAATGATGAGAGTTGGAGATGGTTTATGGCTCGACTATGGAATTCTTTCCAATTAACCTCTGATGCACTTATCGTATCCGACCAGCACATTAGCATCTCAAATGCGGTAAGCTATATATTTCTGGGAACAACACATGGCCTTTGTTACTACCATCTATTGAATAAGCGCACAGGCTACGGTCTGGGCATCGTTAAACTGTATCAACGGGCTGCGTATGCCTATCGTGGAGTGGAGTTCAGACAGGCTATGGATAGAATTAACGAAGGCAATCCTGCTGCCTTTGAGAAGCTCATCACGGTTGGACCTGAAAAATGGGCAAGGTCACAGTGTCCAGTGAATCGTTACAGCTTCTTGACTACAAATGCGGCTGAGGTCTTTAATGCTAGACTACTAGATACTCGTCGTTTGCCGATATGTTCCATAATTGAATCATACCGAGTGATTGTCGAAAAATGGTTTGACGAGAGACGAGCTAAGGCTGCAGCACGAGAAGACTCATTGACAGAAGAGGCCATTCAGAAGGTATTTCCCCTTTCTGAGATTTCGTATACCTATATGGTTGTTAAAATATCGGGGGGGGGGGGAATTCAAGGTCAGTGACGAAGAGCAAACCTGGTTGGTTGACTTGAATTCGAGGACCTGTCAATGCCGTGAGTGGCAGTTTGATTTGATACCATGCTCTCATGCAATTGCTGCTATCTGGTATGTTTCGATACGATTTTCTGAATTAATTATTTCAATACTCTGTTGACTGGTTATTATTAATTTGCAGGACCAATGGAGATAACTTGTACGATTACATTCACGATTATTACAACATGAATAATTTGCGGCTGATATACAGTGGGAGCGTGCATTCTCTTGCACCTCATCATGAGTGGCAAGTTTCAAACAAAGCACAATCAATTAAAGTACTTCCTCCAAACATAACTCGTCGAGCAGGTCGTCCTAGGAATAGTTGAAGACCATCTGGTGCGGAGCATTCACGAGTTTCCACTAGTAGACATCGCGCGCATAAACATTGTAGCGTGTGTGGATCTGAACAACATATGAGGCGATTGTGTCCGGAGCGAGCTGCAAACACTGAACGTTAACTTTGCTCTAAATCAGATCATTTTGATTATAATTGATGTATCCATTTAGTTTGCAGAATGTTTGTACTTTGCTCTAAATCAGATCAGTATTTTAAATTTCACATATTCAAAATGTGCAGTTATATATAAAATCTGATTAGTAATGTAATGTAACATTTAATGTAATAAAACATGGTAAGTGTCACCAAATACAACAAATAAACAAATACAATTATTCTTCATCAGGGTAAGTGTCACCAAATATAAGCTCAGGTAAATATTGACGATAAAAGGATGTCTTAGACGGATCTTCCATCCATTCAACACTGGGCCTTTCGAACACTAACATCTCCATAACCGCGCATGCATATACAGTGTCATGACGTTCTATTCTGCCATGAAAAAGCCTTTCCCATCGGATCGTCATCTCTCTGGTCGGAGCAATCTGATAATTAAAAACATTTTTGGCCCAATATTCTCCAATCTGGAAGAAATGCCTCATGTGATCTGTCATCTTCGTGAGCTCAGTCTGTCTGGCAGCTCTCTGTTCGGCAGTAGTGTATGCCAAGTATGGATCATACACAGTGCATGTCCATGTAGCAACCTCTAATTTCACAGTGTACCAATGATTTAGGAGATTACATGACACTATAAGCTGCATGACATGAAATAAATAATTAGTTAATAGCTTATTTGAGACCTACTTAAAGTTTACAAATGAATATATCACTTACAGTATTAGCAGTCTCTAAAGGACGAGAAATAGCATGATCAGTCCCCTTCATGTAATCAAGCAGAAGCTCTGGCTCAAATGCACCTCATCTCTCCAATGCTGACTTCCGGAACGTGTTCCTCATAACAAGCTGCCAACAAAAGATAATCAATATTTTTCTTGCAAACAATATATATTAATAAATGTGATACTTACGTAGAAAGACGGTCGCATGAACCGCCATGCGGATATTTCCACATCATTGAGCTTGCGTTGCAAACACAAACAAACATGCTCCACCGTATCAGCGAATAAATCGGTGCTCGCATCCTGAATAATTTCAAAGTGTCTCTTGTTCAATACAATTGGATGGTGCATAAACACCCGTGAGACGGTCCCCTCTCTCACCCATTCGAAATAGTTCTGCTCTAACTGATAAGACCAGTGGGCTGGTACATGACTAAGAAGCAACTACAAATTGAAGATAAAAGTATACTTAAATAATTATAAATTAAAATAATTGCAATATAGAAAAATAATTTATTTAAATAATCAAATCAAATAAACTAGTTCTTCTTGATTGATAGGCTGCAGATGTTCTTGTCTTTGTACGCTCCGTTGTGCACGAGATGGTCTCCCAGAAGTCTCAGGCTGGTCCAACAACTAAATAGAAATTTCAACAAACATTATAATGTAACCATTCATTATAGCTTCATATAAGTATTTACCTGATCATCATGGCGCTGTGAAGCACTACGTCTAGAGCCGCTCCGTCGTGAACCACTACGCCTAGTGCTAGTGCCAGTATGAAGTACCAACTACAAGTACCCAAATAGGATATGCATGTTAAACATTAATATTTATCATTAAAGTTTAAAAAATTATGTCACCTGATCATCGCGCCGCGACTCAGTCTCCACTGGGTGCTCAGTCTTTACCGGGTGCTCAAACTCCACCGGGTGCTCAGTCTCCACCGGGTGCTCTATCTATGGAGACTGGCTGCGTCTCGCACCGTACTGTCGAGAACGACTCTGCCTAGCTGAAGAGCGAGCCTCCTGCTCAACAATCAACATAACATGAAACAAATAAGAATAAATATTGCACCAAACTATATAAAAAATTGATTCTAAAATATATTACCTGATCGCGATGGGGACTCCTGTGCCCCCCAATGTCATCGCTCTCAACCCGTGAGCATCAGTGTCGTGGGCACATCTAGATGAACGAAAGAGATCGGATACAAAAGTCTTAATCTCATCCACAACATCCTTGATCAACCTACCCATGCTGCTAGATCGGCTTCGCCTCCTCCTAGTATCTCTACTAGATGAGGCCTCCCCCTACCCTTCATGAGATGGACTACCACTCTCACGGTGCCCCTCATCTCCTAAACCCCCACTCCTCTCACGATGATCTTCTACCGGTTGCATATGACCCATGTCTTTACCCCCTATATGCACTCCCTCACCCCTACCCTTCTTCGGAGGCACGACTACATCGGGATGCCGCCATCCGACGCCTAGTGGCGATGGCATGAGTGCAGACTGGTAATAGTTCTTCTCTTGCTCATCAGTAGAAGGAGGTAAGGACGAGTAAGCCTCAATCTGCAATTTATAGAAATATAATTAGAAAATTTAAATATTGTGACAAGAAAACAAATCAGTATAATACCTGATCTCTGGCAAAGAAAGCAGACCACGACCCCCACTTGTCTGCATTTGCTTTTACAAACTTCCACTTAGCAAACCGTGGAAGCGCCTGAGGATTCAAGAGGTTGCAACATCCAAGTCCCAACTCCGGAATGACCTCATAGGCCCATACCTACAAACACATAAATGTTAACTCTACAATATCTATATCATAATTTATAAGCCATGGTTTTTAAGTTACTATAATACCTATAATGCTCAAATAGGCCCATGAATACTCATCGTGCTGAGGCCATCTCGGTCTCTAGTCCTAGGCATAGCAGAAATGTAGTGTAGTAAACCCTGGTAGGAATTAGCCCCACACGGGAATGCATTCCAGCGACCCAAATCCTCCACTAGGACATATAACCACCCCTCAACCAACCGCCTATCATGGTACCCCAACACAAAACACCAACAAGCTAATATGTTGGCGACCCTCAAGTAAAGCAATTGATCCTCACGATGTACAGTACACTCCTTAAACTTCTTAAACAGATCATTTGCTGTCAGTTGCTTATTTTCACAGAATTTTCTAAAAACAGATGATCTAGAAGGAACATCATGATCATCAGAACAAGGATCAAAAGACGAGGACCCAAAACCCAAACCAGTGACCAGTGCAAACTCAGCCACCCCAAAATGAATCATTTGCCCACCAACCAAGAATAGCAATATATTATCATCATGACTCTTAATTTGGAAACTTAAGAGCTCTACTAAAGGAGCAGAAGCACTAGGACCATTATTTTCCCAAACTAAAAGAGAACCAAAGGGTCATTCCCTAAACTGATTAACCAAGTCGTCCCCCCCCCCCCCCAATGACTTTAAGGTCGATGCAATCCCCTTCAGTACTGTGGTCTTCGTGGATAACGTGACCTTCGTGGTTAAACCACGGAAAGCAGACCTAATCCACTCAACCTACACATATTATTCAACATATAATTAATTACAAATACTCCAAAGATTTTAATTCAACATTATCGATATTAAAAATAATTCAACATATGATTAATTAGTTCACGGATTTCTACCGTGTTATATAATAATACTCTCATATCACACGCATTAGTTAAATTGGTGTTTCACACCACGGTGTAACAATTTCCGTTACCATTACTTTAAATATAACTATGGTCATCCATCGTAGTTCACGAAATTCTCCCGTGTTATATAATAATACTCTCATATCACACGCATTAATTAATTAGGTGTTTCACACCACGGTGTAACGGTTTCCGTTACCACTACTTTACAATAAATAAAATTAATAAACGCTAAATATACCTAAATAAGCATCCACAACGTAATTAATTTAATAAAAAAATAACATGAAAATCATTAAATTAATTCAATTTGATCGAATTCAACCTAATCAAACATCTACAATAATTAATTTAATTTGATCGAATTCAACCAAATTATACAAGAATAAACATACACAACATAATTATATAATTTAATTAAAACAAAATAAGCATCTAATAGAACCTAAATAAAAATATAAGGTTTCAGTTATTCCTAATTTGATTAATTTCGAGTATGTTTGTGTTTTCCCCCAATTTAATTTTGACCTAATTTTGCCAAACATACACCATCAATTATGTTTGGGACCCTTAATTAATCAATCAAACTAAATTTAATAACACATTGTTCAACACAATTCAAACTACTCCATGAAATTTACACAAATTTACACATAATTTTCGCAAGTTCCACAACTAAATAATTAGAGAAAAAGAACAAAAATACACGGTTCAAAATGGAATAAAATGGTTGAAACTATTTACCTCATTATGGGCGGCCATTGCGTGAGAATAATTTTTGAAGTTTTGGTCGATTACTGTTGCCGACCAGACCTTCCAATTCTTCGTTGGGTTTGTGAAGAAGTCGACGTCTGAAGTCGAAAGCCAAAATTGGGGTTTTTACGCGTTTTGTATTTTTTTTTCAGAATGGGGCCGGGTCGGTGTCACTTATAAGACACCGACCTACGTGGATCAATCCGCGACATCGACCTATGTGGCGTCGATACCGACTGACGTGGCCATAATTATTATTTTTAAAATATTGCCACGTTGGTCGGTGTCAGGGGTCGATGCCTCAGCAGTAGACACCGACCACACGTGGTACCGACTACACCCTCCTTTTTTTTAAACATATTTTTTATTTTTTTTATTATTTGTTAGTCGGATCCCGTGTTAATTTATAAGTAATTGACCGACAATTTTACTTTTTTATTCAATATGTCTCGTTCTACATGTTTTTATGTGAAAATAACGACATTTAACTTCTGAGAATTGTCAGATATGTGCAGTGGGTATTTCTTGAAGCAATATAATATTTTGGGTATTTTTGAAATGCTTATAACTGAAACTGGGTATTAATAAATCCCACTCTATATACTTTTTATTTCTTATTTTTAATTTTATTAATTTATTAAATTTATATTAAAATTCAATTATAACCGAAATAACCAAAAATTGAATAAGAATTTCGGATATTCGATTTCGTTCAGTTATCTCCAATGTAAATTTTATTATTTTATAAACAAACGAATAATCGAATACTAAACCTAGTTTCAGTTATCTTTCGAACAAATATATAAATAAGTAACAAGTTCAAATTCGTAATACAGTTGGGAAGGCCAAAGTGGTAAATTACATCAAATTATACCTTTTCCCGTTCGCCAATCCTTCATCTCCACTGGTGCAAACCCGCCCTCCCTCATCCTTTTTGAAATTCGACTAACCGAAAAAAAAAAAAAACAGAACACACAGGAAAAAGGAAACTACATATCTTTAACGAAAACGCAGATACAACTCCCCCAAATCCGAACTCAAAATCCCCAAAATCCAACCACATTTGACTCGGGAAGGGCAGAGGCTCCCTCATTCTCTACCCGCCCAGAAATGGGGGATTTCAATTTAGCCCTGCTGATCGTCGCCATAATCGTCTGCGTTCTCGTCTTCATCGTCAATCTCTACCTCCTCGTCAATTACCAGCACCCTGATGACAAAAACCAGGCTTATCTCCCCAAATTCGTCGTCGTTTTGGGCCTCTCCATTGCCGCCATCTCCATTCTCATGCTCCCTGCCGACGTCGCCAACCGCCAGGCCTGCCGCCACGCCATTTACAACGGTGCTTGCAATCTCACGCTGCCGATGAAAGAATTGTGGCTCGCTGTTTACATTTTAAATGTGTTCCTTGTGTTCTTCGTCATTCCGTTTGCGATGTTCTACTACGAAGGCGACCTCGACAAGTAAATTTGAAGTCATTTTCAATTTTACGCTATTTTCTTGCTTTGTGTATGTGTGTGTGTGTGCGCATTTGTAAATGGTTGCGCCTGTTGTTTATTGGATTCTAGGACGGTGTGGGAGAGGATGAAAAGCTCGTTTCTGTGGGTGATTTCAACAGCTGTTATTTGTGCCCTCATTCTGGGAATCTTATACGGTAATTTGTTGTTATATGGCTGTCATATATTCAATTCAGGCGAAAACACTTCTCTGAATTTTCATGAGTAGGTTATGGGATTGTAAAGGGCAGTTTTGGCGAGGTTGTTTTGCTTCTTTCTAATTTTGAACCCTGAACTTATACAGATTCCTTATGATGTGCCTATGTAATGTTTTCACTGGTAGACTGGTGTTCTAGTACTTCATATATTCGAACAAATCTTCCCACATGTGCATTCAATTGCGTTCCTTTTCCTTTTTGTTTTATTATTATTATTATCATTATTTTTTGTGGTAGGGGGTTGTGCTCATAGTACCGTTATAATATTTGGTGTCTTGATGCTTAAATGATCTGTTACAATCTTGATATTCTCATATCTTTGCAGTAATTTTTGGGTAAGGTTGTATATAGAATTGGTAACAAAGAAGGAAAGGAGAGCAGGGAGTTAGAGAGAGGAACATGCAAGAGGAAGAGCAGAAACCAGGAAGATAGAAGATAGTTGTTGCAAATACGTTTATTCATGCATTCCTTGGCACCTAAGGCCTATTGTAGTAACAACTATAAAAGGACAAATCCATAACCACACTGCAATTAAGCAAAGGTCCAAGCTCATTGCTATACTGGATAATGAAATATAAAAGAAATATCAATGCTAATCAAACTCCAAATGTTCATTCAAGCCTCTTGATATCATAGTGTGTTCGTGAGTTATGGGTTGTTCTTTTGGTAATTTCATTGTATGCTTCTTGTGTAAGTATTTACTTCTGAATTAAATGTTCTTGCTCACAGAAAACATACATTACTTTTTAAGTAATATTGACTATTTCATTACATGATTCTAATGCATGAGTGATGACATTGAATTGGATATACCAGCATTTTGATTTATTTCATCGGCGTTATTTTCATTTCCAATTTTGAAAGTTGGATGATGTCTCATTTGAATCCAGTTATCTTAAATAGTTAACAAATTGTGTGGGGATGGGGGTGAAATGATTTACTGCTGAACATGGTTTTCATATTCCTTGGACAATGAATTGGGTTGCTTATTTCTTGGTGAAGTTGTTTCATCAAGAATGTATCTCTTATATGTGTTTTACTCTTTTAATTCTAGGAATGATAGGTAATTTGGAAACCTAGGGTTTTAAGTTGCACGTAAACTATTATACAAGTTTGGAATGTGTCCTAGGACTTCTTGGAATGTAACTATTGGCTTATTTGTGGCTTAGGACTTTGGGGTAAGGTGGATTTCACTGTTAGGCACCTTTCCTCCTCCACTCAGGCATTCCCAGCATCGTGGGACTTCTCCAGTAGTAAACAATGTGTTGGTGCTGGTGAAATACAGGTCAGCAAAAATATATAAATTCCTTGAATTGCTTGCTGATTTTGTCTTTTAGTTCTTAATTTTTTTTATCAACACTCTTTTCAGTGCTCAGCATATTCTGCCAGTGCGTCATCTGAGACAACATGGACTATGCGCACAACCTTCCCGGAATATGTTGTTGCTCTTGCTACAATAGCTGGATCTGTGTTTTTTACTGTATGTTCCTCCTTGCTTACTTCACTACAAACTTCTTCTTTTCAATGGTGGCTGCTCCACAGATGCCTCTCATCTTTACATGTGTAATCAGCATATCTTCATCTGTCATGTGAAATCTTTACACTGTTGTATTCATGGTTAAATGTTATATTTCTGTGCACGTCACGTGTGCCTATAGATATTCATCTGCATTGAAGCACATGCACCGTTGCACTTGTTTGGAGTTGCAAACTTGTTGTTTGCATAACATTATATGTTGCATAGGCTTGGGCAACTTTATACTTCAAATATAGTTTGCATGCCATTTTCAACCTTTTTGCTCAAGTTTTCTGTATGCTGCAATCACTAGATTTTTGGAGGAGTCGGCATAGCTTGTCTTCCACTGGGACTTATATCTTCATTTATCCGGCGACCTAAAGCGGTTATCACACGTTCACAGTATATCAAGGTAGTCATGCTTCTTGTTAATTTTTTTAAACATGAATCTAGTAGTACAGAATTACATCTTTAGCCAAATAGATTCTGTGAACACTTTCAAACTTGAATCATAATTTTATTTCATTTAGGAAGCAACTGAACTGGCAAAAAGGGCAAGAGAACTGAAAAAAGCAGCTGATGCTCTTCATCAGGAAGAAAGAAGTGGCAACAAGGGAAGAAAATGGCGTAAAAATGTGAAAAGTGTAGAAAAGGTCTGTTAACTTATCATCTAGTTCTTTTAGTCCCTATTTTTTAGTCCTACACAAATTTAATAATTTGTTCCAACATATGGAATGAAGCCTTGTAGCTAACCTCACCTCTTTGATCAGACCTTGTTGCTTGGATGTGTATTCAAACATCACGTGTTTATTATTTCTAACAACAGCTTTAGCGGACTGCTGATTCTTGATGTCTTGAAATACCTTTTTGAAACTATATGTGATGAATAATAAAATTTATAATGCAACATGAATGACCAATGGATAATGGACTTATGACCTTGTCTTATTAGGAATTATTCTTGGAGTTAGTTTAGAGCTTACTAATTATAAAGATAGTCTCCAATTGACCTGGTTCTGCTTTATGATCCCTTAACTTGGAGTTGGCCCGTCTGAAATATTGTATTTTGCAATAAGATACACCCACATACATTGGAGCTTCTCTCAATGATTATTCAATAGGTTTCTTGACTTGCAGGAGTTACTTTTGTTGGAAGAAGACGTGAAGGATTTGGAAGAGATGTACCCTCAAGGTGAACAGGTGCCACATGAATGCTGACTGTATATTTATAGATTTTTAATTGTTGTTACAGTTGGAGACTGCCACTACGAGAACATTAAAAAGCAACTATTAAATTAAATATAATTAGTTTTTGCCTTATTTGTTTAGGCTGAAGCAAATTGGGCTTTGACTGTTCTTGGGTACTTTGCCAAACTGGTACTTGGAGTAATAGGGTATGTTTGCTTGTTGGAACCTGTTCATACCAATGTTGGGTCTCTTCTTTTCAGGCTTAATGGCTTTGTCTGATTGTTGATAATAATGTTAAACACTTGGATTACTGTGAACAGGTTGATTGTTTCTGTGGCTTGGGTGGCGCATATAGTGATATATTTGCTAATTGACCCTCCTCTTTCTTCGTTTCTTAATGAGGTTTTCATCAAGTTGGATGATATTTGGGGTAAATGGAAAACTTCCTTTGTACTTTCTTTAATTACCATCAAATGATGTGCTTACTTTGATGCATTCTTGTTTCTTGTATTTTCAGGTCTACTTGGGACTGTGTCATTTGCTGTTTTCTGCTTCTATCTCCTGGTTTCTGTGATTGCTGGGGCAATGATGATCGGTCTGAAGTTGGTTTTTATTACAATCCATCCTATGAAGTGTGTATCTTTCTTCACGACCAGTTTCCTTACAATTTCATTTATTACTCCACTGCTTCATTATATCTGGCATTAGTTGTATTTCCTGACGACTAATTCTTTGTTTACAGATGGGGAGCTACACTTATGAACTCTTTTCTTTTCAATGTGGGCCTCATTCTTCTGTGTTCAATAAGGTAATATTTATTTTTTGATATATTTAGTAATTATCAAAAAAAGAAACACAGTGTGGTGAAGATATGCATGCAATTCTAATTGGTAGATTTTTTTATTATATGATATTGCATGGAAATGATTTAGTGATATTTTGTTATCATTTGCATTGTTCTATGACATGTACATCTATCTGTTAACAGTCAGCTTTTGCAACTTTTGAGGTTGATGATAGTTTTCAATTCTTTGACAGTGTAATCCAATTCTGTGCCACTGCATTTGCGTATTATGCCCAAGCTACTGCAGCTCAAGAAATTTTTGGGCACACACTGCAATCACTTCGTGGGATAAGATATTTGTACAAGTCAGTTAATCATTCATTTCATTCTTGGTGCTCAATGAAATCTGATCTTCGAAATTGTAGTGTACTAGAATGCTTCTGCTGTTGCAGGTATAATCTGTTCCAGATTGGATTCATTGTTCTAGCGGGACTCACATTTGTATACTATGCAGCTTTTGTAAGTTTTCTGAACCATTGATTGTTTCGTGTTATGTTTACTTCATTTGTCCATTTAGCTGAAAGCTGCTTTGTGCCTTCTAGGGCTGGAAGAGAAAAAAACCTAGTGGCAGATTCCAACTTTCTACGTGAACATGTTGCTGCAAACAGCTTTAACCTTGAAGTTTGGAACTTTCCTTTGTAGAGTGATCAATAAAACATAATAATATTTTTTAAATCCTGGATTCACGTGCCTTGGTTATGTTCTCATAACTGGAGGAGAGAGAGTGGAGCCATCCGGCAACCAAACACGTTCAAGCCATTCAATATTAAACAACCATTCTTTGAGGTGTTGCTGCTTCTGCTGTTATCATTGCGTTGGGCTGGTGTATCAGTTTGATTATGTTGTAAAATCTGTTACTTATCAGCTTGTGGATTTGATATACGAATTAAAGAATTACTACTATTGATGTAACATGGTCATCAACAATTTGTCTATTAATTTCCAAGTTCAGCCTTCATTTAGAATTGCAGTCAAAATACAAGCAGCAAAGGTTGGCACAAGTCGAAAATGGGAAATGAATATGTTGCTAAATGTCGAGCCACTCCCTTTGCCAAGTGCAGATATGGGCAGACACATTTACAGTAGTTTTAGCATCAGGGCCGACTACGTAATACGGCGAATCGTTGGGAAACTCGGATGACATCTTCAACCAGTAAAGGCTTGGCTCCCAATCCACCCTTTTGAGCACCTTCAGTATTTCCTTCACCACAGTTTTGGACCCCTGAGCTGACAAATGGACCCCATCTCTGCACAAACAAGATTTTTTGATCATCTTACTTTCTATATATGATGAGATAGAGATACTCATACTTACATGAAACAAGAATTAGGCCAGTCATCTGTTTCTTGAATAGCAGTCCACAGATTGATGGCCTCAACCTCCATTTCTTTGCACAACTCCACTAATTTTTCTGAATACACACGGCAACCTTCGTTCGTCCGGGCTTGATCATCTAATGCATTTCTGGGGAACAATCAAAGTTAGATGAACCCTATCACAACTCGCTCAAAACTAGAGTTGTTGCAGTGCAATTACCCATAAATCTCACGAATTCTTGCTTCATTTATGGGAGGACAAGTCAGACATATTATCCTTGTCTCATCTGAAAGACTCTGGAATTGATGAAAAATGTTGTCCGAGTAAATATATTAAACAAAAACATATGTAGGAGAGATCTCTATATTGTGTTGTATTCATCAACTCAAACCAGAGATTTTTATTCAGGTAGTAAATAAATGAATTAAAGTAAAGACCATACAATCACTTGTAACCTATTTAATATATTCTAACAAGAAGTTTCTACCAGCCACCAAATATTGATCATTGGATAGAGAGAAGTCATGAGATGAACAAATTAAGTTCAATGCACAAGTGAATCTTGGTTTGCCATAAAATCCAATGATTAGATGAAACTAAGGTGGAACCAACCTTGATATGAGAAATCATCTTTCTCATGTTGTCAATGAACTCAGGAAGAGGCACATGAGCACCAAGGCCACTTGGGTGAGGGTTTGTTGCATCATTACCACCAAAATATATTACAACCAAACAAGGCTGAACAGCTTCGTCCTGAATTCAAAACATCAATATCGTATCTTATTATTTCATCCATATATCCAGCACAGACCTTTGGGAAAACCTGCTCCAAGACTTGAAGAGCCATTCTTGTGTTCCAACCAGAGTATCCTCGCAGTATTACATCCGCCTTCAATGATTAAGAAACAATTAGTAGGCATTTATACACTTCTCCTAATCTAGGGCTGACAATTTCTGACATGACAAAATAATACGACACGAATTCGCATAATGCGCACAAACACGACACAACCTGTTAAACTCTAAACATGAAAACGATAACGACACGGCACATAAACTGCCAACTTTATACTTACGACTAAAATATCTTGTCACGACACGAACCAGCACAATGATAATGAGTAGGAACACGACACGACCTAACCCTTTAAACTCTAAACATGAACATGATAATGACACGACATACATAAATTGCCAGCTCTAGACTTAGGATTAAAATCTTTTGGCACGGACTGCAGGTTAATAATTGGCACGAACACGGCACGAAGCCGTTAAGCTCATACAAGAACACAATCATGATCCGACATGATAACAACCGACACGATAATGATCTAATATGCACGAATTGCTAATCCTATTCTGATCTATTTTGAACTTCAACACTTCCATTAATTCAAGAGAATGAGACAGTCCCATCTTTTATTCAAGGCCCACAACAAACATTTCAAATTCTTGAATCAACAAATTAAACGAAACCAACACACGAACTCTCACATATATCACGAGCAATAAACCCAAACGTTCGAATTGTTGCACTAAATCATGCGTAAAAATGGCACCTTTCGAGAGTAAAGGTCAGCAAAAATAGCACCCCAGCCTCCAACGTTGTAGCTCATCTGAACTATGGATGATCCGAACAGCACGAACTGCGGCCGGCGCGGACCCACCATTTTTCTTCTCCCTTCTTCTTCTTGACTCTCAAACTTCTCCGACAGGTAGGCTACAGCTTTGAATATTGCTTGTGTTTTTAAAGGATTTATTTTCGAAGGAGTTGAAAGTGGTGCAGTTGGGCAGCTTGCGAGAAGTGGGTTGGTGGAAGTTTATTTTTCTATTTTTAGTTGGTTTTGTTCCCACTTTCCACTCACTTTCTTTAAATATTCAGGCATTCATTTAATGCAAGAATCTTTTTCGTGGCTAATGTAAGAATTTTAACTGCACAAAAAAATGTGCGGGATTTTAAAAACTCTCAAGTCAACCATTTTCTCTATTTTGGATCCATCCATGTTGCACACCACAGGCCACACCCGATCTATTTTGCAAATACTTCAACCTTAGATAAAATTGCTCACCTAGTCAAGTCACTGTTTGTAGGTGTTAATTTGTTCCTCTAATATGGTAATATAATATTTGTGGTTGTGCCAATTTTAATTATTATTATCATCACTTTTATATTAATACATTAATTATGAATACATTAACACGTGTTTACGGTGGGAAGGTGATTATTTCTGTTATTCCATAAAGAAAACCATACTTCAAAATAGTACTCCTTATAGATAAGGAAAATCAATAATTTATTAATAAGTATGGATTTATTTTTCATTCTTGATAATAAGACTAATAACAAGTGACATACAAAAAAGATAAATGAGACTAATTAAGTGGGACAATATTGGTCCCGAGATCAGAGTATTGAGATGCACAATAGAGATTTTTAATGTAAAACTTGCACTCACAAACTATTTGTCACTCATTAGTTTGTGTTTCTGAAAACTGATTATTAGCGAGTTTGGTTACTTAATCAGATTTGAATATACTTCAACACTTAGAGAGTGTTGAATTTTAAATCCAAGCACAAGAATAAATAAAGCAATAAAGTGTGAAAAAGATTTATAAAGGTTCGGACACAAAAACCTTACGTCATCTCTTCAGACCTTAAGTCTGGAAATTCTCTAAGCTTCTAGTTACAAAGAAACTTGCGACCTATCACAAGCTGGTAGATATCAATGACTATCAGTCCACTAACTCACTCCTCTAGGCTCTCGTTTCCTTCAGCTTCACAAATCTTGGAGTGTGGGCGCACTACACAGTCTCTTTATCTGGAACATGAGAACTTTATGGTTCTTCCCGGAACTGTTGATCTTACAACTAAATGCCCGTGAGAATCACTGCTTGGAGATAGGCAGTGACTGCTGTGTTTTTACTCCAAAAGTAAGAACACCAACATGCAAACTTGTGCTTGAAAAGTAACAAGTCTCGTGTCCAAAGATTGGCATACAGTTAGCTAAGGATTAGTCTCTAACGTTTGAAAGCTTTGAGTTTTTGATTTTGTAGAGTTGCTTTCTCAGATATTCGGTATTTTAGTTCGGTTCATTAGTAGTCAACTCTCTCGGAGCACCTCCTCTATTTATAGGTGAGGGTCGAGAGATTTGAAATTGTAGCTGTTTAGAGACATTCTGAAGTTGTCCAATCCAGAGTTACTTTCTTCTACGAAGGACAGGTTGTTTTCCAAAAATTTGCACTTGCTCGTCCTTCTGTGAAAAAAGGTGTTAACTTTGTTCTTTGTGTCAGAATGACTTTGTTCATCAGTCCGAGAAATAAAAAATGTTTGAGCACCACTGTCTCCAGTCTTTAAGGAGTCTCCATTCTTAAATTCTTGTCTTGTAAAACATTCCTCTGATTTGTTCTCTTTGTCTCTATGTGCAGGTTAGAATGTCTAGTAAACTGATGTCCTCCAAGCTGGTGACATCTTGTCAGTTTCTCAGAATGTGAGAATTGATAAGTTAGTATTTTTACCAACTTATCCATTAGTTCTTTGACTATTTGGTTGATGTTAGAATAGTTTTATGTGTTTTCTTGTGCATGAAGTGGCTTTGATGCTTGTAATGTCGTGGTTGATGAATTATGTAGGTTTTTGAATCAGAAACAGTGAAGAAATCGAAGATGCTCGGATTCCAGAACTGCATCGATCGACACAGACCCGTGTCGATCGACGCAGCTTGCTTGAGGGAGCGATCGATGCAGACCAGCGGAAGCCAAGTCCACGTCGATCGACGCACAACCCGTATCGATCGACGTGGCCCATTCAAGTGCGTCGATCGATGTAGATTCGGGAAATCAAGATTTGATCCTGATTTGAAGATTTAGATAGATCTAATCCTAGATACTGTATGATATATCTATCACCACTATATAAAGCCATGTAATTTTGAATTTTAGGTGTGTAGAATTTCAGAGTTCAAGTTTTTAGAGATTTCAAGCAGCTTTTATGTTTTATGATTGAAGACAGATTCTTGTGGGAAGACTTATGCACCCAGTTTTTATGCAATTCATGTTTTCTTTATCTTTGATAATTTTTATCATGAATATGTGTAACTAAACTTCTTTTTAGATTCTAGGGTTTCGAACTATCGAGTTTCCATGTTTGATTAATTGAATTAATTTTCCTTTCCCATCGTAGTTTGTGATTTCTGTGCTTATTTGTAATCTTGAGTTGCTGGCCACATCTTAGGATTAATCAGTTGAGAATTAGAGACGTAACAGTGATAGTTTTCAATGGAAAGAGTTTTCACAATATAAACTGATTTCTTGTCTGAGAAGAAGGAAATAGATTATAGGAATAGATCCGTAGGATTTTGGGAGTTAATTAATTAGTCTTGAGACCGAAAGGAGAAAGATAATTAATTAATCAACTTTGTGAATTGTCCAACAAAGAAATCCATATTGCTTTTCTGATGTTTCACTACGAATAGGAATTAAATTGGGAATTGATCAATTTATTCATACATGTAATACTTGAGGTAGATATCCCTGGAATCTGTGCTTCTCATATCTGAATTCGTCAAGTTATTTTCTTTTCTGTTTAAATTTTAAATTGCAAGTTAGTTTAATCTTCGAAAACCACCACAACCAAGATTTGATTTTCCCCTAACCAGTATTTCAAGAAACTATATTTTAGTACTTAAGGTTTTTCGTTATTTCTTTCCCCTGGGATTCGATAATTTCATTTGCTGCTATATTATTAGCTCTGTTAAGTCGTTAGTCAATAATTTTAGCGATCAAATTTTGGCGCCGTTGTCAGGGAAAGAATAGAAATAATCTTACTATTAACTCTGTGATTGAGGTACTGATTTGGGTTGTAATTTTTGCACTTTCAGTAAATTTTTTGTCAATTTCTATTTGGCGTCGATCGACGTACATATCGCGTCAATCGACAAAGATTTTGTTTCCACGTCGATCAACGCAATCCCTACGTCGATCGACGTTCGTTTGTTTGTTTGTTTGTTTGTTTGTTTTTTTTTTTTTTTCAGATTTCCAGTTTTTGCGTTTAGTTTCATTTTTGTTTATTTGCAGTTTCATTTCACTACCTCCTTTGCTGTACAGGTAGTGCATGAGTACGCGAGCTAAAGGGAAGGACCGGTTAGACTACGATCCGTAAATTGAAGCCACTTGCCGAAAGATTGTCGAGTCAACATCGACCTGTGAAGGCTGTCGAGAAAGTAGTGGAGAAAAGGCTGCTGAAGAACCTGATTTGGCAGCCGAGGTGAAGAAACTGCGAGAGGACTTTGTTGCACTAAAATTGGAAAAGACAGTTGCTATAATAGAGCCTGTGCAAGCCCCACCTGAAGGAGGCTGTGCCGATGCAAATTTCGTCCAAAGGGGTGGTTACCAAAACAATTACCGTGGAGGATATCAGCAGAATAACCAGCAGCATAACCAACCTTACAACTACAATCACGCTAGGAACCATCCTGGATTTTCCTATGCGAACCCTCAAGCTGCGGAGCAGCCACCACCTGGATTTGCAGTGCAAGATGAAGAAGTGGTGGAGAAGAAGAAGCCAAATCTCGAGGAGATTTTGGCTAAGTTCATGCAGGGGTCCACTGATAAAAGTGAGCAAACTGGAGCAAGAAATCGCAGGCATGAACACTAAAGTAGACCAGGTGCAGAAGCATGTGCAAATTATAGAAACCCAGGTCAGCCAGATTGCCGCCCTCGGAGCCCAGCACAAGCCTGGACAACTTCCGAGAAACACTCAAGTTAACCCAAAAAATCAGAATCAGAGAAATCAAGTGAATGCCATCACTCTAAGAGGGGGAAAGTCGTATGAAGGGCAAAACTAGGCAGGGAAAGATTCCCAGGAGGACGGAGACGTGGAGCAGGTCGATGATGGATTTGCAGACACGTCCACGTCTATCGACGTGGGATCCACGTCGATCGACGCAGCCATAAAAGCCACGCCAATCGACACAAATCCACGTCGATCGATGCAGGCTCCCAGACCACCACCAAAGAAGCCTCCTCGTATCTGCAACATTTTGCCAAAACAAAGATGAACGAGAGGTATGCACGCTTCCTGGAGAATATGAAGAAGGTTCATATCAACATTCCGCTGGTTGAGGCGCTGCAAGAGATGCCCGGATACATCAAATTTCTGAAAGACATGGTCTCTCAGAAAAGACCCTTCATGGAGCACGAAATGGTCAATTTGTTCGAAGAATGCAGCACCGTGATTCAAAAAAGATGCCGATTAAGAGAGAGGATCCGGGTTATTTCACGATTTCCTGCGTGATTGGAGGAGAGACCTTTGAAAAAGTCCTTTAGGATTCTGGAGCATCATCAACTTAATGTCGTTGTCAATCTTCAAACGATTGGAAATCAGAAGCATCAAACCAACGACCATATCACTACAGATGGCCGACAGATTAGTGTCCTACCCGAGAGGCATCGTGGAATATATGCTTGTGAAGGTGAAGGACTTCATCATTCCAGCAGATTTTGTGGTGCTTGACATGGAGGAAGACCAAAACATTCCGCTGATTCTGGGAAGACCATTCTTGAAGACCGGTGGAGCGTTAACTGATATTCAAGACGATAAACTGACATTCAGGGTTGACAACGAGTCAATTACCTTCTCCATCTACAAAGAAATGCAGAAGCACAATTAAGGGAGCTATCAAGAAGAATGCCAGATGATCAATTTCTCCAACCCGGTGATGTCCTCTCAATTCTCCTCTCTAAAAACTGATCCGAACTTTCTGGAGAACTGCTTACTGCACTCGCTGTTTTCATCTTCAAATCTAGATGAGGCAGATGATGAGCTTGTGGATCTGGTAATGGAGCTGGATGTGTTCGAAGAGATAACACGGGAATAGGAGAACAAAAGGGAGCAACTACCAAGCCGATACTGTCAGAACAAACAGGGAAAACATGGAGGTTTATCCACATCGATCGACGCTAGAGGCACGTCGATCGACGCAGCATCAAGAGTCACGTCGATCGATGCAACAATCACGTCAATTGATGCAAGAAGAAAGTCCGACACAAAGTTTTCATCGACCGAAATTGCGCGATGTGGAAAAGGTATAGCTGCCATCCCACCCACGTCGATCGACGTAGATCCTGCATCGATCAATGCAGGTCTGGAACAACAGAAATCTAGCTCCGATCCGCATGTTCTGGAACTCAAGATACTCTCGACACATCTCAGGTATGTTTTCCTGGGATCTAATGATACTTACCCTGTTATCATCTCTGCTTACCTGACACAGAGAGAATTGGACAAATTATTACGAGTCCTAAGGAAATACAAAATCTGCCATTGGATGGACTTTGGGAGACATCAAAGGGATCAGTCCTTCGCTTTGCATGCACAAAATCATTCTGGAGGAAAATGCCATGCCAAAGAGACAAGCACAACGACGAATGAACCCAATCATGCAGGAGGCCGTAAAGAAGGAGGTTCTAAAACTCCTAGATCATGGCATGATATACCCAATTTCCGACATCAAATGGGTAAGCCCTACACAAGTGGTAGCCAAGAAAGGGGGGATGCAGATAATAAAGAATGACGATGGAGAGGAGGTCGCGACAAGACCAGTTACTGGATGGCGATTTTGCATTGACTACCGGGCCTTAAACACCGCCACGTGCAAGGATCTTTTTCCTCTCCCGTTCATTGATCAAATGTTAGATAGATTATCTGGTTACCCTTTCTATTGTTTTCTTGATGGTTACTCAGGGTATAACCAGATTGCTGTGGCGCTGGAGGACCAGCACAATACCGCATTCACCTGTCCATACGGAGTGTTTGCGTACCGATGAATGCCATTTGGACTATGCAACGCATCGGCGACCTTCCAGAGTTGCATGATGGCTATCTTCGACGATCTGATCAAAGATGTCATGGAGGTATTCATGGATGATTTCTCAGTCTTTGGTAGCTCATTTGATGTTTGTTTGCAGAATTTGGCTACTGTACTCGAGAGATGCACCGAGACCAACCTGAGCCTTAACTGGGAGAAATGCCATTTCATGGTGCGAGATGGGATTGTGCTAGGACATAGAGTGTCAGCTGAAGGACTGGAGGTGGACCAAGCCAAAGTGACAGCCATTGAAAAGATGCCACCGCCAGTAAATGTCAAAGCAGCCCGGAGCTTTCTCGGCCACGCCGGGTTTTACAGAAGGTTCATCAAAGATTTCTTGAAGATATCTCGGCCATTGTGCAATCTATTGGAGAAGGATGTATCCTTCATCTTTGATGACGAGTGCGTGGAGGCTTTTGAGAAACTGAAAGAGGCACTAGTGACTGCACCGATCTTGACTTCTCCGGATTGGAGCGGGTCTTTCATCTTGATGTGCGACGCTAGCAACTATGCAGTAGGAGAAGTCTTGGGGCAGCTGAAAGGGAGACTCTTCCATGTCATTAACTATGCCAGCAAGAGCATGAATCCAGCGCAGTGCAACTACACCACCGCGGAGAAGGAGATGCTCGCAGTGGTCTATGCATTCGACAAGTTTCGGTCCTATTTGATAGGTTCGAAGACAATTGTCTACATTGACCACGTAGCCATCAGATACCTGTTCGCGAAGCAAGACGCCAAGCCCCGATTGATCAGGTGGATACTGTTACTACAGGAATTCGACTTGGAGATCAAAGACAGAAAAGGGAGCAAAAATGTGATCACCAACCACTTGTCACGATTAGAGCCACCAGTCGTAGGGGATGACCAGCAGACAAAGATCCGAGAGACATTCCCTAACGAGCAGATCTATGCTCTTCGGGATCTGAGAGAGACGTACGAGTCTAAGACACCATGGTAAGCGGACTTCGCCAACTACTTGGTGGCCGGTGTCCTTCCACCGGACTCTTCTTCCTATGCGAAGAAGAAGTTTCTGCATGACGTCAAATTCTACTACGGGGAGGATCCTTATCTATGGCGTCGGTGCGCTGACGACATCATCTACCATTGTGTCCCCCAATCCGAGAGGCATCAGATTTATGAGGCTTACCATTCATCTCCTAGTGGCAGTCATCATTCAGCCAACCAGACTGCATTCAAAATTCTGGCGAGTGGATTTTATTGGCCTTCCATCTACGAGGTCTGTCGCGGATGGATTACGAGTTGTGATTGTTGCCAAAGGACCGACAACATCTTGCGGAGGGATGAGATGCCACAGACCCCGGTGATTGAAGTTGAAATCTTCGATGTGTGGGGGATTGACTTCATGGGCCCTTTTCCGCCATCCCATGGGTTCTCGTATATTCTACTCGCAGTGGATTAAGTGTCGCGATGGGTTGAAGCCATTCCAATAGCCACCAATGATTCAAAAGTCGTCATCAATTTCTTGCAGAAGCATGTGACAAGATTTGGGACGCCAAGAGCCTTAGTAAGTGATGAGGGATCTCATTTTTGTAACAAATGGCTTGCTTCTCTTCTTGCTAGGTACGGAGTAAAACATCGAGTTAATACCCTATATCACTGATAAGTTAGTATTTTTACCAACTTATCTCTTTGTTCTTTAACTAATTGGGTGATGTGTTGATTGTTTTACGTGTCTTTTTATGCATGAATTGGCTTTTGTGCTCGTAATGCCGTGATTGATGAATTATGCAGGTTTTTAGTCAGAATCAGGGAAGAATCGGGAATTGCTTGAAGTTCCAGACCCACGTCGATCGATGCCCAGGGCACGTCGATCGATGCAGGTGTTTGAGAGGACGATCGATGAAGAAAAGTGAAGAGAGATCGACGTACGGTTTGAAAGCCAGGTCCACGTCGATCGACGCAGGATGTGCGTCAATTGATGCGGGTCCTTCAAGGCCGTCGATCGATGCAATTTCTCCATTGATCGACGCGACAACGGGTTTTCCTAATCTGATCCTGATTTGAAGATAGAGACATATCTAATCCTAGATACTGTTTGATACATCCATCACTACTATAAAAGGCCATGTAAAATTTGAAAATTGGGGTGGAAATCAGTAGAGCAATTAAGAGATTTTAGAGTGAAGATTTTAGAGATTTCCAAGAGTTTTTTAGGTTTTATGTTTGAAGACAGGTTTTCGTGGGAAGACATCTACACCCAAGTTTTATGCAATTTGTGTCTTTATTTATCTCTGATGATTCTATTCATGAATATGTGTAACTAAATCCCTTCTCAGATTCTAGGGTTTCGAACTATCAATGTATGCATGTTTGATTAATTGAATTATTTTCCCTTTCCCATCGTAGTTTGTGAAAGCTGTGCTTATTCATAAGCTTGAGTTTATTGGCCACATCTTAGGATTAATTAGTTGAGAACTTAAGATGTAACTGTAATAGTTTTCAATGGAAAGAGTTTTTCACAATATAATTTGATTTCTTGTCTGAGCAGAAGGAGATAGATTATAGGAATAAATCTGTTGATTTCTGGAGTTAGTTAATTTATCTTGAGACCGAGCGGAGATAGGTAGTTGGCTAATCTACTTTATGAATTGTCCAACAAAGAAGTTCATAATACTTTTATGATGTTTCACTACGAAGAGGAATTAAATTGGGAATTAATCAATTCATTCATATATGTCTTACTTGATAGGTAGATATCCCTTGAATCTGTACTTCTCATAATTGTTTCAACAAAAGTCTTTTATTTTCCTATTTAATTTTAAGTTGAAACAAAACCCAAAGTTTATTTTCTTCCCTAACCAGTATTTTGCGCACCTATGTTTTAGTATTTAAGATTTTTCATTATTTCTTCCCCATGGGATTCGATAATTTATTTGCCGCTTTATTATTAGCTTTGCTAAGTCGCTAGTAAAATAATTCTGCGATCAAATTTTGGCGCCGTAGCCGGGGAAATGATAGAAATAATCTTACTATTAATTCTGTGAATGAAATAATGATTTAGGTCATAATTTTCGTACTTTAATTTGAATTTTCTTGATCTTTCGTTGTTTACGTCGATCGACGCCAATTCTCCGTCGATCGACGTCGCCTTGTTTTTTTTCATAATTTCAGTTTTTCAAAGTCAACTTGTGTTGGTTTATTTTCCGTTTATCTCACTACCTCCCTTGCTGTACAGGTAGTGCATGAGTACGAGAGCTAATGGAAAGGACCCACTCTATTATCACCCAGACATTGAAGCCACGTGTAGAAAGATCCGAAGGGATAAGCGTGCCCAAGAAAGTTTGACCAAACAAACAATGGCAGACAACGTACTGCCGCCGGACCATGTGCCGCAGCCGAACGTACCACCGCCAATTGATCAACCACCTCCACCAATGCTAACTGCAGAGGAACAAGCTGTGCTTCTCCAAGAAGTCCAAGAGATGAGAGCCCAACTACTACAGCTGAACATTGACAGCGATAATCGACATCCCCGTCGTCGTCCACTATTTGACGACAACCTTGATGATAGAGAAGATGATGACCGAGATCAGCCGGATGAATCCGACGATGAGGAAGAAGAGGAGGCTATGCAGAACCAATATAAACCTCAATTCAAGAAGACAGACTTCAGAGTTGGCATAAACACCAATAACTTTGAGCTGAAAACTGGATTGGTGCAGATGGTGCAGCAAAATTAATTCGGAGGAAGAGCTACTGGGGATCCTTATGCACATCTGGATAAGTTTCTTATGCTTTGCAACACTGTCAAGATCGGAGGGGTCAGTAAAAGTGCCATCCGAATGCGTCTGTTTGCATTCTCTATGAGGGATAAGACACAATCTTGGTTTACTGCACTCGATAAGGGAAGTATCAGTACATGGACGGAGCTAAGGAATGAATTTCTGAAAAACTTCTTCCCTCCAAACGTCATCAGACAAAGAAGGAAGGAAATTATCAGATTCGCTCAAAGACCCAATGAGAGCTTCAACGAGATGTGGGAGCGATTCAAGAAGTTACTGAGATCTTGCCCAGGACATGGCTTTCCGCCAGGAGAACAGGCTGAAGCATTCTACGAGGGACTCAATGAGAAGACCGTTGAATTGGTGGACACCACATTGGGAGACACCATTATGACGAAAAGAAGGCCATGGAATTCTTCCAAAAGATGGCTAACAACACTCAACGGTGGTCCTCAAGTCGACATCGGCCTGTGAAAGCGGTCGAGAAAGTGGTGAAGAAAGTTGCCGTACAACCTGATTTGGCAACCGAGCTGAAAAAGCTAAAGGAAGATTTTGCTGCACTGAAGCAGGAGAAAATAGTTGCTGCGGTAGAGCCAGTACAAGCTCCACCTGAGGGGGATTGTGCCGATGTAAACTTTATCCAAAGGGGTGGTTATCAAAACAACTACCGCGGAGGATATCAACAACACAATCAACAGCACAACCAACCCTACACTTATAATCATGCGAGGAACCACCCTGGATTTTCCTACGCAAACCCTCAAGCCGCGGAGCAGCCACCACCTGGATTTGCAGTGCAAGATGGAGTAGTAGTGGAAAAGAAGAAGCCAAATCTCGAGGAGATTTTGGCTAAATTCATGCAAGGTTCCACTGATAAGGTGACCAAACTGGAGCAGGAAATCTCAGGTGTGAATACCAAAGTTGATCAGGTGCAGAAGCATGTGCAGATTATAGAAAACCAGGTCAATCAGATTGCCGATGCCCTCAGAGCTCAACACAAGCCGGGACAACTCCCGAGTAACACTCAGGTTAACCCCAAGAACCAGAATCAGAGGAACCAAGTGAATGCCATAACTCTGAGAGGGGGAAAATCGTATGAAGGGCCAAAGCAGGTAGGGAAAGATACTCAGGAGGACGAAGAAACCGAGCAGGTCGAAGAAGCTGTCGTAGATGCTGCCCCGTCGATCGACGCAGATCCAAAGGCCCCGTCGATCGATGCTGATCCACGTCGATCGATGCCAGTTCCTAGTCTGCCTCTGAAAAGACCTCCTCTGCCATTTCTGCAGCGGTTTGAAAAAACAAAGATGAACGAGAGGTATGCACGCTTCTTGGAAAATACGAAGAAGGTGCATATCAGTATTCCATTGGTTGAAGCCCTGCGAGAGATGCCCGGATACATCAAATTTCTGAAGGACATGGTCTCACAGAAAAGACCCTTCTTGGAACACGAGACAGTCCACATGTTCGAAGAATGCAACACCATAATTCAAAAGAAGATGCCGATCAAAAGAATGGATTTGGGCTCCTTCACGATCTCTTGCGTAATCGGAGGGGAGACCTTCGGAAAAGTCCTCTATGATTCTGGAGCATCAATCAATCTGATGCCGCTGTCTATCTTCAAGCGGTTGGAGATCGAAAACATCAAGCCAAAAACCATATCACTTTAGATGGCTGATCGTTCCGTGTCCTACCCGAGAGGCATCGTGGAAGATGTGCTGGTGAAGGTAAAGGATTTCATTATCCCAGCCGATTTTGTGGTGCTTGATATGGAAGAAGATTGGAACATTCCCCTGATCCTGGGAAGACCATTCTTGAAGACCGGAGGGGTGTTGATCGACATTCGAGATGGCAAATTGACATTCCGGGTCAACAACGAGTCAGTTACATTCTCGATCTATAAAGCCATGCAGAAGCACAACGAGGGGAGCTACCAAGAAGAATGCCACACGATCAGCTGTTTCAACCCTGTGATATCTTCTCCTTTCGCCTCTCTAAAAAACAAGCCAGATTTTCTGGAAAACTGCCTACAACACTCGCTGCTCTCATCGACAAATCTATAAGAAGCAGATGAGGAGATTTTGGATCTGGTCATGGAGTTGGATGTGTTCGAGGAGATAACTCAGGAAAAGGAAAAAAAGAGAGAGAAACTACCAAGCCGGTACTGCCGGAACAAACCAGGAAAGCGTGGGGGATAGTCCACATCGATCGACGTGATCAGCTCGTGATCGATGCCGCCACGAAGTCCACGTCGATCGATGTGAATTTCACGTTGATCAACACACGAAGGAAGTCAGACATAGAGTCCTCATCGACAGAAACAACGCAGCGTAGAAAAGGGATTGTTGCAGTTTCGCCCACGTCGATCAACGCCCAGAGCACGTCGATCAACGCCAACCTGGGACAACAACCATCCTACTTTGATCCGCCAACTCTGGAACTCAAGACGCTTCCGGCACACCTCAAGTACATTTTTTTGGGTTCTAATGACACTTATCCTGTTATTGTCTCTGCCTATCTTACACAGGGGGAGTTAGAGAAATTGCTACGAGTTCTACGGAAATATAAGTCCGCCATTGGATAGACTTTGGGGGATATCAATGGGATCAGTCCTTCGCTTTGCATGCACAAGATCATCCTTGAAGAGGACGCCACACCGAAGAGACAAGCACAACGACGACTGAACCCTATCATGCAAGAAGCCGTAAAGAAGGAGGTTCTCAAACTCCTAGACCATGGCATGATACACCCGATTTCCGACAGCAAATGGGTAAGCCCTACTCAAGTAGTAGCCAAGAAAGGGGGGATGCAGATAGTTAAGAATGACGATGGAGAGGAAGTTACAACAAGACCGGTCACGGGATGGCGATTTTGCATCGACTACCGAGCCTTGAACACCGCCACGTGCAAGGATCACTTTCCTCTTCCTTTCATTGATCAAATGCTTGATAGATTATCCGGTTACCCTTTCTATTGTTTTCTTGATGGTTACTCAGGGTATAATCAGATAGCGGTGGCGCCAGAAGATCAGCACAAGACGACATTCACCTGCCCTTACAGAGTGTTCGCCTACCGAAAGATGCCGTTCAGATTGTGCAATGCACCAGCGACCTTTCAAAGATGCATGATGACAATCTTCCACGACTTGATCGAAGATATCATGGAGGTATTTATGGACAATTTCTTGGTTTTTGGTAGCTCATTTGATGTTTGTTTGCAGAATCTGGCTACCGTACTGGAGAGATGCATCGAGATAAATCTATGCCTTAATTGGGAGAAATGCCACTTCATGGTGCGAGAGGGAATTGTGCTGGGACATCGAGTTTCAGTTGAAGGATTAGAAGTGGACCGAGCCAAAGTGACAGCCATTGAAAAGATGCCACCGCCAACAAGTGTCAAAGGAGTCATAAGTTTTCTTTGTCATGCCGGATTCTACAGAAGATTCATCAAAGACTTCTCAAAGATATCGTGGCCTTTGTGCAACTTGTTGGAGAAGCATATGTCGTTTGTCTTCGACGACGACTGCCTGCAGGCCTTTGAAAAGCTGAAAAAGACATTAGTGACCGCACCGGTGCTGACTTCTCCGGACTGGAGCGAGCCGTTCATTCTGATGTACGACGCCAGCGACTATGCAGTTGGGGCAGCCTTGGGGCAACTGAAAGGAAGGCTCTTTCATGTGATCCATTACGCAGCAAGAGCATGAATCCGACTCAATGCAACTATACCACCACAGAAAAGGAGATGCTTGCGGTCGTGCATGCATTTGACAAGTTTCGGTCCTATCTGATAGGTGCGAAGACGATTGTCTACACCGACCATGCAGCCATCAGATACCTGTTCGCGAAGCAAGATGCAAAGCCCAGATTGATCCGGTGGATACTGTTGCTACAAGAGTTTGATTTGGAGATCAAGGACATAAGAGGAAGTGAGAATGTGATTGCAGACCACTTCTCACAACTTGAGCCACCAGTCAAAGGGGATGACCAGCAGATGAAGATCCGAGAGACATTCCCCGACGAGCAGATCTATGCTGTTAAGGATTTGAGGGAGACGTACGAGTCCAAAACACCATGGTATGCGGATGGTGTCCAACGTTCTTCCACCGAACTCTTCCCCGTATACAAAGAAGAAGTTTCTGCATGATGTTAGATTCTACTATTGGGAGGATCCCTACCCTTGGCGTAGATGCGCTGACGGTGTCATTCGCCGTTGTGTGCCTCAATCCGAGTGGCAACAAATTTTTGAAGCCTGCCATTCATCTCCTAGCGGCGGTCATCATTCAGCCAACCAGACAGCATTCAAAATCCTAGCGAGCGGATAATTGGCCTTCCATCTATGAGATTTGCCGTGGTTGGATTACGAGCTGTGATCGTTGCCAGAGGACCAGCAATATTTCGCGGAGGGATGAGATGCCATAGACTCCGGTGATTGAAGTTGAAATCTTTGACGTTTGGGGGATCGACTTCATGGGTCCTTTTCCGCCATCCCAAAGGTTCTCATACATTCTACTGGCGGTGGATTATGTGTCGTGATGGGTTGAAGCCGTTCCAACAGTCACCAATGATTCCAAAGTCGTCATCAAGTTCCTTCAGAAGCTCATGACAAGATTTAGAACGCCAAGAGCCTTGGTAAGCGATGGAGGATCACACTTTTGTAACAAATGTCTTGCCTCTCTTCTTGCTAGGTATGGAGTCAAGCACCGCGTTACCACCCCATATCATCGTCAAGGGAACGGGCTGACGGAACTTTCCAATCGAGAAATCAAGCAAATCTTGGAGAAATCGGTGAAGCAACGAAAAGATTGGGCAGCAATACTTGATGATGCACTTTGGGCATACCGCACCGCCTAATTTTTGGAAAGTCATGTCACCTCCCTGTCGAGATGGAGCACAAGGCTTGGAGAGCAGTGAAAGAGCTGAATCTGGATTAGAAGACGGCTGTAGAAGAGCGCGCCATGGCATTGAATGAGCTGGAACACTTTTGGGATGAAGCTTACGAGAACAATGTCATTTACAAGAAGCGAGCAAAGAGATTCCATGACAAAGGGATTCGCTCGCACGTTTTTCAATCAGGTGACAAGGTTCTCCTCTTCAAATCCCGTCTTCGCTTCATGCCCGAAAAGTTGCAGTCAAAGTGGGCTGGACCGTACACCGTGGTCTATCAATTTCTGAACTGTGTAGTTGAATTCGCTGGTCAAGATGGAAAGAACTTCAAAGTCAATGGGCAGAATCTCAAACCGTACTATACGCCACTTCAAATCGGAGCGGTGGAGAAGTACTACTTGAATCGGCCATAAGGATGCAGGTATTGTCGAGCTAGCGACATAAAACCAAGCACTGGTTGGGAGGTAACCCAACAGTTTACCATTTTTTTTCTTACTTCTGTCATTTTAATTCAGTCGAGTCGAGTTAATAGGACTTATGATTTTTTTTTTCAGTAATTTTTCGAGTCAGTGCTCTGTTCAGGTCTGCGTCGATCGACGCCAGACTCACATCGATCGACGCGAGTTTTCAGACCTCGTCAATCAACGCGGAACCAGCATTGATCGATGCGAGTTTTCAGACCTTGTTGATCGACACGGAATCAGTGTCGATCGATGCAGGGTGTTCAGAGGCGTGAACAGATGGGTTACCCAATTTTGCCTCATTTCTCACCACACAACACACACGCACGTCGCTCTCTCCTCCCCAAACACCCAACCTTGAAAAATTTCTCCCGTAACTCGTTGCTACATTCAAAGGTACATATCCTAGACCTTTCCTCTACGATTATTTCATGTATTTTGGATGATTTGAGCATGATTTTGCTTAATTTGGACCTTGGAGCCCTAGTTTTAAATTCTTGCTATTTTGTCGATTTCGTTGCAACTCTTCATGATTAATCGATATGGGTGGTAGTTCTAGTCGATATACTTGCTATTTGTGAATGTGTAGCACTAGGATTTGTTGAATTCGATTCTAGCAAGTTGGGGGTAATTCCACTTGGGTGTGCTTTTTTTTGTGTCTTGCAATTCTGGGGTGAAATTCCTTCAATTGAGAATGTATTAGGCCAAGTTTGGGTGTTAATTGCATGAATGTTGAATCAATTTTGCTTGGGTAGATACATTTAGAGGTTAATTGCAAATATTTTTTTTGTTGAAGTTGGAAATTTTGGTGAAGTACTATGGATACATATTGACAATTTTTCCTTCTATCCTTGCAGACAAAAATGGCATTCCGCCCAACTTTCGCCAACAAGGCCACCGAAAAGAGTTTCATGAAGTTCTCTAGCTCAGATTTCACAGTCCGCCAGACCCTGTACCCGTGCACAGAAATGATGAACATGCTGGGTATTAGACGAGATGTGGCGACCCTGTTGGAAAGAGCCAAATGGGAATCTTGGATGACCAAGCGGTGGCCGACCTACCCATCACTTGTGTTGGAGTTTTTAGCGTCGCTCCATGTCTACGATGTTCAACCGGAGTCCGAGCCAACCACCATCTCCTTCCAACTTCTGAATAAGCATTATGAGCTTCCGAGGGACCAGCTTGAGGAAATTAGGGGTGTCCCAAAATCTGGCATCGGGTTCCTTCCACTAAATTTTGACATGGCCGGGTTTTGGAGCCAAATTGCAGCCGAGGCAAATGAGGATGTGCGGGAGTGTGATTCGGGAAACATGAAGGCATCCTCCATCGACAACCCTATGTTTTGTTATCTTCAGTGGTGCATGGGGGTGTCTATCACCGGCCAGCATGAGAGCGCCAAAGTGAGAGTGGGGGAGCTCTACGCCATCTACTGCATGCTGACAGGAGAGGAGTTCAGCTTTGCGGCGTTGATCATGGACCACTGAAGGCACCAAGTCAAGGCCTCAAAGGGCAACATTTGGAGCGGGGAATTGATTACCCCGATTGCGGAATATGTGGGGATCGACTTGGCCGACATTGAGGTGCTTGAGGACAGCCGAGGACTCAGCACCTCGCACCTGGTTCGAATGCTGATGCTTTCACCCCGAGAGGGTGGCTGGTCGTTGAGGATGTAGGAACTGAGTCTACAATAGGCAACACGAATTGCCATTTATTATAACTCCGGATTCGATTTATGGATATCAAAATAAATATCATGACAAACAGTAAATGCCCTGTGCATGCTCCTATTTAATTTAATTCGCAGATTCAAAGGAATACCTGAGACTCCAGCGACTGATCTACAGATCTAGATCGACGATGGCAATGATGATGGTGTAGATCTGGATCTGGAATCAATCAAAACGATGGTATTCCTACAGATATGATCTTCTGATCTGTTCCCTTGCTCGATCCAAAAATCTGGTGAGGATACGCTACCGGATCTACAACCGCCCACTCTCTCTCAATCTCTTTAGGGTTTCTGATTTGAAACTTCAAACTTATGTGGGAAAATGATAGATTTATCTATTTATATAGATCTGGAGAATGGGCTATTAGGGTTTAATAAACCCTAATGGGCTCTGAGCAGTGTTGGGCCAGACCAGGGATCAAATGCAAATAATAAAGTGGGCCTCCTATTAATTAATTCCATGTTCAACCCAGAACATAATTAATTAATAAACATTAATTCATGCCACCAGAGAATTAATGCTGACCTACTGGTGTGCAATAAAAACTCATACAAATCCTCACTGCACACTCAAGGTTTAATTATCAATTCAGGTCCTTCTTCGCTTCGCCCGCTAGAATACCGGGATACTATAACAAAGTCTAATAGCTAGGCAAGATAAAATCGTTGAGTAATTTCTATCAATCTAGACATTCAATTTAAACCTATACTAACAACATATAACAAACAATGAATTCAACCAACAATCAACATTCAATCAATTCTCTCCACACATTGGTAAACCAAGACAAACAAATACTCAAATGAGGTAGATAGGATGTTGAAATAAACATAGATGCAATCCAATTAGATTAATTATTGATGTAAACACATTTTAATCCCTAGGAGGTTGAGCAATCGACTCTAATTTCGCTAGCCACTTGCTACGGATAACTAGTGGTAGATGAACTAGAAATTGCAAACAGCTACGTTATTAATTACTAGCTCACTCCCAATCGACCGTCAATTATCGCCCTACAAACTAGCACCGCACATGGATTGGAACTAGAATTGTAAGATTATACACTTATCACGACGATTCCGTCCGCGTGTTGGCTGCAACGTTCACGTCAACTACCTAAAGGTTGGCTATTACCTACACCTAATAGGTAAGAAACAAGCTCAAGTGCAAATCAATCCCTCAAAGGAAAGTAAACAAACAATTATCAAACCTAGTCTTCATGCATCCTTGTTTAAATCAACATCCAAATTGAATTAGAGCAACATACCTTTCAATTGTAATAATACAAAGTTGAAATCAAATACATCCATTACAATTGATAAGTAGAAAGTGAAATCTTCCCCAATTGGATTTGCTAGGTCTTGATCTACCCCCTTGGATATTCAATTCTTCTCCAAGGATTGATGAATTAGCTCCTTGATACTTTGGGTGAGGTTTTGGAAGAGATGGAAATGAGAATCGTAGAGAGAATTTAGGTAGTCTTCCCTTAGATATGACAAAAGTTATCAAAATAACCGTCTTTTCCCCTTTTATAACAAGTTGGCAGAGCCTCGGATCGCCCGGGCCAAAGCTGGCTTGCTCGGGCAAGCTCAGAGCTGAAAATCTCCAAAATCATGCTTTGGATTGGCCGAGCCAAGGGTGGCTCGACCGAGCCACTTCTCTGAAGGGCTTGGCTCAACCGAGCCAAGTTTGGCTCGGCCGGGCGAAGTCTCTAAACTGCCCCAACACCCTTTCTGCTCCGCTCGGTCGATCCTGCTTCCCTTTGACTCCTAGCTCGGGCGATTTTCATTCAAAACTCATTCAAAAGTGTTGTTTTATGCCCAAAACACGTCCTACAACATTTCAAACACGAAAACACGAAAATAAGACAAAAGAACAACGAAAGCATATGATATGAGGGTACAATGGTCACAAACATGCACACTCACTCACTCGAAAAATAGGTCATTTTACACACATATCATAATCCCCCAAACTTGAACCTTTGATTGTCCTCAATCAAAACAAAGTAAAGCTATTAATCTACCTCATGCAATACCTCATAGCTCATCAAAGTTATCTTAGCATGTTCAAATAAAACGAGATTATCACCTTATTTTGTGATAAGGTTAATGCTAAGGACATGAACCACTCATCAAAATTGGATACAAGAAACGAAAGCACTCCCTCACGTGTTTAGGGACGATGAGATTCACTCAATCACAAGATATCGAGCTCGATTTCCATAGGCTTGCATCCATTCTCACCACTATACTACAATGAGTTAGTTTCTAGAATCAAAAAGGTCTTTTCACGGGTTGTAACGTGGCTAACTAAAAGGTGGGTGGTTTTGGGCCAAAGTGACTAAACTTCTCAATTTCCCAAAACCCCCAAACTTGTTCTTTTCGTACCACTACAAACCCCGAGGCTTTTTCATTTCACAACAAACTTTTTTTTCTTTTCTCTTTTCTTTTCTTTTTCATCATTTTTCAAATGCACCATCATTCATTCATTTGTCGGTGCCCTCTTTTTTTTTCTTTTTCAAACACTTACACCAAAAATTTCGTTGTTGCCACATTTTCTAAGATTCAAACCAATCCTTTATTTCATATCTTTCATGCCTCAACATTTCCCATCAATACAAATTCAATCAATTCCCAACCCAACTCTCATCACCGTATTCACCCTCATACACTCTTCCCCCCAAACTTGATCCTAAGTATATCAAAGAAGATTCACCAATAAAGCTCATTCACGGGGGTCAAAGATACGAAAGGCAAAATAATGATAACAACCACCTTATACTCCCGGTGTGAAAGGTAGGACTAAGAATCGATGGCCTAAGATCATTTTCTAGTTACAAACTCATGCCATTAGATAGAGAACGGATGCAAGTTCTAGATCTCGTACTCTCAATCTTGCCACTCACAAACAATAAATATATGACAATATCATGGCTCAAACCTCACAGCTTTTTTTCAAGTCCTATGCATTAACCACACACAAAACTCGGCAATTCAAAAGTTAAACTTAAGACATGCTTCGACAACTAGATTCCGCCCTATCATTGGTTGAGATAAACATCCAACTTCACCAAGTAAATCATGATTCAAACCTCAAGTCTAGTTCGGGTTCATCACACACACACAAGCACACAACATCCTAACCACAATCTACATGCCATAAAACAATGTAATGAATCTAATTGGTAGAAGGAACGATAGAAAGCGTTACCCATCGGCACACACGATCAAACCGCTCTCTAAGACCTTATTTGTACCTACTAGATCAACACAAACACCACCAAACACTTGAGCATAAAACAAACCAATAAAGCTCTCATATCCACCAAACTATCCACAAACCAAATATCAACAATGATAAGATCATATCCAATAGTTCCACCATTCAAACCAAACAATAATCCAAACCACAAACCATGCATAATAGGAAGTATTCAATCATGCCAACTCATTAATGATTCTCTCCACAATCACAATCAAACAATCCTCAACCATATTCACTTCAAAAACCTCTTTCCACCATCATTCCACTATCCAAAATCTATGCAAATAATTCATTTTTCCACTAGCTCCACCAAACATACCATCAAAAGCAATGTTCAACAAACAAATCCATTCAACAAACTCAAGCCCATGAAAATATCCATACATATCATCAAGATGAGCATAATCCAAAACATTCATCCAAGGTAGAACATCAATATAGGTACAACCAAATCGAATCAAATCCAATAAAGGGACAATATCCAACAACCTAAACTAATTGCAAGATAAAGGATAGGAGATGGAGAAGAATAAACCGAGGCACCGGCTACCGGCACATCCCCCCAAACTTAGTCAAGTGAGACTAAGTTTGCAAAAATGGTGGACGCTGCATCGTCACTCCTCTCGATCTTGTAGTTCCTCCTACAAACACAAAACTAAACAAACTAGACATTTATTCAAAATCAAAGCAACTAAAAGCAATTAAACAAAAGCAATAAAATTGGTTGGGTTGCCTCCCAACAAGCGCTTCCTTAACGTCGGTAGCTAGACGACCTTACCACATCACCCATTGTCAAAAATCTTGTGGGTTTTTAATACACCTTTCTCCCTTAATCTGCATTTACTTGGGAGCAATTTGTCCAAGACAATTTTTTGTTCACCCCTATCATCTCTCCAAGGAGGATCGATCATCTTGTCGAATTCGAATTTCATGAATGAGTGCTCCTTAAGACATTCTCCAATCTAATCCCCACTTCAAGAAATTCGTTAATCCATTCATCCAATGCACTCACCATTCTCTTCTCAACCTTGCCTACTTCCCAAGTTGACATCCCCCGCTTCAACCTATCCTCATTCTCCTTGCTTATTGTCGGTTTTTCCTCTTCTATGAAATGTTCCAATGCCGGTATTGTTGGAATCTCATCAAGTGAGGCTCGTCAATTCTTCCTCCTTCAATGTTCTTCACCGTCTCCTCGGTGCCTTCCTTCACGAGCTCTTCTTGATGAACACCCATTACCTCTTCACTATTGATTTATTTGGTTTCCTCATTTTCTTTGCCATCTCCTAATGTTTCCTCGAGTTTCATCTCTATACTCGCACTCTCATCCTTCTCCATACTTTCAAAAATTTGTGCCGGCTCCTTGATATCTTCATTTACCTCATCAACTTGAAGTATTACTTCTCTTTCCTTTGTCGATTCATCTTCTTTGTTCACCTCCATCTCTTGCTTTTCTTCATGCTCTTTTTTTTGATCTTTTCAACAAATTAAGTTTTTCTTGCATGAGCTCTATTTGACTCCTCCACAAATCACTCTCTTGAGATTCCTTAACAACATCGACCGTCTGAGAAGCTCTTTCCTCCTCCGGCCATTGGTTACTACATTCAAACATTTCCTCATACACGTCTCGGATAGGCATTCGCGGTCTTTGTCTTTGCATCAGGAGGTCTCTCATCTACTCCAATTTCCTTTGCACATTAATAAGTCTCTCCATGTTAGACACCTACAAGAGTCCAACAAAGGCAAGTCTCCAACAAAAACAAAAAATCCAAAAGAAAACAAAATTAGAACAATTATCAAACAAACTTTAGTAGCAATATTCACATAAACAAAAACACAAACACCTAGCCTACAAGCTTCACTTTTCCCCCAATATCTAGCAACCTACTAAATGAAGTCCCCGACAACAGTGCCAAAAACTTGGAGCGCAATAAAAACTCATACAAATCCTCACTACACACTCAAGGTTTAATTATCAATCCCGGTCCTTCTTCGCTTCGCCCGCTAGAATACCGGGATACTATAGCAAAGTCTAATAGCTAGGCAAGATAAAATCATTGAGTAATTTCTATCAATCTAGACATTCAATTTAAACCTATACTAACAACATATAACAAACAATGAATTCAACCAACAATCAACATTCAATCAATTCTCTCCACACATTGGTAAACCAAGACAAACAAATACTCAAATGAGGTAGGTAGGATGTTGAAACAAATGTAGATGCAATCCAATTAGATTAATCATTGATGTAAACACATTTTAATCCCTAGGAGGTTGAGCAATCGACTCTAATTTCGCTAGCCACTTGCTACGGATAACTAGCGGTAGATGAACCAGAAATTGCAAATAGCTACGTTATTAATTACTAGCTCACTCCCAATCGACCGTCAATTATCACCCTACAAACTAGCACCACACATGGATTGGAACTAGAATTGTAAGATTATACACTTATCACGACGATTCCATCCGCATTCACGTCAACTACCTAAAGGCTGGCTATTACCTACACCTAATAGGTAAGAAACAAGCTCAAGTGCAAATCAATCCCTCAAAGGAAAGTAAACAAACAATTATCAAACCTAGTCTTCATGCATCCTTGTTGAAATCAACATCCAAATTGAATTAGAGAAACATACCTCTCAATTGTAACAATACAAAGTTGAAATCAAATACATCCATTACAATTGATAAGTAGAAAGTGAAATCTTCCCCAATTGGATTTGCTAGGTTTTGATCTACCCCCTTGGATCTTCAATTCTTCTCCAAGGACTGATGAATTAGCTCCTTGATACCTTGGGTGAGGTTTTGGAAGAGATGGAAATGGGAATCGTAGAGAGAATTTAGGTAGTCTTCCGTCTTTCCCCCTTTTATAACAAGTTGGCAGAGCCTTGGTTCGCCCGGGCCAAAGTTGGCTTGCCCGGGCAAGCTCAGAGCTGAAAATCTCCAAAATCACACTTTGGCTCGGCCGAGCCAAGGTTAGCTCGACCGAGCCACCACTCTGAAGGGCTTGGCTCGACTGAGCCAAGTTTGGCTCGGCCGAGCAAAGTCTCTGAACTGCCCCAGCACCCTTTCTGCTCCGCTCGGTCGATCCTGCTTCCCTTTGACTCCTAGCTCGGGCGATTTTCATCCAAAACTCATCCAAAAGTGTTGTTTTATGCCCAAAACACGTCCTACAACATTTCAAACACGAAAACACGAAAATAAGACAAAAGAACAACGAAAGCATATGATATGAGGGTAAAATGGCCACAAACATGCACGCTCACACATCGAAAAATAGGTCATTTTACACACATATCACCTACCCCTTTATTTCCACGTTATTAGGAACGGGTTGCATTGACTTGGTTAATCCCCATATTTAAGGTTTCAGACATTCATTAATTAATTCAGCGTATGACAATTAGCTATAATTAATTAATCTCTTATTATTCTTGAGTAGTACCACTCAACCCAAATCGCTTATGCTTGAATTAATGATTCAGCCTGCAGGACTTAGCATAACGAACCTCGTGAGCTTCCCAGGGAATGTCACCATTCTGAAACGGATATGGTAATCTAAATCCAGCCTGAGGAAACCCCACACAAGCTGCCATCACCCAAGATGCAGATATACGAGTACATGTAAGACTCTCCACCATAGCAAGTCAAAGTGACAATCAACCCATGTGTGCCCCTCAGCTTTCAATAGACTTTAGATCCGACCAAGTTACCGAGATCTTTACTCATTCATATGTCAAGTAGAATGGTTCATCTCACTGTTGATCCTATCAATACATTGAGATGTACCGGTCACACAAAGCAGTCAAGATAAACCATTGATGGACTTGTGTGCCGCAACCTAAACCGACAGCCAAACCAGAAACTGTCTCAGCTGTGATAACTGTTTATATCACGCTAGGTCGAACGATCTATATGATCTTCTATGATCTCTTACACACCGTATGATCTCCCTATCGACGAGATTACTGGATGTGTTTGTTCGCATCGTATGATTGTTAATTCAGACAGGAGTTGTTTATTGCAAGTCATTAATGATTACCAGTATATCAAACATAACATTTCCTAATATACCAATCATAATGCTTTTATGTATACAATTCTAACAATCTCCCACTTATACTCAAAGCATTATACCATTACTTTCCAGAGTATAACATGTATCTATTCTAATCTAGCTATTACATTTGATCACCAGGTGGCCGACATCTACCTCAGCCCTAGGCTACGAACATGACCTTCGTATGCCTTCTGAGGTAAGCCCTTTGTAAATGGATCTGCTAGATTATCCTTAATGTTTATCTTATCTATTAGCACATCGCCCCTTGCTACGATTTCTCGTATGATATGGTACTTTCTCTCTATGTGTTTAGACGCCTTGTGAATTCTTGGTTCCTAAGAGTTTTCTACTGCACCAGCATTATCACAATATACCGTGATAGTCTTAGGCAAACTGAGAACAATATCTAACTCTTGGAGGTAGTTTTGGAGCCATATTGCTTCTATAGAAGCTTCTGAAGCTGCCACATACTCAGCTTCCATGGTGGAGTCCGCGATACGTTTCTGTCTCGCACTCCTTCATGATACAGCTCCACCTCCCAAGGTGAACACATAGCCCGAGGTCGATCTCTTCTCTTCCTGATCCACCTGGAAATCCAAATCCTTTCTTAGCATTTTGTATGCTAACACGGGCAATCACGGTATCAGCATAAGTGACCTGAGACAAGCTTAACATCCTCTTCTTGCGATCACGCAAGACTTTAATCCCAAGGATGTATCCAGCGTCTCCTAGGTCCTTCATTTGAAACTGTTCGAATAACCATCTCTTTATGTCTGACAACACCTTCACATCATTGCCGAATAGAAGAATGTCATCTACATAAAGTGCATGGAATACCACGCTTCCGCTGATGTATAATCGGTACACACAACTTTCAATTTCGCACTGTGAAAATCCATAGGATTTAATCACATCATCGAAACTTTTGTTCCATGACCGTGAAGCTTGTTTAAGTCCATACAAGGACATCCTTAGCTTGCAGACAAGATGCTCTTCACCATCCTTCACATAACCCTCTGGCTGCTGCATATAGATATCACGACCTTCCTCAAGGTACCCGTTTAAAAAAATGCGGTTTTGACATCCATCTGCCAGATCTCTAGGTCCATATGTGCTGCTATGGATAGAAGAATTCGAATGGATTTGAGCATGGCTACCGATGAGAAGGTCTTGTCATAGTCAAAGCCCTCCTTTTGACTATAGCCCTTCGCCAACCTGGCTTTAAAAGCTGTTATTTCTCATTTCGAACCTCTATGGCCCGAAAACCATCTGGTAGTGCAGACTTTTGGTATACATCCATAGAGGTAATTGATTCAATTCCTGAATCCATGACTTTATGCCATTTTTCTGCATCTTTGTCATTTACTGCTTTGTCGTATGTCCATGGGTCGGTATCATCTAGTCCGTCTTCCGGGATCAAGTCCGAAGACTCTCCCACGAACATATACCGATTGGGTTGGTGAGGTACCCTCCCATTACGACGGAGCACTGGTACTGCGTCAACAGTTGGTGCAGTTACTTGTGGATGAAATCCTTGCACTGGCGACAGTGCAATTGGTTCTATACCTTCGAGAGGTACACTCAATCTGCCACGGGGTTTTCCCAATGGAAGCGCATCATCGTCTCCAATTTCTTGGAGAATGATATCACTTTTGGATTTGTGGTTTTTCACAAACTCGTCCTCCAAGAATCTTGCGTTGGTGCTAACAACGATCTTCTGATCCTCAGGACAATAGAAATAACCACCTTTCGTTTGCCTAGGGTATCCCACAAACAGCATTAGCTTGGACCTACCTTCTAACTTATCAGGTTCTTTCGGCAAAACATATGCCGGACAACCCCACACTCTTATCTTTGACACATTGGGCTTTTGCCCATGCCAAAGTTCCGAGGGTATTTTAGAAACTGACTTAGAAGGTACCAGGTTCAGCAGATACGCCGCTTTTAGTAACGCGTGGCCCCAAAATGAAACAGGCAAGTTCGCATAACTCATCATAGATCTGACCATTTCAAGAAGAGTCCTATTTCTTCTTTCCGCCACACCATTCTGCTGAGGAGTGCCTGGTGCGGTCCATTGGGATGTAATCCCATGCTCTGATAAAAACTGCAAGAACTCGTCACTGAGATACTCACCACCACGATCAGATCGTAATGACTTAATGGTCTTGTTTAACTTCTTCTCTACTTCCGCCTTGAATTCATTGAATTTCTCAAAGCATTCAGACTTATAGTGAAGTAAGTAAACATACCCGTATCTCGAGTAATCGTCAATAAAAGTGATGAAATACTTAAATCCTCCACGAGCTTGCGTGGACATCGGTCCACATAAATCAGAGTGGATTAGTTCCAACACATCACTTGCTCGAGACTGACTTGCCCTGAAAGGCCTGGTCGTCATCTTTCCCTCTATACAGGATTCACAAACTCGATGTGGAACTACCTGGATTGAATCCAACGTTCCATCATCCACGAGTCTCTTGATCCTCTTTAGATTGATATGACCTAGTCTCAAATGCCATAGATATGTAAGATCCTCATCAGAAGATGAAAACTTTCTCTTCTTATGATTAAATAAGTTATATGCAGCATTCACGGAAGATTTATGCAAACAAGTTATGATATAAAGAGAGTCTTTCTGTATCCCACGACAGATAACACCGTTATTGCCATTGATAGTAACATGACTATAAAAAATAACTGAAAATCCATCATTTGTTAAACAGGAAATAGAAATAATGTTGCGCCGAAAATCCGACACATACAAAACATCTCTTAAAATCAAAACATTGTCTTGAAAGCATAATGTAACATCTCCAACTGCTACTGCAGACACACGAGCAGCATTACCCATGGAGATCGTCACCTCGTCATCATTCAGCTGCCTTGTCGGCCTGAATCCCTGCAAAGTGTAACAAACATGATCAGTAGCTCCAGTATCCACTACCCAAGAATGGGTAGAAACAGATGCTAAACATGTTTCCATTACAAATGCTAATGACGTACCTTGTCCAACCCACTTGGTCAGACAATCCTTCTTCCAGTGACCAGTTTTGCCACAACGGAAACACTTGCCCTTCTTCCCCGTTGTCACAGTCTTCTTTTTCCCAGAATTTTTGCTTCCAAAGGCTGTCTTCCTGAATTTCTTTCCAATCACCCCTTTAGCACCTTTCGATGAAGCAGGGTGACTACTGGAAGAACCTAAGACTTCCTTTTTAGGTTGCATGACTGATTCAGCTGCCATGAGACCACTAAGTAACTCATTAAGAGTGTACTCCTTTTTACTCATAACAACATTCAGCCTAAAGTTCTCAAAAGACTTCGGAAGTGAGTTGAGTATGATATCGACCTGGGCTTCCCCGTCAATACCTCCTCCATGCAACGTCAGTTCATCCATGAGATGAGTCATGGAAACGACGTGCTCCCTCACTGAGCTACCATCAGTCATTTTACAACTCAAGATTTCCCTCATGAGTTTAAATCTGACAGCTCTATCCGATTCCCCATAAGTAACTGTGAGACTATCTATAATCTCAGCTGCTTTGTCATAGTGCTGATGTTGTTGTTGGAGTACCTTAGACATAGTGGTCATCATGTAACACTTGACTACATTATTAGATTTGACCCACTTGTCATAGAGGTTCTTCTCCACATCAGTTGACTCAGCAGTAGGGACAGCTGGACACGGAGTGTTAAGAACATATTAATGTTCCTCTACAACTAGGATATAATCCAAATTGCGCTTCCATTCCAGGAAATTCGGACCAGTTAATTGATTTTGTGCCAAGATATTTATGACATTATTCATAGACATATCTGAAAACAATAATTGATTAAAGTGAGTACATACATGCAGAACATTGAAACAAATATGCATTGTAACCTTTTGATAAACCAATACAATTGTTTCCCCTATTGCCTAGGTGCATCTACTGCAAGCTCCTTTCGAAGACGTTTACAGCATACCACCTAACCAGACTGCTCTTTGAAGTTCCAGTCTTTAATTTCAATCCATGCCAGGTATTCGCCGGCAAATGAAATTAATAATCGGAGATAAAACTAAAACCATGTTCAACCTATCTGAGCAGGGACATCATTCATGAGTTAGTACTCAGGCAACATCTAAGCATTTGACCACAATTCTAACTCCGAAAGTTAAAAGGATGATTTTTCATACGTACTAGACCCATGACGCATGCCTTTTACAACCTTTGTTATCTCATTTAAAACAATCCTAGAGAACTTATGAACAAATAAAATAAGCAGGCTACGGTCGTGTAGACGTTTACTCACTTCACTGTCCACTTCTCACATGTTTAAATGTTTTATTTAGAAATCTCATCTATTAGAACTTATGAACAAATAAAGTAAGCAGGCTACGGTCGTGTAGACGTCTACTCACTTCACTGCCCACTTCTAATAAGAGACCGCATTGTGGAGGTCTTGTTGATTTTAATTAAAAAATCTTGCTTAGTCTTTTTCTTTCAATAGGTTCTTATGCGCACATATTATTTTATGATCCATAAATTATGTCACATCCAAAATTCCATCATATTTTCCAACATGATTCCGGAATTTATAGACATAATTTAATACATAAAATAAATCACATAAAGCATGCTTTGGACAGTAAATAATAAAGCAGTAACATGCTTCCCTATTATCTACAACATGCTTTAAAAATAAATAATAAAAGCAGTAGCATGCTTTCCTACTATTTACTAGTGCGCACATAATAAATCACATCATACGAGAAAATAATTAAATAAAAAAATAAAATTTCTCGTGGCCCCTTGATGCAATTACATGGGAAATAAAATAAATCTATCTATTACAATGATTTATTTTGATACAGATCTTCAAATGGGCTCCCACTCTTTAACTTGAAATCTGCAATTTTGGGCTTGGAAAAATACAGCAGCTTGGGCCAGAAATAAGGGTTTCAGGCCCATTAGGTTGTAAAACCCTAATTTCAGCAGAAACACTAGTTTCAGCAAACCGGGCCGCCGGGCCCGCGCTCAGCCTGCAGACAAACCCTAGTCCAAAACCCTAGCTGCATCTTCCTCCTCCAAAACCCTAGATCCGCCGCCACCAGCAGCCCTGCCACCGACCGCCGCATCCGCGCTCACCGCTAGCCACCGCGGCAACAGGAGTCGCTGCCATCTCCTGCAAAAGCCTCACCGATCGTCGAAGTAGCACAGCCCATCCGCCCGCACGCCACCCTTCATCCTCGTCGTCCACCATCTTCGTGCAATGTGCAGAGAACTGCCGCGCGCAGGAGGCGCGCGCCACTGCCCACTGCCGTGAAGTCACCGGCGAAGGCGCAACCCAGCCGCGCACAGCACAAGCTTGCTGCATGTCGCCGCCACCTTCGCGCACGGGAAGAGCGAAGTCGCGAGCTACTGCAACTTGCAATGATTTGTCGCGCGCCGCTGCTTGCCGGCCGACAGGTGCCACCGCCTGGCACTGCCGCGCCCTGCCTGTGCGCGGCTGAAGCCTATCCCCAGTCACCGGAAACTGCTACACCACCTTCATCGTTGTTCTTGTTCTCCCTTTTTCTCCGGTTTACAGATTGAATAAAAAAATACAACAGATCTAGTCTATTACATTTTCCCTATCAATCTAATCGCGGATTTTCTCGCAATTTTAAAACAAAACCAGAGAGGGGCCACGAGAACAAAAACCTCCACGACAAAAATAAATCCACCCACCTTAAATTAAATAACATGCATAAACTGATTGTCAAATTTATTTTCCGACAGAGCCATAAAATACGAACCTGGCTCTGATACCAATTGTAGGAACTGAGTCTACAATAGGCGACAGAAATCACAATTTATTATAACTCCGGATTTGATTTATGGATATCAAAATAAATATCATGACAAACAGTAAATTCCCTATGCATGCTCCTATTTAATTTAATTCGTAGATTCAAAGGAATACCTGAGACTCCAGCGACTGATCTACAGATCTAGATCGATGATGGCAATGATGATGGTGTAGATCTGGATCTGGAATCGATCAAAACGATGGTATTCCTACAGATCTGATCTTCTGATCTGTTCCCTTGCTAGATCCGGAAATCTGGTGAGGATACGCTACCGGATCTACAGCCGCCCTCTCTCTCTCAATCTCTCTAGGGTTTCTGATTTGAAACTTCAAACTTATGTGAGAATATGAGAGATTTATCTATTTATATAGATATGGAGAATGGGCTATTAGGGTTTAATAAACCCTAATGGGCTCTGAGTAGTGTTGGGCCAGACCAGGGATCAAATGCAAATAATAAAGTGGGCCTCCTATTAATTAATTCCATGTTCAACCCAGAACATACTTAATTAATAAACATTAATTCATGCCACCAGAGAATTAATGCTGACCTACCCCTTTATTACCACGTTATTAGGAACGGGTTGCATTGACTTGGTTAATCCCCATATTTAAGGTTTCAAACATTCATTAATTAATTCAGCGTATGACAATTAGCTGTAATTAATTAATCTCTTATTATTCCTGAGTAGTACCACTCAACCCTTATCGCTTATGTTTGAATCAATGATTCAGCCTGCAGGACTTAGCATAACGAACCTCGTGAGCTTCCCAGGGAATGTCACCATCCTGAAACGGATATGGTTATCTAAATCCAGCCTAAGGAAACCCCATACAAGCTGCCATCACCCAAGATGCAGATATACGAGTACATGTAAGACTCTCCACCATAGCAAGTCAAAGTGACAGTCAACCCATGTGTGCCCCTCAGCTTTCAATAGACTTAAGATCCGACCAAGTTATCGAGATCTTTACTCATTCATATGTCAAGTCGAATGGTTCATCTCACTGTTGATCCTATCAATACATTGAGATGTACCGATCACACAAAGCAGTCAAGATAAACCACTTATAGGCTTGTGTGCCACAACCTAAACCTACAGCCAAACCAGAAACTGTCTCAGCTGTGATAACTGTTTATATCTCGCTAGGTCGAATGATCTATACGATCTTCTGTGATCTCTTACACACCGTATGATCTCCCTATCGACGAGATAACTGGATGTGTTTGTTCGCATCGTATGATTGTTAATTCAGACAGGAGTTGTTTATTGCAAGTCATTAATGATTACCAGTATATCAAACATAACGTTTCCTAATATACCAATCATAATGCTTTTATGTATACAATTCCAACAGAGGATGTCCAACGGGGACAAGTTTCCACTTCCGCAGAGGGCACTCACGCGCATCACCGATTATCACTTCCATGATAACTGGTTGATTAGCACAACCGCCCACATGAGGCTGATGGTTGGATCCCGTGGAGGACCCAGCACCTCCAGACTCCTTCACAGACCGTAGACACAGCCGGACCAGCGACCCCCAGTCGAGGACGCCGAGGATGAAGAGCCCGAGGATGAGGAGCACGATGGGGGCACAGAGGAGATTCTAGGCAGGACATGTGGAGCCTCGTCCAGCCACTTTGAGGGAGGGTCTTCTTCTTCAAGGATGGATTTGGCAACGATCTATCAGTTCATGCAGCAGCAGGCTGCCAGCAGGCCGAGTTTTGCAAGCATGTGAACACGAGGCTAAACGCCCTCGACAGTCAGATGCAGCGCCTCCTTCTGAACACCAAGCCTGACTCCGTCTACCTCCGCCGCCAGCGTGAGTGCCAGGACCGCTGTTGGAGACTTCCCGTCTGGCCATCTACCGATGTGGTTATGGAGGATCCTCCGGAGGAGGAATGAGGTACCGTTTCTCTTTTCCCATCTAACTTGCAAACTTGTCCACTCCTTTAAATGAAATAAGTTTTGGGGGATGAGGACCGGAAAATGGAAACGTTTGTATTTTTTTTTATTTATTTACTGCTTTATTTTATTTTTCTTTTGTTTTTGTTTTTGTTTTCTCTAAACCATCACCGTCCTTGTTCTTTTGCTTCAATGTGAACAATTGCTCTCTGCAAGGCTTTTCACTCAAATTAGTATTTTGAATTCTTGATTTGTGGTACTAGTTTGAATTGGATAGTCTTGAAAATTGTTTTAGGAGCTTTTGAACATAGGGCAGTCGGAACTACTTTTGGTTTGGTGTTGAGAATTATGACTTGTCTTTCCTTGAATGAGAATTGTTGATTGATAATTGAGATATTTGCTGATCTAGAATAAAAATCTGTGCGATAGAGTAGCCGATGATAGAAGTTGTTTTGCTTGATAAGTTGATCTTTGAAATATAAATTCTTGCATGATAACTGTTCAAAGTTGGATAATTATTGAGGAGTAACAAAAATTTTAACCCTGTGTAAAAATTTGAGCCTCTTTTTCGTTTGATGAGTGACGAGGTTTTTAGATTTACTTCCTAGAATTTGACAAATTTCTCTCTTGAGGTTGCATTAAGTGTGGTAATAGGGTGAAAATGATTTTAGGCATGTTCTTTCGTAGCCCTTCTCCCATACACTAACCTTTAATTTCCACTTGTAGCCCCTTTGAGCCTTGAAAAAAAAA
>JAPKLW010000886.1:0-52164 GCA_026898455.1 Plectranthus barbatus
CGTATGAGCAGTAACCCCAACGATCCATTGATGGACTGCCGGTATTACCCCCAGGAACAGCATCTAATCGCGCAGCAGCGGCCGACGTCTAGTGGCATGAGTAGCACCGTGGAGTCCTTCAGTGGACCGCGGCCACCGCCGCCGCCGCAGCCAATAGTGCAGCAACAGAGGAGGCATCCGCGGTCTCCGCCGGTGGCGCCCGATGATTGTCATAGCGACTGTGATTCGTCCTCATCCGTGGTTGATGACGCCGACTGTGACATCGCCTCATCCTCTTGTAAAAGGCCCATGCCTTTTGATCTTAACATGCCGCCTCCGGGAGACGCCGTCTCCGACGTGGACGATCTGGCTTGTACGGCTCTCCGGCTCTGAGTAGTCTCCCTCCCATGATAGTTGATGTACTTACCATTTGGAAGAAACTCACCCATTTGGTTAAATTACTAATTTTCGTTTTTCTTTTATTTTGCGGAAAAACTTCAAAAAAAAGAAAAAAGGGAGAGGGTAGAATGCTCATAGAGGTGGTTGAAGACTGATGATGCCTTGCTAGCTTCGAGCCTTGCCTTCTATGAGTGTGTGTTGTTTGGAGAGAATTTACTTTTTTTTTGTATTTATAATCCTGATGTTATCGATAATAGAGAATATTATTATTGGTATCATTGCGTTCCTTGATGTTATTATTATCTGGTAATTTTCTCTGCTCGACATGTATGTTTGTGAAATGTGTATATATTTTTGATATCTGCTGTTACAGTCCTAATTTCTTAGTATTGAATTAGTTAAAGTATCAATTCTGATTTGCCCTCCAAGAGTAATCATGTTGGTTCGTTATCTGATTTTATATGCTCAGGTAAATTCTAACATTTATGATGTCTTTTGACATTATCACTGTCATTGTTGGCATTTGTTTTCATGCTACATGCACTTGCCTGTTTCATGCAGATATCTTTTGATATTTGCTTAGGATATTTGACTAGTTTTCAAGGACATTTGCATTGTTCACTCGCCTGTATCCACTGCCTGATTTGGTGATGTTGTTAGGTATGTAGTCTTGGCAAGCTTTTGTTAAGATTGGTTAAGATTTGTTATGTAAATGGTGTTCCTGACTATTGTGCTTGCGTTGTTACTGCAGTGATTCTCGTCCTGTTCTTCAGCTAGCAGTGGTGCTTGAGGTTTTCAGTTTTCTGACTATTGAAGTTGACAAATACTGGTGCAGGATTATGTTTTTCTCTACATAACATTTGTGCAGTTCATATATTTCCTAGACGCTCTCAACTGATTGATACCGTGTTTTCCTTGTTAAGTAGTCTTTTGTCTAATAGCTGAATTAATTAGCTTACTGTAGTTGGCATGACTTGAATGCGCTTGGTTCTTTCCGGCTTTTAAGATATTCAACTTAGTATAAAGTAAGTTATGAATTATGTTTTTTAGCTGTTGTGTCGTCTTCCTGTCCTTTTTTGTTTATTTAGAATGTTATCCATTCCTAATTTAAGTTGAAAATCATTTATTCATATTCCATATCATGCATTGGGTTCTTTAAGAAATTTGAATTGTGATTGGTTGTTTTTTAACAACGTTCCACGGGTATCCTCGTGGCGAGAAAGCAAGTTACTTGGTAAGATATTATGCTTTGACATTTGTCTATGGATATGTTCTTTTAGCTATTGTGTCGTCTTCCTGTCTTTTTTTTTGTTCATTTAGAATATTATCCATTCCTAATTTAAGTTGAAAATCATTTTTTCACATTCCATATTATGCATTGGGTTCTTTAAGAAACTTGAAATGTGATTGGTTGCTTTTTAAAACCGTTCCATTGGTATCCTCGTGGCGAGAAAGGAAGTTACTCGGTAAGAAATTTTGCATAGCCAATTGTTATTACTAGCATGAAACAGGGCTAGTATTTATTGCGTCATATTCCGATCTTTTATTTCTATATATTTTCCTTGTCCTGGCGCTGGCCAATGAATTCCTTTGAATCCTTCGCGGAACAGATTTATTCCTACAAGATGAAGAAAATTTGTGAGTCATTGACTCTAGTTTGTGAATTATGTGCCGGATCTCATTTGTTGACTGGTACCTCTTTAGGTTTGGATCCGTTACTTTTCCCCCTTTTTTCCGTTGGACGGTATCATTTTCAAAGTCTCCCCTTCGTATATCCTTACAAGTTACAATTTTTGAATTTCTTCTTTTTCTGTAATTCTATTTCCATTTCACGCTTTCTTTATTTTGATCTCGCTTTCTTCTCTGTGCATTACAAACTGTTGGTGAATACTGGTGGCATGCATAGTTACGTTCTGTGATCGTACTTACACTTTGTGTTATCCGATATTATATATTCACATTTCTTAACAGCCTAGAAATATAGGTGTTACTGCAGTGCAACTTCAAATATTTAAATGGATATCATTGGACCCTGCAAGAATGTTTCCACTAGGCTCTTTATTGTGACTATTCATGGAACCTTGGATTATGGAACACTATATCCAGGAAATTGATCTTTTCATATGATAGGCTGCAGCATATATATATGCAGTACGAGTTAGTTTTTGCTCTCCTTTGTAATTAATTTAAGCTGTTGATAATTGTTTGTTGTATTACTAGGTGCTAAACTACATTCTGAATATCCACTCCCATTTGATTGGTATGCTTTTTCTACGATCGACTCGGAATTCCTTACTGAGGGGCTGTGCATTTTGAAGAAAAACAAGAATGAGTATCTGTCGTCGAGCCTATCTCATTTTGTGCAATCTCCAAGGTAATAAGTGATAGCCCTGCTGTCTCCCAACATTTATCTTTTGAATTGAAGAATCATGCAAACAGATAGGGGGGGGGGGGGGGGTAATTATATTACGTTTGGGCTCGGCATGGAATCACTAGTTTGTCGTCTACTTGCTACTAACTTTGGCCTCACCCTTTTGGGATGAGATTTGATCGAATTGAGTGGTGCTAGATTTGACTTTTCAGCTGTTTAAATGGTTTTTTGAATTATTAAATGAATTTAGTGGTGATCAACTTTTGAATGAAATAGGTTTGGACATATTAGAAATGTTATATAATTTTATGTAATTATTCTTAGCTGTGTAGGTTGACATCAAGAATTCATGATCAAATATTTGCGCCGGAAAAATTCAACCTCGAGCGTGGGCTTGTCGGAACTGAGTTAAATTTCGTTGGAGTTGTGACCCTGCTATGGTTGTAAAAATTACCCGATTTTGAACTCTCTCTCTCTCTCAAATTCAGAATTTATTGTGAACATTGATTTAAGCTCAATTTTGCTGTGTTTGGGAGTATGATAAACGTGTAAATTTGAAAAGCATGCAAGCGTATGTTTTTACGTTGTATATGCGTGTGTTGCACAATTTAAGATTGCAATTTCGATAGGGCAGTAGGTCAGCATTTGAGATAAAAGAGATCAAATTGCAAAAATATGATAAAATGTTCAGAAAGATAAAATTAACTTCCAATAGGCACATGCAAATAATTATGTTCCGAGATAAAAAAATGTAAATAGGGTATAAATTTACCAAAAGAAAATTAGGAATGCAGGTTAATTGAATTGGTTGGGTTGGGTTGGCGCTGCCAAATATAATGAGCTTTAGAATCCAAGGAGAGGAGTGCAGTGGGTAGGTCGTTGGGTTATGTTGTGGTTGTGAGAAGAGAGAAGGTAGAGAACTAGATAAAGCAATTATTCCACCATCTCCAACCCCACCCATCAATTCCTCCAAAAATTAAAAAACAAAACTAAAAAAATTACCCTCAAAATATAAAAAAAAAACACCTCTTTTTTTCACACACACACAACACGCAGTAGGAAGAGAAAAGGGGTGCAAAATTATTATCGCTATCTCATCTCGCCTCTCTCTCCCGCGTTGTTCCTTCCTCTGTAAATATGTGTTCTTCTCCCACGTTTCTTCCCCCCCTTCCTTCTCTCTAAATCATTTGAGAGATACTTGTATTTTTATTTTTCTTTTTTTCGTTTTCATTCTTTACCCCCAACTTTTTGGTGGTTCATCTTTTCGTTTTGGCCATGCGGAGAGGCAGAGCGGCGGCCAGGCCACCGGCGGCGGTTCCCGGCGGTGATGTTAACGGATCCGGAGGATCTAAGGAGATCAGATTTCGAGGTGTGAGAAAGAGGCCGTGGGGAAGGTACGCGGCGGAGATCAGGGATCCTTGGAAGAAGACACGTGTCTGGCTCGGCACCTTTGACTCGGCGGAAGACGCTGCCCGCGCCTACGACACCGCTGCCCGCTCTCTCCGTGGCCCCAAGGCCAAAACGAACTTCCCCTCCCCGAACGGCGACGTTTTCCCCGATTTCAACCCGCAAAACCCTAATCAGCCTCGTGCTAACTGTAACCCCAACGATCCGTTCGTGGACTGCCGGTATTACCCCCAGGACCAGCACCTAATCGCGCAGCAGCGGCCGACTTCCAGTGGCATGAGCAGCACTGTCGAGTCCTTCAGTGGACCGCGGCCGCTTCCGCCACCGCGGGCTACCATCGTGCAGCAGCAGAAGAGACATCCGCGGTCACCGCCTTTGGCGCCGGATGATTGTCACAGCGACTGTGATTCGTCCTCGTCCGTGGTTGATGACGCCGACTGTGACATCGTCTCATCCTCTTGTAAAAAGCCCATGCCGTTTGATCTTAACATGCCGCCGCCGGGAGACGCCGTCTCCGAAGTTGACGAACTAGCTTGTACGGCTCTCCGACTCTGAGTGGTTTCCCTCGGGTGATAAATGATGTGCTTATCATTTGGAAGTAATTCACCCATTTGGTTAAATTACTAATTTTTTGTTCTTTTCTTTTTATTGCCTTCATTTTGCGGAAAAACTTAAAAAAAAAAAAAAGGAGAGATCGAAGGAACGATGCTCATAGACGCTGGTGAAGATTGGGGTTGTCTTACAAACTTCGGGCCTTGTCTTCTATGAATGTTTGTTGTTTGAAGAGAGTTTACCTTTTTTGTATTTATAAACCCTAATGTCATCATTAATAGAGCTTATTATTGATATCTGAGTGTTTTCTTTGATATTTTTAACTGTCTAGCAATTTTCTCTGGGCGTTATCTCTGTGTGTATATATATATATATGAATGCATGTGTACTTATTTGATACCTGTTGTTTCAGTCCTCATATTATAGTCTTTGATTAGGTAAATGTTTAACTCTGATTCGCCCTTCTAGATGATGGCCTTGGTTCTTTGATCACGTTGGTTCATTCTCGGATTAGTGATATTTACTGGTTTGAGAGCATGGTTATGCTTTTTAACGTAGAAGGTGCGACTGTCCGTTGTTCTTGTGCTCTCGTTGCAGTTACTGTTCGACTGAATTATCTTATAATTTGTTTTTTAGCTTTTGCGTTGTCTTCGTATCATTTCTCTTTATTTAGACTATTCCTCATTGCTATAGATGCATCTTTTTCTACATCATGCATCGGGTTCTTTCAGAGGTTTGAATTGTGATTGACGGGTTTGCTGATGCTTGAATGAGAGTATGTTGAAAATGCAACTGTCTAATTTCCTCGTGGTGAGGCTGTGAGGGAACAAAAGTTATGGAATAGGATATTATGCATAGCTGTATATTTTTGTTGTGTATTTTGGTTCCATTATTACTGTATTTTATGGAGCTTGTGCAGGATTTCGTTTGCTGGCTTCTACCTCAAAGGGTAACTGGATGTGTTCTTTTCTTCCTTCCCGGCATTCTATTTTTTAAACCCTTTCTTTTTGCTTAGATTCCCTTTATCTCTCTGTATTATAAATGGTTTGAAAGTTTTCACTAGGCACTCAAATCTTAGATGCTAAAATTGGCCATATCCAGGAGTTGATACTTGATATGATGATAGAATTGAGCTGAATGTTTCTTTGTTCCATTGCAATCCCGATTTAGTTTGTGCTCTCCTTTGTTTTTAATGTAAAGATTCTATCGGTGTTAGCTGCATTTCTGCTGAAAGACATCTCTGAATATCGCCTATCTATGTAATAATGAGTGGAATTTGTCAGTTAGGAGTAGGGAGTAGTGTCTGATAAAGATGAAGAAGAAAGACAACATATGCTGTTAGGCCTCTGTGTTTGTGTTGAAACTTCATTTCCTGTTTTACCTCTGGTATATGAGAATGAAAGAGATGGAGTTGTTTAGGTTGAGTTGATGTGATCTTTTTGCATAATCAATTGTCTCTGCAGTGGAAAACTGGAAAGTGCTTTAGTGAATATATGAATGGGGTATGTATCTCTGCTTTAATTTATAATTCACCAGTTTTATTCGGCCTTTGATTGAAATTAGTGGTGTTTGGTTTGGTTCTAAATTAAACTTTTTCAGCGGCTTTTAGTGCCATTATTGGTCAAATTTGGTGAGTATTAAATGAATACATATGGAAGCTGGATATGCGTAGTAGCGACCAGCTTTTTTGGATGCAATAGGTGTGGACAAATTAAAAATAATATACTAATTAAATACTTATTTATTTGCAGAATGTTGGAGTTAACTATTCTTAACTCTTGGCGCAGGCCCTTCTTTTTTTTTTTTTTTTTTTATGTTGAAAAAGATTTGAGAGTAAAGAGTTGGAAATAATTAGGCTAGTGGTTGGGGAAACTGGTATGGGTGGACACATATACGGTGGAATGGGGTAACACTGGGCAGTAATTGAATGGGTCGACTTTTGTAATGATTCCGTGTCGCTGCTTCTTGCCCACAACTTTGCTATTTCTTGTTCATTTTAGTGGTTTCAAATATTTATATTTATTTTATTTTATTCTACCAAAAAAATAAAAATGTAAAAAAGAGTCACAGGCAATTGCATCTCCAACTTTTCGTGATGTGCAGTTGGTATTGAAATCGACAATTCGTGGCCTTTTTATGTCTCATTTCCATGATTTTTATGTTCATTATTATTATTGAGGTTCAATTTAATAAAGTATTAGTTTATTCAAATGGAACTGAACAAATATGCCATTGATTTGATAAAGAATTATTTTATTTATTTATTCAAAATATCGTAATTCATACCCATGTCATTGATTTGAACAATATAACAATTTACAAGATACGTGATAATGTTAATGAAATTAAGTAGTCAATTATATGTATACATGCATGGTGATTGAACCTTGTATATAGTGAATCAAAACATAGATATGCATAGGACAATTAAACTTAATCAAAAAAAGTCAAAACAAAGCAATTAAGCGATGAGTCAGTATGTATAGGATTACTAAATGGCCAAATTATTTAATGACTATTATTTCCATTTCAACACGACTTCACAATACAAGAGCTCAATCATATTAAGCATCACCATTTTTCTTCTTCTTCTAAATTTAGAAGATCCCAAATATGCAAAACAATTAATCTTACTTTTCTCATATATATAAACAATTAATCTCATGATAAAAGTTAATTCGTGTTAAATAAGAATGCATCTATATCATTCATCTAACAAAAATCAATGGTTGTGATTAAATTTTCTTTAATTAGAAATTTCATGCTTAATCAATTAAATATGATTTATAAAGTAATTAAATACGAACAAAAATTATGCTTAATTTATCAATTATTGATGTTATCAATACAATGACTGAGATTCATTCATATTTAGCACAATTTTAATTCTAACACCTGATCACTATTGTTGAGATTATTTTTATTTTGCATAAACTTTAATTTTAAATATATTTGAATTTGAAATAATATGAAAGCAATAAATACTAGTAGCACAAGAGATTCACTGATTCCCCTCTGGTTTCGCCTGTTCACGCAAGGAACCTGATTCCTCCCTCCCTCCCCTTCCAAAATCATCTCCATTTTTCAATCTCATTCCAATCTTCCATTCCATTCCCTCACGATCCCAAAATCATGGGGGATGAAGCGACGACGCCGCTGATGAGCCCGGCCCACAACCAGAAGCCCCGGTGCCTGGACCGGACCTCCTCCAACGCCATGGACGAGCTCCAGGCCTTCCGCTCCTGGCTGAAATGCCTCTGCGTCGACCAATCCAATGCTTGGACCTCCTGCCTCTCCTGGCTCGTCTTCTTCGCCCTCACCTTCGCCGTCCCCGCCCTCTCCCACTTCGTCCTCGCCTGCTCCCACTGCGACGACCTCCACACCCGCCCTTACGACACCGTCGCCCAGCTCTCCCTCTCCGGCGTCGCCGCCCTCTCCTTCCTCTCCCTCTCCTCCTTCGTCTCCAACTACGGCCTCCGCCGCTTCCTCTTCTTCGATAAACTCTGCGACGAGAGCGAAACCGTCCGCAAAGACTACACCAAGCAATTGAATGTACGCTTTAAAATTATATATATATTTATATGCATTTTTTCTTCCCGCTGAATTCTGATGCGTATCATATGAATTCGCGATCGTTCAAGTTCGTGCTGCCCTGTTTTGCTATATATATTTATATGCATTTTTATTTTCCGTCAGGAAAGACTACACCAAACAATTGAATGTAGGGTTTGATTATATATATTTATATGCATTTTTATTTTCCGGCTGAATTCTGATATATGTCAAATTCAGCGATATTTGAAGCTGCTGTTCGTGTTCGTGCTGCCCTATTTTGTTATATATATTTATATGCATTTTTATTTTCCGGCTGAATTCTGATGTATATATGTCAAATTCAGCGATCTTTGAAGCTGCTGTTCGTGTTCGTGTTGCCCTATTTTGCTATACTATGTATATTTATATGCATTTTTATTTTCTGTCAAGAAAGACTACACCAAACAATTTAATGTAGGCTTTGATTATATATATATTTATATGCATTTTTATTTTCCGGCTGAATTCTGATGTATATATATATCATATTCAGCGATCGTTGAAGCTGCTTTTCATCTTCGTGCTGCCCTGTTTCGCCGCCGAGTCGGTTTACAAGATCTGGTGGTACGGCTCCGGCGGGACGCGCATTTCCTTCCTCGGCAACGCCGTCGTCAGCAACGCCGTCGCCTGCATCCTGGAGCTCTGCTCGTGGTTTTACAGAACCGTCGTCTTCTTCCTCGTCTGCGTCCTCTTCCGCCTCATCTGCTGCCTCCAGATACTCCGCCTCCAAGACTTCGCCCAGGTGTTCCAAGTCGACTCCGACGTCGAGTCAGTTCTCCGGGAACACCTCAGAATCCGGCGGCACCTCCGCATCATCAGCCACAGGTACAGATCCTTCATTCTGTGGGCGCTCATCTTCATCACCGCCAGCCAGTTCGCTTCCCTCCTCATGACCACACGCGCCACCGCCGACGTCAACATATACCACACCGGCGAGCTCGCCGTCTGCTCCGTCAGCCTCCTCGCCGGACTCCTGATCCTGCTCCGGAGCGCCACCAAGATCACGCACAAGGCGCAGGCGGTGACGTGCCTCGCCGCAAAGTGGCACGTCTGCGCCACCATCGACTCGTTTGATACGGCGGAGGCGGAGACGCCGGTGGTGGGGCGGAGGAGCGGCCGTGAGCAGTTTTTCAGCGGGAGCTCCGCCTCCGATGGATCGTCCGATGCAGACGACGTCGGAGATGAGGAAGATGAGATGGATAACTCCAAATTCGTTCCTTCCTATGCTTACAGCACCATCTCGTTTCAGAAACGCCAGGCGCTTGGTAAGAAATAAGAATCGAATTAGATTTTGCATATTTTGTGCGCCAAAACATCAATTTTAGTTCGAAATATCGTCTTTTTTTCAATTCTAGCATAAAAAAGCTGACGGAGCATGCCAAAACCCACATCATTTAATTTACATGTCATTTTTTTACTATGACATGGGTTTTCTGGCATGCCCCGTCAGTTTTTTGATACCGGAAAATTTATTCGTCCGAGATTTGAGTAGTTTTTGATAGTTTGTACATAAAATTGTGAAATTAAATAGTTGGTACTAGAATTGAAAAATGTCGGATATTTTAAAATGTTTAGACTAAAATTGATGTCTCGACCTATTTTGTGCGATCATAATTTTGAATATTTTTGTTGAATGCAGTGACATATTTTGAAAACAACAGAGCTGGGATTACGATATATGGGTTCATGCTGGATAGAAGCTCGCTCCACACGATATTTGGTATAGAATTGTCGCTGGTGCTGTGGCTTCTGGGGAAGACGGTCGGAATTTCTTGAATAACGATCGATGCAGTATTCTACTTAGACTAAATAAGATACATGCGCGCAGTGATGAATGGGATTAGGGTTTTGTATCGTCATCGTGTTCGTACCATTGTATTGAATGATCGGGTTGTCGAGTCGAGCCAGCATTGCCATCGGTGTAAATAGCAATCCAGCAGTGAAGGTGGTGTATATAGATTAAATAGTGGAGGTTGATGCAAGTTTTTTTCCTTCATTTTTTTTCTTTCTTTCAAGAATTATATATATTGTATTTTTCTGAAATAGAATGCCATCAAAACTCGAAGTCATGATCAAATACGTAACTAACGTGTTTAAATTAACTCAACGGAATTACTATTCTTTGAGGGACAGAACAATAAAGAAATCAGGCTTGCTAAATGTTGAGACCAGATTGGGCACATAATTTATTCGAACACGAAAACAAATCAAGTTATGACATATGAACCGTGACTTAATTATTTGATTAGTTATTTGACACATCTACAACATCACCAATTACATTTTATCGAATAATTCCTTTTTTTTTTTAATTTTAACTTTTCATATTTGCTTTAGTTTTTCGGTATGATTTTTTTTTGAACCCAATTAGAGTACATGAGAATTTTTTAAATTTTTTTATCAATTATTGTTGGGGTCGAACTCATTTGGCCCATTTAAAGGTTTAGTACGCAACCCAGTTTACTTTTGTGCAGGTCCAGCAAAGAGACCGGCCCACGAGAAAATAGCGAAGTAGTTCGATCAAGAGTAGTTCAATTCAAGAGCAGTCCGATCAGCAAGGAATGCAGTCCGATTGCCAAAGAGAGAGTCCGACAGGCGTACACCGAACTGCCCAACGGTCACCTAACGGTCAAAAGGGAGTAACGGGAGGATAACGATAAGCTCGCGGGATTCTCGGGAAGATCCAACTGCTTTTAGCTCAACAACCCCGATATTTCTGGAGAACACGTCGAACGCTCTAGCGAAGCTCGCGGAAACCCTAGATCACTAACCCCTATAAATACCCACTTGTACGCCAATTAGCAACATCTAGTTTTTGATAAGCTTTTACACTCGCATACAGTTCGACAATTATTGATATATTGGAGAAAGGGATTCGCTCTAATCGCATAGCTCTATCGAAGGAGCCATACTTCTTGTGCCGATCTTCGACAATTACTCGTATTGTTGATTATATCTTATTGTTCATTTACGATTTATAGTTTTTGATAAGCTTTTACACTCACATACAGTTCGACAATTATTGATGTATTGGAAAAAGGGATTCGCACTAATTGCATAGCTCTATCGAAGGAGCCATACTTCTTGTACCGATCTTCGGCAATTACTCGTATTGTTGATTATATCTTATTGTTCATTTACGGTTTATATTAATTTGCTATTTCCTATATAATTCTTGTGTATTTCGTGGAGCTCCTTATCCGACATATTTCGAACCTCAACATCAATTATTGATTATTTCAAAACTATATTGTAACAATAACTTAATACTTCAAAAAGTTATATAATTCCTATCTAATGATTATAAGATAAATTAAAACATAAAGGTTTACAAAAGAAAGCCTTGACTTAGAATATAAATAAAATGCTTTAATCACCTATACTGTTTGGGACACTTTTTATGTTATTGTGTACATCTAATGCAATTTATTCAGAAAGATTAATGACAAAAACAAAGATAACCAAATAATTATTCCATGTTTCTAGCCAACATAAAATGAGACGCATTTTGTTTATTGTGTGACAGTTTTATACTCCCTCCGTCCCATTGAAGTAGTCCCACTTTCCTTTTTTGTTTGTCCCATAGAATAGTCCCATTTTCCTAAAATGGCAACTTTTTTCACACTCACCAATAAAATATTAATTCCATTACACTCACAACTCTTAATTCCCGTGCCGAAAAGAAAAGGGACTACTTCAACGGGACGGAGGGAGTAATTACTTGTTCAAATTCAAATGCTATTTGAGAAATCTCGAAATCCGATTCAATTCAAAAAAAATAATATTTACATTCAAAGATATTATTATGTTGCATCTACATTCTAGCAAACCATCTTAATTCATAGCTAAAAAAAAATCCAGTAGGAAATCATTGAAATGGAAGGGAAATGTCTAATTTATTTTATTAAATAAATAGAAATTATAAAGAGTATGAGCGGTGGAACTGTTTACCCGGACGTTGCGCCACCGCACCAAATGTTCAAACACAGACGTAAAATCATCTTGCAAATAACTGCATTTCAGAAAATCACATTGAGATGGTGGTTATACCAACTGCAATAAAGAATCTTTCGAATTTTGACGAATTGAAATATGGAGATTGTCTCCGCGTCGATCGGACGGTGCTCCAAGGAGCACCAGAAGATGTATCAAGTCTGGTTTTCTTGTGTTGATTCCGGTGCGAAACTCCCATCTTTGATTTACTTTAGTTTTTTTTTTATGTATGAAAGTTTTGATGGTGCATGGGTTTTTGCTATGGAGCAGATGGAGATGGCCGTGTCACCGGAAACGACGCTCTAAAATTCTTTTCCATGTCTAATTTAGCCCGCCACGATCTCAAGCAGGTCTCCATTTTTTCGTAAAATATTGATTTGGGTTTTTTTTTTTTTTAAAATAATTTTACTTTATAATTTTATTTTTTTAATTTATATATCAATAAAGGTTTGGGCAATTGCTGATTCGAAAAGGCAAGGATTTCTTGGATTGAATGAATTCATTATAGCAATGCAGGTTCCAATATTCTTTCTTGTATCTTTTGCTGTCAAAGCAATTATCAAAATGTGGAGGTGCTGATGCATGTGTTGTATATTTTTTTGTAGCTAATTTCTTTGGTGCAATCTGGGCATGATATAACCAGTGATATTGGGAAGGATGATAAAAGTTAGTAGTGAAGTTTTCATTTTGCCTATCATGATGAGTTTCATTAATTACTAATTAAACTGTAAGCATCTGCAGTTGATTATGAAAACATTGAACTACCTGCCATGGAAGGTCTCCAAGCACTCCTTGCTGTGAGTTTTTGCTTCTCTCTCTTGGTTTCACACAAAAGACTCCCTTTTCGTAATCAGTTCGTTTGGTGCAGAAGAAAAGGAGTGTCAGCGCTCGGCACATTTCACCCGAACGCATTGGTAGGAACGTGATTGTTGGAAATTAGATGGTTTTAACTTTTAAACTACCTTTTGAGTCCGGGTTTTGATAATTTAGGTAGTCAACTGCAGCATTCATCTTCCGGGAGTTGGTTTTGCAGTGCAAACCCGGGAAAGGTATAGGTTCTTCAAGATTTTCTTGGTTTTCCCTTTCTTTTATTGATTCATATGTGTGGTTTACTGGCTTGTGATTGATGACACCTATTAGGTATCGACGACTCCAGTGACATCGATCGTTGATGGCTTGAAGAAGCTCTACATCAAGAAGCTCAGACCCTTGGAAGTTACCTACAAGTTCAATGACTTTGTTTCCCCTGCTCTGGTAAGCAACTGCAAAAATCAATCTTTTGGGATTGCATGTTTACTTGTCTTGACCTAATGACTATGTAGACAAGTAGCGATTTCGATGCTAAACCAATGGTGATGCTGCTGGGGCAGTACTCAACCGGGAAGACCACATTCATCAAGCATCTCATGGGATGTACCTATCCCGGTAATTTAACAAACTCACTTATCAGAAGAATTGATCTGAAATATGACTCACATTGCTTGTATCTGCCCTCACAGGAGCTCACATTGGACCCGAGCCCACCACAGACAGATTCGTCGTGGTCATGGTATGCTAGAGCTCTTATTATTTCTTCTATGTTAGTTGATATTCTTTTCCTTCTCCCTTCTGTGCAAGCTCTGAGAGAAACCGAGATCAAGAACTTGTGTGAGAGTGTCTCATAGAAAATTGATCTGGTATACAGAATGGTCCTGATGATAGAAGTATTCCGGGGAACACTATTGCGGTTCAAGCAGATATGCCGTTCAGCGGTCTAACACTTTTTGGAACTGCATTTTTGTCGAAATTCGAGTGCTCTCAGTTGCCAAATTCTGTGAGTTTTACAAAAAACTCTTATTTGTTTACAAAATAATACTCAAAAATGCTGAACTATCTTGAATGTTTAAAAGCTGCTGGAGCACATCACGTTTGTGGACACTCCTGGAGTGCTATCAGGCGAAAAGCAGCGTACGCAGAGAAGCTACGACTTCACTGGTGTCATATCTTGGTTTGCCATGAAGTGTGATCTCATCTTGCTTCTCTTCGACCCTCACAAGCTCGATATAAGTGACGAGTTCAAACGAGTGATCGAGTCCCTCCGTGGCCATGATGATAAAATACGCATTGTTCTTAACAAGGCTGACCAAGTTGATACGCAGCAAGTATATGGTTTTCCAAACTTGATTACAGTTGCATAACCTTTAGTTATAAGTTTCTAATCAATCAGCCTTCTTCTGCTTGCGCAGCTAATGCGCGTGTACGGTGCATTAATGTGGTCTCTAGGGAAAGTGCTGAACACTCCAGAAGTCAACCGTGTATATATTGGGTATCAACACACAGCTCATAATATCCATATGCATTATAACTTTGTTGATTGCCCCTCCTATTTCTCCGCGCAGATCCTTCAACGACAAGCCTATAAACGACTCTGCAGCCGGTCCACTAGGTAAAGATCTTTTCGAAAGAGAGCAGGAAGACCTTCTGAGGGACTTGAAGGACATACCTAAGAAGGCTTGTGATCGTCGGGTCAGTCAGTTGCAAAGAGACACATCTTTCTCTCTACTTAAGTTTAAAAAACAATCTATATGACTACTTGATTACATTTTTTGTCAGATTAATGAGTTTGTAAAGCGCGCTCGCTGTGCCAAGATACACGCCTACATCATGGGCCATCTGAGAAACGAGATGCCGGCGATGATGGGCAAGGCCAGGGCACAGCAGAGGCTGATCGATAATTTAGGAGATGAGTTTGCAAAGGTGCAGAGGGAGCAGCATCTGCCAGGTGGGGATCTGCCAAATGTGGATGTTTATAGGGAGAAACTGAGTGGATACAGCATAGATAAGTTTGAGAGGTTGAAGCCCAAGATGATACAAGCTGTTGATGAGATGCTTGCTTATGATATCCCTCAGCTTCTCAAGGATTTCCGCAATCCTTATGATTAGCTCACCTCTATTCTTTGTAATTCAACTTCATTTGTATATATTTTGACACATTCTGTAAAACTATCTAATTTTGTTTTTTTTTAAGAAATAAGTTGTTGAATCATAACAAGAAGCACCAGTGGTCTAGTGGTAGAATAGTACCCTGCCACGGTACAGACCCGGGTTCGATTCCCGGCTGGTGCAGACCGGAATTGTGGTGAAGATTTCTGCGCTGTGATTTGGATGTTGGGTTATCCGAACTTTCTGATCATCAGAAGATTCCTGCAGCGTTTCTGAGCAATTTCTTTTTTTGCTATAATTTTCACACCCCACAAATTGTTTTTTTGTTCGTATATTTGGAGGAACAAAGGTTCGGCATTTTTTAGGCGGTGCTTTGCTTAGGGGTGAGTATTCGGTTATTCAGTTCGATTTTGGTCTGTAAAATAATCGAACCGAAATTATTTTTCGGCTTTCGGTTATAACCGAATTTTAATACTCCCTCCGTCCCGTTGAAGTAGTCCCATTTCCTATTTTCGTTTGTCCCATAAATTAGTCCCACTTTCCTAAAATAGCAAACTTTTTCACACTCACCAATAAAATATTAATTTCACTACACTCACAACCCTTAATCTCTGTGCCGAAAAGAAATGGGACTACTCTAATGGGACGGAGGGAGTATAAAATTAATAAATGAATAAAATTAAAAATAAAATTTATATATATTTATATATTTATTAATAATATATACATATATATATTTGGTTATTTCGGTCCCCAAAAAAATAACAGAACTGAAAACCGAAATGTTAAAAAAAAGAACCGAAAACTAAAATAACTGAAACAAAATAATCGAATTTTTCGGTTCGGTTCGATTTTTGGTTTTTCGGTTTCTTGTTCACCCCTAGCCTTGCAGGTTATAACTGAAACAAAATAACCAATTTTTTTTTCGGTTCGATTTTCGATTTTTTCGGTTTCTTGTTCACCCCTAGCCTTGCAGGTTAATTTATTTTAAATATATAATATTAATAAATAAAAATAAATTTATATACATTTTAATTTAAAAAATTAGACATCCTCGACAACGGACGTTGTGCATATTATAAATCTGCAATATTCTAATTGAAAATTTGAAATCCGTATTTGTAAATATAATTTTATTACTTTGAGTATATTAGGCTGAAATTCTTTAATTATTTTGGTTTAAGATTTGGGATATTTAATTTATTGAAAGAATATTAATTGTGATTGGCCCACTATCGAAATGCTCAATAAATTATTTTAAAAAAAATATAGCTCGTACCGATTCTTATTGTGTAAAATAAATTTAAGTCAATAATCATATAAAAATATTAAATATGCAATATTTTGCATTGTTTATATTTATAGATATAGATCATTGGAAATGGTTTGTGAATGGTTATTTCAAAATTTGATTATCATATATTACAATTAAAGGTGCTAACTAATTATAATATGGGAAGTAAAATTCAAATTATAAGATTATTGCTTACATGTTCAGTTAAAGATTATGGTTCAATAACTAGGAAAATTCTTGTTTATGGTCTTTTTTTTATGTCATGACTATCAATCTAATTTTTTAAAATCTTCATTTTCCACTATGAACAATTATAAGTATACGATTTTAAGTTATTGAGTACTTTTAAGTACACAATTTTAACATCATAAATATATGTGCAATTATAAGAAGTATTATAAATTAGGGTTAAAAATAATGTGATTTTTTTTTTCAACGAACGAGTGAAATTCTAGTTGTATATTATGAAAATATCTAAAACATTATATACATTTAAGAAAAACTCATTGGATCATTCTGACATTTTTCAGAATCATGTTATTGTGGAACCGGCTTGCACAATTAAAAAAATTGAATCTTTAATTAAAAATTAAAAATTAAAAATAATGGGTCGGTGTTGTGGTCTGTGTCGCGGATCCCACACAGACCTGACACCAACCGTAATTAAAACAAAATCGAAATATTAAAACAAATCGACCCTTCTCTCTTTTTTAGTCGGTGTCATCAAATTGGCACCAATCTATTTTAATTTTTTTATTTTAAAATTATAAAAAATAAGTTGTTGATTTAATATTTGCTTATAATTTATTGATCATTATTCTAATTATAGTATCAATTTGATGCAAAAATTGTTTTAGTTACAAGTGGATATTTCTTGAATGTGTTTAATGTTTTGAATATTTTCATAACGTGTTTAATTATTTTGGATATTTAAAATATTTTTCACTGAGATTTATCCATAATTGTAAAATTCGTTAATAACTATTACCATATATATATTATGCAATTTATTCATTTTCAAAATAGTTAGTTATTTAAAGCATTAGAAAATGGAATAAACTTAATTGTACCATAGATGAGTGGTAAAAAGGAGGGGCATCATTAGGGATGTCAATCGAGCTAACCCGTCGGGTTTTGGGCCAGCCCTATCGAGCTGCGGGTTAATCGGTTCGGGTTGAATTGGGATGGAATTTTTTTGGGCTAAAAAATCTTGACCCTAACCCTTACCCATTGGTTTTCGGGCTAGCCCGTCGGGCCAATGAATTTATTAATTATATTTTATTTTTAAATCTTTTCACTCTTTTAATATTTTTAATAATAAAAAATAAATAAAATAATACTTCTCTCTTATAAAAAATGCATAACACATCACAAATTTTTAGATAACGATAAATTTAACTATTAAAAACACACTATTTTTAAATTCAAAAATAAATAAACTTAACTATATATTGAATACTATTTGAACTAAATATAATTATATAACTTAAAAATTAATTAATAAATATAATCATCAAATTAGAAGTAGATTTTAGTACTATAATTATGATAAATATATTAATAAAAAAATAATCGGGTTAATCGAGCCAACCCGTCGGATTTCGGGCTCAGCCCTATCGGGCCTTGGGTTATTCGGTCCCGGGCTATTCGGGCTAAATTTTTTTCGGGCCAAAATATTTTGACCCTAACCCGCATTTTGGCTCGGGTTAATCGGGCCAACCCGCAGGTTTCGGGCTAAATTGACATCCCTAGGCATCATATTTTCATTCACATTAAAAAAACAAATTAAACCCTTTATCGCAAAATTGCTCTTTAAGTTTTATTCTTTGTCATTAGTGTAAATTAATTCTTAATATTTACAAAATTATATTTTTTGTTCATAAATCTTTACCCTTTTCCAATAATAACTTAATCTCTAAAAATTTGCGAAAATACAATTTTCTAAATATCATCTTATTTTTGTAAAATAGGCAAATGTAGAAATTACTTTATTACTATCCTCAAAATACTTGCATTAAAATATATATATATATATATATATATATATGAATTTCAATTTATATGTTGAGAAATCTAAGTTAATTTATAAAGAAACTTCATTTCAATCATAACAATTTAGTGGAGTATTTTAATTTTAAATTATTTTTTGATATAAGTACAGATTATTAATTTCCAAGATTGCTTTCTTCTTTTTTTTTCTATCATCCTCTCATTATTTTTTCGCCCACTTTCAATACCCATTTATTTTAACTCAATAATTTTGTTCATCTCAAATTTGTTTAAATGAGATTGGATGTAATATGGGAGATGTGGCTGTTAGAATGATTTGATATTTATAAATTTATAGAAAATATTTTTAATAACTTTAATGAACATTTCTAAAGTTCAAAAGACTTTGAAAAACTCGCCCTATTAAAAAGAGATTCGAAAATTATTCCTAAAAATGTTATGCTCTAATATTTTAAATTTATACAAGTATATAGCTTTTTCAAAAAAATGAATTTTATATTTTGCTAATACTCTTTTTTTCTATGTGCATAATTATATATAGTATTTGTCCAAATGTTGCATTGTTTTTGGCAGATAACTTTCATAAAGAGTTATCTTATTTTCTTTTGGTTATATTTATTGTGTTTAATTTTAGTAATTCAGTTCTAATTAAGAGTTTTTGTTACTTAATTGTTTTAGTGTTATAGTTGTGTTTAATACTTACGTTTTCAGTAATTAATTTTTTTTGCAAAGAATTATGAAAATTTTTGCAAGTTTACTCATGCTAGAACTTGTGAGTGGTATTCCAATGAAAGTTATGCTAGAGCATAAAAGTTGCATAGTAGCAGTTCGGAGCCAACATTTTCTGAGACCACTTCCACATAAAAGGCATTCACCGTTTTAGATTTTGTCTGCGAGTCAGGACAGGTGTCACCCGATGAGAGCTGCCAGCACCAGAAGGATAAAATGGAAAGCCATGTTTGGAGATTTGATGTGAAAAGAGTGATAAAGAAGGGGAGTACAATCAGAGAGAAGGGGGGCACACAAAAACACAAACTCTCTCACGGTAGGGACTTCGAGAGATTTTTCTTGGAGGAGAGGAAACTCTATGCACAAAGCAGTTTTGGCTAGCTCGAAGGATTATCTCTTGGGTTTTCATGTTTTAAATTATCTTTTGTAAAAAACACAAGTAGGATGATGGTGTTTTTAAGTTTTATTTTCCTTTTAGTTTGAATATGAGCTAAATTCGTAGCACTTGAGTTGTGGATATTTTATATAAACTTGATTATGTGTTAATGGTTGATTTAGTATGAATCTGAGTTTGATCTTTATTTTGGATTGATTGAATTCTTTGACACGACATTGATATATAGTTATTTCATTTATTTAGGCTGAAAAAAGATGGATAAGTATGAGGAAATCATGATCAACCAAGTATGTTGTGTAGAAATATGAGGAAATATGGCTTATTTGCAAACCCCTATTTTGTTCTCAACTTTTGAACATCATTTCTTGCATAGACATATGATGAAGGGTGTGATTTTGTAGATTTGGTAGAGCGACAACTTGCTAATTATGTTGTGTGAGGTTTAAGACTCAAAGTTAATGCGAGATCTATGCTTTATCATATAGGATAGTGAAGATGAAATAATCTATAACTCAAAGTGTGGTTTTCTTGTGGTTGTTTATTTGTGTTAGTTGTTATTTACAATTTGACTTGCAAGAGAAATAATTACTATCCACTCTTGTGTTGTTTTGTTTAAATTATTACATTTTCGTTTAGAGTGATTCCAACCAACTTTATTGTGTGGACGACTCGATTAAACATTCTCTAGGATTCAATATCTGGTCTCTTAGACTATATTACTTATTGATTGCGTACACTTGTGCATTGTTCTGTTCACACATTGCATCACATCAATAAACTATATATTGAAAAAGATGAAAGAACATTATGCTTATAAATATAAATTTATTCGTCGTAATGTTTTGGTTGAGCTGCAACATAGTTTTAGTTTTGCTAAATAAATCTACTCATTGCAAAATTGTACTCCCTCCGTCCCATAACATTAATCTTGTTTCATCCCGACACGAATTTTAATGCGAGTAGAGATAGAGAAAATTAATATTTTATTAATGAGTGTATTAATTTTTTCATTTTAGGAAAGATGACTAATGTTTGGGACAGACGAAAAATGAAAACATGACTAATGTTATGGGACGGAAGAAGTATAAGATAGAAGACATATTATTTAATGCCCACATTGGTAAGTACCTGCATGAAAATGAGAAACATCCTTAACGAATTTTACATTCAATAAAGCATGATTGTGTTAAAAATATTATTATACCATATTTTCAAAAATAATTTTACAGTTCAAAACGAAAGAAATTTTTTACTCAAAAAGTAAAATGAAAATAATATTTACTTCCAAGTGAACGATTTAGATTAAAATTCATGACATGAATTGCGGGTTAATTGAACAAACCTAAAATAAGGAAAAACTCATTGCTCAAGTTTTAACTACAAGTAAATATGTGTGTAATTTAATTGAAGTGAATGTATTACTTTCACAATCAATTAGTTTTACACCTGCGCATTGTGCAGACTAATATTTGCTATTTTATTTATAAAATAAAAATATTTACATTAATAATTACTTAAATATATACTAGATTGCTACCCGCGCGATGCGCCGTTTATATGTTTATTTATTGAATTTATATTACATATATATATTTATATTTATATTTTATATATATATATATATATATATATATATATATATATATATATTTATAACTGAAATTTAGAACATATAAAAATAACTAATGAAATGATCTAATGTTCTGAAAATTGATCATTTACATATCAAATATCAAATATTAAATTTTCTGAAAAAATTGTACACAATATTTGAAATTTTCAACAAACTGTTGTTCTCTTTGTCATAAACTATGATCTTTAATCCAGCGCGATTTGTGAACTTAGACACAACTACATACAACTATCCATGAGCAAATATTGGTTTGCTGAGTAAAATTCCTACATATGAAAGTGACTGCCCCTGACTCTTATTTATTGTCATAGCATATGACACTTGTATTGGAAACTGTCTTCGCTGAAATTTGAATGGAATTCGGGGATTATATGAAATAATTGTCATCTTGAGAATGAATACATTATCACCAATATTCTTTCCACTTAAAATCTTGGCCTCAATTACATGATTACCAAGTTGTGTAAAAATCAATCGAGTACCATTGCATAAACTTAAGAATTCTGAAGTGTGCACCTCATTAAGAATGTCAGATATACTTTCATTTGATACAATGAATCCAAACTTAAGTATATTTTGCTAATACAGTTATTCAATGATAACATATACTGATTAACTCTCTAAACCACATCATTTGTAGGTACCAAAATAGCTCTATGCTGCAAAAAATAAATATTTGTTGATCCAAATTCAATTGCAGGATATATACTATCAACAATAGTTTTAATTAGATCACCGTAAAATTTAATGCTAATGTCTTCACGAATATCAATAATTTGAATAAGAAATTTATAAATTTTATTGATGGTGGTCCGGACTCCGGAGCTATCAACAATCCAAGTTGTCTCTCTCTTTTTTTTTTTCTATATAAACATCTATTTACATGAGATTTATCTATATTTTCCATCTCATCTTTACATGAACATCATTTCAATCGCAAACAATAAAAATATTTTTAGCAGCTTGGACAATTATTATGATGACAAATAATACATATACTACAACTTCATTTCTTATTTCCTCAAAAAAATTAAATAAATAAATAAATATGGTATTTAATTATTTATTTTAGAATTCAATATATTTTATTGAGACAAGTAATTGTGTAATTTAAGTTGGAGCTAAATATAATTAATACCAATAATTTTATTTTTTTATCATATATGTGATTTCGTAATAAATAGACAATTTTTATGGGTAAATCAAATACATAATCTATTTTTTGGATTAAAAAAATAAAATTCAATACTACATAATCTATTTTTTGGATTCTACATACTTCATACACATTTTATAATGCATCTTGACATTCCTAATAACAATTATAAGAATTAAAAGATTAATAGTAGAAATATACAAATCCTAAATGAAAGATATGTTGATGGCAAAATGAAATTGATATTAATCTATAAGAATTTTGAACCTATTTACACTAACAACAAATTAAAAGCAACACCACTAATGATGTTTGTGATTCTAATTATTTAGTAATGATTGATATTTGATTGAGTAACACCAATCAAGTAGTAGCGTTATTTTTTTATGTATAGTAATTCTTTATTTATACAACTAATTTGTTATAATTAAAGATTAACTCTTCATTTTACAAATTTCGTATCTATTAAGTTGTTTTATTTTTAAAAGAATATATAAATAGATTAAATTATTAAAATATTTGCATGTCATAATAGATAGATTATATGAATTATTTTTCCATTGTTTTTTGTGATTTCAAATGGTTTGTTACGGTGGAAAATATATACATAAAGAATCTTGCTTTTAAGAATAATATAGATATCAATTAATTATAGATAGATTGTCTAATTATATCATAATTATTTACCTATTTGTATATCTATTAAAATAATAATAATCAATAGAATAAAACAATAAAAATATTATTAAAATAATAAAAATTATTATTTCCATTATCTAATAATTATTTAACATGAATAAGTATAATCCATATTAGTTTGGTTACTAACCAAAACAAATAATTGATAATATACAAATTAGTAACATTTTTTTTTTCAATGTGCATCCTTAAATGTGTTCATATTTAAATTAAACACGAATTTTGAATTTTTTCTTGATAAATTAATAGTTAAATCATTTTTAATATTACCATATTTACTAATTATAAATAATTGTTTACTTAACATATTTAATATTACTTACCAAATATATTGTAAGTTTATATTTGGTAAATATTTTTTGGGGGGAAAATTTTGGAGAGGGGTTTTGCCTTTTAGTATATATAGATTTATTTTTTTCCATCAATATTAAATAATAATTAATTGTACAATAAATTATATCTATATTCCTACATATTTATAAATTTATATCAAAATAGAAATATTACATTTTACATATTAAGAATTGTCACAAAAATGTGAGGAATAAACACAAAATCAATAAAAGTAAGATTTTGATTTACAAAGTGAGCTTAACTTAAATAAAAAATTATGCTTGTATACTTAAAAATAAATCAAAAGTGTAAATTAGTGAATTTTTAAAGATTTTGAGGAAAAAATGTATTATTTTTTGTTATTATAAATCATATATTAAATATAGATACATTACTAAATAAAATTACAAACAACTGAGATATATAAAGGTTATTTTATAAATTAATACATTAATAAATAAAATTAAAAATAATTGAAATATATAAAAATAACTTTTTTATTTTTATGTATTTGGCAGGAACGATTATTAAGACTATTTTCTTTTATATATTAGTGGATAACTTATATCTTGACAAATTGTCAAAATTCTCAAATTCCCTGATACTACTCCCTCTGTCCCGGCTGAATTGTCCCGAGTTGACCGGGCACAATAACCAAGGAGTGTGAGTGTAAAGTATATTGAGTGGAATTAATATTTTATTGTTGAGTGTGGAAAAGTTTCCTTTTTAAGTAATGAGACAATTGAGGTGGGACGGACGAAAAAGGAAAGTGAGACAATTAAGATGGGACGGAGGGAATACACAACAAGCACCAGTGGTCTAGTGGTAGAATAGTACCCTGCCACGGTACAGACCCGGGTTCGATTCCCGGCTGGTGCAGACCCGACCCATATTGCTGTGACGGTTTCTGCGCTCTGATATGGATATTGGGTTATCCTTACATTCTGATCTTCAGAAGATTCCTGCAGCGTTTCTGAGCAATTTTTTTTCTTTTTTTTTTTTGCTATAATTTTCACAACCTACTACACATTGTTTTTGTTCGTATATTTGGAGGGAAAAAAAAAATTCAAATATAAGTCCTGAATTGAAAATTAATTTTTCAGGTCCTAAATCGATAATTAAAGTATCTTTCGAATCCTAGATCGATAAAATTCCAATATATTACAAATTATGCGAGTTTTTTCAAATTTATCACGTACTAATTAAATGTTTTAACAAATACTTAAATTGTTAAAAAAAAATATGCAAATATTTCAAAACTATTTTTTTATTTGTATTGTTGGAAATCGAAATCAGTAAATTAAATTTTTCGATTTAAATGTTTAGTGTAATAGTTTATTATGTCTAACTAAGATTTCCGACGATACAATCAGTTTTTCTTCGATCAAAAAAAATACTTCGTTATATATTATTTGAATAGTTTTTTCAAATTTATCACGAACTAATTAAATGTTTCAATAAATACTTAAATTATTAAAAATTATGCAACTATATTCTAAACTAATTTTTTTTTTTATCAATAAAAATATGATTGTATTGTTGAAAACTAAATCAAAAAATTAAATTTTTTGATTTTTAAATGTTTAGTATAATAGTTTGTTGCGTCTGACTTAAATTTCAAACAATACAATCATCTTTTCGTTGATCGAAAAAAATATTTTAAGATATAATTGAATAGTTTTTAATAGTTTGAGTATTTATTAAGACATTTGAATAATATGGGATAAATTTGAGAAAACTAGTACTGCATCCGTCCCATTAGATTAGTCCAGTTTGGTTTCTGCACAGAAACCAATGTTTGTGAGTGTAGTGGAATTAATATTTTATTGATATGAGAATATTTTTTTCCATTTTAGGAAAGTGGACTAATCTGGTGGGACAGACGAAAATGGAAATATGAACTAATCTGGCGGGACAGAGGGAGTATATTTCAGTATAGATTTAAAACTTTTTTTTTTTTTTTTTTGCAATTCGTCTTGGAATCTTTCTCTCCCTACCATGATGTGGACTTGTATAGAGAGACAAAATGCTAAATGATGACTAAGCCTTTTGCTTGGTCTCAAACAAATGTTGGTGATTTATTATTTAATATTTATAGTCCAAGACAAAATGGAAACTGATAAAATCAGATTCAGCCGTGAGAGTGAGAGCAATGTTTTGCACATCCATTTGTTCCAAACAGACACTACTACATTTGAATAACACATACATGCACCGATGCATTCGATGCTTATGATATTTAGTTATCCCAAAGTTTTATTTAAATAGACAACGACAGATATAAGTCTTCATGTATGCTTTCTCCTGTATTAAATTATAAATACTCTCCCCTCCCCCAACTCAGTTTTTTTAGTTTTGAAAGAGGAGAGAAATGGGGGCAAAGCTCTGCTGTCAAAAAGACGACTGCAGAGGGCAAGCGCCGGTGAAGAAATCTACGGGGCCGCGGAGGCGAATACGAAGAACGCATTCCCTTCCACCACCACATGACAACTCATGCAGGGTGATGAGTTTGAAGGATTTGATTGCGGCATCCCCTAGTAACGGCGAGTGCAAAGAGATGGTGGACATTACTTCTGGTGTGGGTAATGAAGCTGAGATGGTGGGGATGAACTTGAAGAAGATGAGAGAGAGAGATGAGAGAGATGGGAGGCTGAATAGGAGAGTGAGTTTTAGATCACCACAGGTTGCTGACATATTGGTGATTTCACCGCTTATATATACTTGAAGATGTTTCATATATCTTTGAAGTCCTACATATCTAAGACATTAGATATATTATGTAGAAATATTTTGCATACCATGTAATGTTCCCCCTGTGATTATATTCTGAGTTTTTATTACAAACTCCTTTTTTTTTTTTAATTATCTGAAAACGATCATACTATTCTTATTTGAGTTGGTCTCCTAAGAGACGGTCTCACCATTTACATCATTTCAATAAGTTAAATATATCATTTCATTTTTTAAAATTACATTATTTGCAACAAAGAAACACATCATTTCATTAAATTCGTCTCACAATAAAAATAGTGAGACATCATTTATAATAAAGAAACTCATTATTTCATTAAATTCGTCTCACAATAAAAATGATGAGACCGTCTCATCTGAAAATTTGCCTTCTTATTTTGTTCTCGACCAGGTTCATAGTAATAAAGTAGATTCAACTTCAAGCATAGAAATTGTTTTAATTTCTTTTTTGATAAATCAAGCAATCAGACGTAGTTTTATTTACTTCTAGCTAGTCTTATGGAACAAAACAATACAAATAACAAAAGAATCGCCATTGAAAATAAAATTGGAATATTGTAGTATTTGACATATTAAGTCCTCCGTCCGTCCCGCTTAAATAGGTACTTTTCATTTTGATACATTAATTTCGAAATTAATTGTGGTTAATAATAAAATTAGCAATCGTAATTAACTTATTTAAGCTACTAAATACTAACTCCAAAATTAATGTATCAAAATGAAAAAAACCTGAGACAGAGGGAGTAATATTGTGTGAAATCACTTCTAATCTTATTTGAAGTGGTAGAAACGCTCTAATGTATGTACATGTGTTAATGTGTCCACGGCCTCTGTAATAAATTAGTTTTACTTGCATATAACCCAGTTGTTACATATATACAATGGCTAGAGTGGAGTGGTGGTGTGCATGATCTAGCTAATAATGTTACAATTTATTTACAGATATGGACTCACATGAAAAACCCTAGCTGTAAGAAACTGCCCCATCCCAAGCTCCACCAGGTCATGGTAGCTCACCTCTAACGTACTAAGCCAACTGTCTGCCGGGAATGCTTATGTAGAGATTCCGGTGAAGACTAGAACAGCGAGGTGACGAGGTTGATGGAGTTGGACATTCCAATCACGGGGTCTGTGCGGCTGAATTGGAGCTTACATTCTGGAAAAAATGAAAGAAATTGAAGCGCGGATCTTCGTGAAGCAGAAACTAGATGAGACTGTACTGTTTGGCAGGCGTAACATCGCTGCATATCACAATCCACGCGTCTGAGCATTGGATTTGAGCATGTTGAAGCTCATAACCGTGGAAGGCTGGAATCTGAAATCCTGTGGTGAGTTTTAAGTTGACATACGGCAAGACCACAGTCCTAAGTGTCGCGGAGATTAGTGTCTGCATGGATGAGAGAAGGTTCTGTGATCAGCACAGCAGATGATGGCACTTCAAACACAAATAGAGGAAAAGAAGAGTGATAGCAGAAATGGTCTATGTTCACAAGAGCACAGAGTGATTGATGAGATTTTAACAAATTGCCTATCATTCATGTTCAGTGATATGGTCATTAAATGCACAGGCCGAACTCATGTTACTGCAAGATGCATTTTGCTAGTGATGGACGAATCTTTGCCGGAAACCAGAAACTAATACATGGAGTCAGAAAGATTGAAGCAGGTACCTGGATTAGAAACATGTGCAAGTCACCAATTTTGCTCCAGTTAAGAGACATAGTAAATTCATCTAATGTTGCAACTCCGGCAATAGTGTTTCCCAAAATCTCAGGAGATACAGAAGCTCCGACTTCCTGTCACAGACCAAATTTGTCACTTTTCATCCAGATATGTAGACTTTAGAAGCTACAAACTGATGGAGTAGTGAGATAAATGGATTTGGAATAAATATCAATGCAGCAGAGGATGAGAAAGACAGTGCAAGAGCCTCGCAGAGAACTCAGCATAGAAACATAATGGTTTCACTAAACTTACCATGGAAATGCACACAACTGGAACTACTTCCTGCCCATCCAGAACATCAATCACCATATCTAAGGGGATTTTTGCTTTAATCTGCCGGTTGTCAACTTTTATGGTCGGTGGGGAAGATACAGTGATATTCAGATTCAAGTCACGATTTGGATACTTCTTATACAACTGGGGAATGATGAACCTCCACCCAGCTGTGTTCATCAGAGATTGATCTGGTATTTTATCGACAATCCAGTGCAACTCCCTTGCCTAAATGAAAAATAACAGGTTTATTGACTATATAAGATGAGATAATTTGGCACCCCATATTCAGCAGAAAACAGTGTACCAAGACCCAAAATGAATTAATTCCCAGAGTTGGCAGTTGAAGTAGGAGTTAACATTATATCAAGTGACTCCTAATTTGCTGCTGAAGCAGAACTTGTTAAATCATCTATTTCTGACACATTAGCTAAAGAAATTAAAAACTCACCTCAAAATAAACCAATGATGCAGAACTGATAACATTTTCATGCAATGAGATTTTGACCATCTTATCTGCTTCCTTGCAGGAAGAAGAAGCTTGAACTATTCTGTAATAGAGGCTGGGAACTCCAGTTTCATTATTCCCAGAGAATAACCCATCAATTTCAAGGTTAAGCGATGATTCACTCAACAATGGATCACCAACAACTGTGACATTCAGTGCAGCAATACTAGTTACTGATATTTCTCTAGGAAGAGATTGCAGTAAAGAGTCAAGCTTCACTACTGCATCTTTTATTTTCTTAGAAATAGCATCTTCAACAGCGGAACTAATTTTATCCTCAAAAGCATCCACCAACCTGGAGACGAAAAGATAATTGATTGTTAAATTCAAAGAAAACTATGATAAGCCACAATTAAAGAAAAACTTAGTTTTTGATGTACTCTTCTACAAATTATTAAGGTCGGAAGTGTTAATGTGCTACAATCACCAAACATGAGAACAATCTGATACGACTTATACTTTATTATTGATAAATTTCAAAATCCCGTCCTTATTGGGCAAACCAGATTTAGCAGATAACTCAAATACTAGGTAGAGACCAAACAAATAAATTGACACTTGTCAGTAGTCAAATACCCTTGATAGAACCAAGATGCTCCCCCATCCAATTTTATAGAGATGTCATTCACATAGCACCCGCATTCCAAGAGAGACAACTTCAGAGATCCTTCGACAGTCTTTAGACTGAGTGTTAGGCCTACTTCCAGTCCTTCAACCTTCAAAGAAGCATAAACTTATAGGTTTCAGTTCGAACACAAAAGGTCTGTTACGAACCTACGACTTAAAACAAAGATTAGTAATATCCAGAAATGCTCACTCAGAGTTTTCTTTTAACATGTAGATTGTCCATAAAGCACTGCAAGAAGTGAAGAACTTCAAAAGCAGCCTTGTGTGGCATGAATAAGGAATCCACACATACATGAAAATTCTCAGCTATGTTAAATCATGCATATGGGAAAATAAAGTTAACATCTTCATTGCGGCATATTATCAGATGGTCAAAAGTCCAATTTGGCTACATGAAACCACAAGTAACAAGAAAACGCCGCCTCCTCTCCATATAAAGTAGCCTATGCAAAAAACCAATACATAATTCACAATACCAATACCAATTATCAAGGACTAATAACTTCTCCACTCATTCAATGCATAATCAAATGTTTTCTGGCTAAAACCTACATGCTAGCTACACTACTTACAACTTCCACATCACCATCGTGAAGCGCCAATGCAGGAAAATACCTGAACAGTAGCATTCCCCTTATCAGAGACAGAAATCGGAAGCCACCAGGTCCTGTACGAATACTGCCAATTCATGCTCAAATTCGCGGTGGCGCCGGAAACATCAATCACTATCCCGCTATCACCAGACTTCAACGCAGACGACGTGACGTGGATGGTTTCGATTGTAATACCTGAAACAGACATCTCAACAGTGCCTAAAATAGGAATATTCACGGACTTGTCAAAGTTGGGAAGCTCAAGCGGTACTAATTCGGACTCCGCCTTCTCAATCAGCAAATCCTTGAGAAAATCAAGCCCTGTGTTCGATACTTCGGCGGTGATGTGCCCTTGCTCGTTGGATTGAACACAATTGTACGAAGCGGTGGTGGTCAGAAGTAGTATTACTATTAAAAACGACGGAATCAAGTTCGCCATGGATTTAATTGAGATAATCCTTGATAAATCAGGGAATATTTGCTATCATTGATTGTTGATGAAGAGTTTGGGAATGGGAAGGATTGGGATTTCAGATTGGAGAGGTAAGAGTGGAGTATATTCTTAGAATTTGTGTTAAATATGTGAAGGTGTTGACGTTTGAATATGATTGTTTTGCACTTCATCTACTTTTATATCTTATTTTTCTGAAATTTCACATTCTTTATCTGCAAATTATTCATATCAACTTGCAACCTATATTTACACGTGCGAGGCATTTCGTATGACCTGGCGTTACCCAACTTTGTCTTTTATAGGGGCGATTTCTGTTTTGATTTTGATTAAAATTTTCGCTATATTTTCATAAAATACTTAAATTTTAGTTAAAATTCAATCGAATTGTCATGATTTCATTTAAAATCAAACGGAATCGAATTTTGACAGGTTTAAAAGATTCAGATCAAACTAAACTGAAATTGATATGTAAATCGAACCGAACTAAAATCACTGGTTTATAATTTAATTTAGTTTTCGGTTCGATTTTACTCACCCCTAATATTGATCATTCTAATATGACACTCTTATATAGTTTTTTTAAAATATATATATATATATATATATGTTAGATCTTTTTCTTAATTAAATTTTATATAACAAAAGTATCATCCACAATAGGTATTGAATTTTTTTCTGATTTTACAGTCTAATAAACTTTTTGACAAATTTTACGGTCTCATATTTTTATTGTGAGACGAATTTATTAAAATGATGTATTTTTTTAATGCAAATGATGTCTCACCATTTTTATTATGAGGCGAATTTAATGAAATGATGTGTTTCATTATTGCAAATGATGTATTTCTTTGTTGCAAATAATGTAATTTTTAAAAATAAAATGATGAATTTAACTTATTGAAATGATCGATCCGTCTCACAATAAAAAAAATAGTGAGACCGTCTCTCAGGAGACCAACTCAAACTTTTTTTATTTTGAGATTACAGTCTAATAAACTTTGAATTCATACAATATTAAAATGTTGTGATCAATGCGCCATGAATTCGAAATTTATTAGGAACATTTGTATGTGACTTAAATTTAATATCATCTTCAACATAATATCATTTCTCTGGGTGAAAAGTGCATACATAGGCTTTTCCATATTCATCTTTAACATAATTTACCAGCAAATTATAGTCGTCCAAAACAGAAATACAAGTGTTGTGATTCATATTTTTTTTCGAGAATCACAAATATTTGATGAGCAGATATATAACAGCAATCAAACCGACGATCCCAACGACAGATAGAAGCAGGCCAAAACAGGAGCAACCACCCTTAGTCCGCTTGTTCAACATTGCTAGCCTCTTCTGTACTCGCTGTTCCATACACAACAATCATAACAAACAAAAAAAGAACATAAATCTCATCGAGCTTCCACGAGGATATCTGAGTGCGTGAGTTTAAATAAATGTAAAAGAAAAAAAAAATGTAAATGTAGTTGTGTAATGCAAATGGTCACCTGTAGTCTGGAGTCTGTAACCTCGACATGTTGATCCAGATTATCCTGTGCATCAACGGACATGAACTTCGTTACATGAATGATCTGTGATTAAAACATATCAAATCGAAAAAAACAATACGCACAATTAGTCTTGTATGGAGGTCGAGTTCTTCGTTCACTGCCAGTGCTATGTGTTTGGTGCTTATGACTGTCTCCTCCAATTTCCCAAGACCATCATCTTGCTCTGCACGGTCAAGGGATACGTATCAAAATTAGATGTGGGGAAATCAAATGAAGTTGAAAATCATAGTTAAGAGCACTAGCCTTTCATGATTTGTCTTTGAAGACCAACAACCCCTTGGTTGTCAAGGCCACTTATTCTGCTCATTGCATCAGCAGGTTTTGTCTCGGGGCCGAGTAAACTGTCTCTATTAGCAAAGTTTGACATGTTCAACGTGGAAGCCATCTGATTTACTTTTGATCTCAAATTAGAAACCGTGTCCCGGCGACGGTTCATTTCTTTCTCTGTCCTGAAAACAAAAGCAGGAATGAAACAAGTACTAGGTAAGAGATGATTCAGACAAAATATGGAGTTTTACTGTCGGAACAAATAACTCGGTGATATCGAAAGATTAAGATCCGTTGAACTGTTGAAGCAAAAATGGAAAGCGAAGAAATATACATTGGTTATGAACACCTAAAAATATAGAGTTGAAAGCTCATAAGAGTTGCTTTGCCAATTATATCACATTATTCTCCCAGTTGTGATCGGATTGCGTTGCTATTACTGCACTTCGGATCAGGCAAAATAATAGAATAGCAAAGAGCAGCGGTATGTAATTATTGGGGGGCTTGGATTATGAACTATAACAAGAGATTAACCAACATATACTCAGAAGGGGACAGAAGAAAAGAACACAGAAATTACATTTTCGATATCAGATTATCAGTATAACAATAACATTCAAATTTTAAAGAAAGGACAGTTGAATAGCTTACAATTGCTTTGCAGGAACCTTTGACAGAGAAGACTGCAGGCTGTCCAATCTGGTTCCCAATATGGTAATCTTCCTCCGTATAGTAGACGTATGCCGCTGCGCTCCTGGCCCAGACGCCGGCAGTGAACTTCTTTCGGACATCATGTTGGTGATATCATCAGCAAGCCGAACTGCCTCATTATATTCCCTCACCCATGAATCAACCGGAGCTGCCATTGTCTGAACAAAATGAAGAGTCTTTCACAGCTGAGTAACCTTTATACTAAACCAACAAGATAGTCCCCAAGAATGCAACAAAAAAATACCAAATCAAAGACATAATCTCAATCGGCTCACACAAGATAACAAGTAAATTGCATAGCAACTCAAGGGCTTCTTGATTCTGACAGATTCATATGCAAACCTTAAAAACACAAGATACTGAAATTCAAAAGTAAAACTTTATGCAATTCACATAATTAATTCGAGTAATTGCAAGCACAGAGTTTTCAAAGCTAACAGAAATCTTTGTACAGAACACTAATAACCTATTTCAAGGATAGTAATTTGAAAACAACATTAGCATCTGACACCTAGAAGCAAAATTCAAAACCCTAACAAACAAAATATAAAACAGATCTCAAATTTGAGAGAAAAAAAAAAAAAAGAGGGGCGCCAAAAGAGAATGAACATTCAGCCCCCTCCAAGCCAAGATTTCTTCGGCAACACAGCTAAAATGCAGGTGATGACACATGTCAACAACAGCTGTAACACGGCAAAGCTAAAAAAGGTATTCTATCATAAAATCAAAGCTGTCTACAGCACATCAAGAGAATTAAACATATCATCGTTTTACCTTGTTGATTACGATCCGGTCTTTGAATTATGAACCGTAAAACGCGAATTGCGAGAGAATTATATCTTTGTTTCTACGGAAGATTCTCGGACAAAAAAACGAGAGGGGCCGTGGGGGGACGATGGATGATACGTGAGGGACGGAGCCACCGGCAATCGGCAAAAATTTGTTCGCACCTAACCGTCGTCTTCGGCGATAGCATTCACACCACAAACCTATAGTTTTATATTTCTCAACAGCCTTTTCCTATCATACATATTTATATATCTCATTATTTGTTTCACACGCGTCTTCGACAATTAATCATTGATGGTATTTTATACTACTGAAAAATAATTATTTTAAATTTATGCATACGAATTTAAACCTACCATAAAATTTAAAGATTTTCAATTAACATTGACAAATGCAGATTTGTAAAAAGTTATGGTAATTTGTGAATTAGAAGTAGTGTAATCGAACCGAGTCGAGCTGAGTAGGTACATGTTTAAGTTTGACTCGTTTAGTATCGAGTCGAGCTTCGAGCTTTTTTGTCGAATATTTTGAAGTTCACAAACTTTATCTAGCCTAAATGAACTTTCTAAATTTGGAATACTTTTGAAAGAAAAAGTTATTTATTCCTAAATCAATATCATATTCATGCTCAAATTCTAAATATTCTCATTATTAGAAAAATTTATCATTATTGTTATCCTTAAATTATGAAAGATATTACTTTTACAAAATTAATTATTTTGTATTTCTTACTAATTTTAGCTAACGAGCTTGCTCACGAGTCGAATATTATGATGTTTAAATTTAATTGGTTTAAGAAACGAGCTTGTTTAAACAAGCTCGAACGAGCTAGTTTTTATTAAGACGAGATCCAAATAATTTACTAATAATTTGACTTATTTACAGCCTCAATTAAAAGGGACAGAATGTAGGTTAAGACGCTTAGGTCATCCAATGTTTTTTATACATTGTTTGCCTGCCGGGCGGTCCACGTAGTCCACTGATTAATTTATAGAGTAGATATATTGCTGGGGGTAAGATTAACCAAGTCCAATCAAATTTGTCGGACGGTCCAAGCATGAAATCAATTCACTTTACGATAAGCTTAAGTCAAGCTGGCTTCCCCAGCTACTTAAAGTCGTTTGAAATATATTTGTAATTAATTCGATTAATTGATTTGAACTCGAGCTACTCGAGTAATAGGGGTGAGCAACGGTCGGTTCGGTTTTCAAATCGAACCGAACCGCTAAACTGAAAATCTAAAAAATTCAGATCGAATCGAACCGTTAGCATTTTACAAACCGAACCGAAATCGAACCGCACTGAATTGGCGGTTTCGGTTCGGTTTGGTGGTTTAAACCGAACCGGTGGTTTCGGTTTCGGTTTTAACCAAAATTTTTGTTATATTTTCATAAAATATTTAAATTAAAACATATATATTTAATGTTCCAACAAACATAAGCTTGAAAACAATCCAAATGTACCAAATTTATAAATCTAAATCCAGAACTTTAGTACGAATCTAAGTTCAAATCTACAAATTTATATCCAAACCGCCCGAACCGAACTGAAACCAAACCGCTATATTTCGGTTAAAATCGAACCTAACCGAATTTTTTAGGTTTCAAAAAATCCAGACCGAACCGAACCAAAACCACCGATTTACGATTTGATTCGGTTTTGCTCACCTCTATCGAGTAGTTACTGAGCTCGAATTTTGTAATACTTAATTAGATAGTCTCGCGAACCTTATCGAGTTTTGTTGTGGGTAATTTCGTACGGATACAGAGCCCCGTGAACTTTCGTATACGAACAATATAGAAAATAAAGAAAACACTTAAAATCGATAAATAAATAGAAGTACTGTAGGATTCGAGTCTACGGCTAACAACATGAGTTGTTGTTTAATTCGCAGGACCGTTCTTAGGATATCAGAAACAAATTCAATTAAATAAATTATGCCACCCTATTCATGCTTCTACAATAATTAATTGCATAGGGTGGATTCAAGAGAGTACCTGATCTTCAATCGTTTGATCTACAGATCTAGATCGGAGGATAAACGATGAAGTTAGATCTGAAGCGGAATGGAACCCTTCTTTGATTGTGTTCCTACAATCTGATCTTCTTATCTATTCCCTTGCTCCTTGGAAATCTGGTGAGGATTATCTACCAAGTTGAATCAGGAAGCCAGAGGATTTGATCAGAATAAATCCCTCATCTTGATCGCCCAATATCGCCCTCTCTCTCTCAATATTCTAATTTGAATATTAATTGTATACTGTATTGTGTACTACTTCTGATCTGAGAGGGAAAGACTATTTATAGTGTTAGGGTTTTGAGAAACCCTAACCCTAATTGGGCTTGAGCAGTTTGTGGGTCAGATCAGGGATCAAATGCAAATAATAAAGTGGGCCCTCTTTATTAATTAATTCTTCCTTGTTCAACCCATAACATAATTAATTAATAAAACATTATTTTAACCTTCACCACGGTAACAATGCTGACTCGCCCCTTTATTACCACGTTATTAGGAACGAGTTGCATTAAACTAATATGATCCACATATTTAAGGTTTTTTACATTCATTAATTAATTTGGTTTATGACAATCAACCACAATTAATTAATTTCTTATTTCCTGATTAATACCACTCACTCCATTTCTCTTATGCAGGACTTAGCATAAAGAACCTTGTGAGTTCATCAGAGAATGTCACTATCCTGAAATGGATATGCTTACCTATACATCCAGCCTAAGCAGACCCCACACAAATTGCCAACACCCAAAGTGCAGGTATAAGAGTACATGTAAAACTCGCCACCATAACAGATCAAAGTGTGGTCAATTCGTGTGTGCCCCTTATCCTTCAGTAAGGTTTAAGATCATATGAAGTATGTTAGGGATCAGGCTCATTCATATGTCAATGAGAATGACACATCCCACTGTTGATCCCATCAATACATAAACATGTACCGACACATCAAGTAGCTAGGATAAGCCCATTTATGAACCGATGTGCCACAGCTTAAACCAACAGCCTATCCAGGGACTGTTTCAGCTGTGATACTGTTTATATCTCGCTAGGTCAAACGAACCATATGATCCTCTGTGATCTCCGACACACCATATGGTCATCCCTATCTACGAGATAAGAGGATATTATAGTTCGTTATACGTTCACATTTATCAGATAGCAAGAATTGTTGATGCAACACATAAATGAAGGCCACTATGCAAACACCCAACAAGTACGGCAAACTAAACTGTCTTATTCAATAAAAACGTAGAGCGGTTTCCAAGAAACCAGTCCGACGATTATCAGCTCGACGAGTCATGTAATATTAACTCAGAAAGATAGAAGAGAAAACAACAATGCAAGGTTTTTTATATTTAGGGTTAGGTGTCGAAAATCGACTTACAAGGTGGTATATATAGAGGTCTAAAATAACTAGGGTTTCCTGGAATTTAGCGTCGATCATTGGGCAGCGAACTCCGGGTTTATCGGGGTCGTTACGTTAATGCTACTGGCTCCTTCCGAAAAATGTCTCGAGCTTATCCTCTCGTTGCTCGTCGGCTCCTTTGATCGTTGGGCAGCTGCACAATAACCGTTTGGATGCCCTAGCTTGGCTTATCGAACGACTCTGTGCTCCTATCGGACTGCTTTGGTCGAACTGCTCTTTCTGTCGCACTACTTTCTCGTGAGCTATTTCCATTCGGGCCGACCTGCTTCCTAGCCTGCAAAATCACTATTGGGGTACGTATTGGGCCTCTAAATGGGCCAATTATCATCGTATTCCAACAAGTTCGAATTTAAATTTAGCTACACTCACAAGCCTTATCAAGTTTAATATATTTTAAGAAAAAATTATTCCTAAATTTATTCTCAATAATAAATAATATAAATTTTATTGAGATTTAAAATAATTAAAAAATTGAATTCAATCGAATCGAGCCTAATTAAGGATACCGAGTCGAGAATGCTAAAAAATTTGACCTCAAACTTTGTCATACTCGACTCAACTCGTATGTATGTGAACAGCTAATCCCAGCATACAAGTCACAACCCAAATCATGAAAGAGACGAAGCCAGCCCAAATAATCAAAGTCATTCACTGTGGAGCTAAATATGTCAAATTAACTCTATAAAATTAATTCTAATATATAATTCGATGTTAATTTTTGCATTTTGTTTCTTGTAATTAGGGGTGTACACGGTCCGGTTTGGCCGGTTTGAAAGTCGAAGTATGGACCAAACTAAATAATAGGGTTTGTAAAATCTCAAACCAAACCGGTCAAATTAATTTTTCAAACCAAACCAAACAAAACCAAATAAAACGGTTTGGTTCGGCCGGTTTAACGGTTTGGAACATGACCTTAACGAGCAAAGTCAAAACATAAAAAAATTATATTTTTAGCAATAATTTATTTGAGAAATTAAAAAAAATAAAGGTTCTCATCGACAAAGTACAAGACAATCATAATAGAAACAAACAATTTATGACATCAATATATAATAGTTCATATCTCATTCTCAAACATAATAGTTCGTAAAAGGTCACATTATTACGATGCGACAATGGTGAAGCCGACCAACGCTTGAATTAAATTGTGAGATTGTAATATTGGATAGTTTAAGGTTTATTTTAAATTTCAATAAATAAATAAAAATGTAGGATAAAAATAAAAATTCTATGATTTTGCACAGTATAGGATTCATACTTATTCCGAGAAGATAATAAGGGTAAAAGGAGATACGTTTACAAATAAATAAATAAAAATTTGTAAATAAAAATGTAGGAGAAAATAAAATATATGATGTTACGTAAAGGATTTGAACTTGTACATTTTAAAATTCAAAGTATAGCTTGAACCACTACACTAAATGTACTACATTAATATTAAAATTATAAACGGTCCGGTCCGGTCCAAACGGCCGGTTTATGTACTCAAACCATGGACCAAACCAAATTATACGGTTTGAAATTTACGGTCCGGCCGGCCGATTAATTACTTGCCAAACCGTGTACACCCCTACTTGTAATATTCAGAAAATGAGGGTTTTGTGATTATTTTCTTATTTTAGGTAGATGTTTAATGTTTATTGTTGTATATTTGTATATTTCCAAATTAGGGGCAATATTGAGAGAGAGCATATAAATTGCAGTGAATCAGAAGAAAATGCTGATGGCAAATTGGATTGCAGCGAAGAAACTACACTGAATTCGACCTCGACTCTGAAAGCGGAAGAATGCACAATCGCGAAGGCCTTCGTTAGTTCCAAGGCAATACCATACCACTTCCGCGCCAAAACTACACCTGCGAATCTCAGAATTCGCACTTGTAGAAGATGTCGGACCTAGACCGCCAAATTGAACAGTTGAAGAGATGCGAACCGCTCACAGAATTTCAAGTGAAGGACCTTTGCCTCAAAGCTATTGAAATCCTCGTCGAAGAGAGCAATGTTCAACGCGTTGATGCCCCCGTCACTGTGAGTTTCTTCTTTTCCTGTTTTTCTCTTCCATTAAGTTTTTTCTTCTTCGTTTTGTTTGAGATTCGGATGGTTGAACACTTGAATATTGGGTTTCAAGGCGAATGACTGTGGTGCGATGTTTGTGAATTTTCCGAATTATTCATTGTTTGCTGGATTTAGGTTTTATTTGTGGTTTTTTGAATTTATGAAAGAAATTTGCAGGTATCCCTAGCTTAAAATGTAAAATTTGTTGTATGCACGTTCAGATGCTGAGGGGGCAATGCATGTCATGTACTGTTTCAGCTATAGAAGAATATATATATAGATGCTCGAATACTATTAGGGTTGAGTATCTAAGCGAAAAGTGATGGAATTTATGATACTTCGGGATTTTGAAGTAGAGTTTTCTCGATTTACCTGAGATTAATGAAGCATGTAGAGAGTTGAGGGGATGAGAAGCTACAATGAATTGGTATTAGATGTTCAATTTCATATCTGTTGGTGGTTGTGGTATATGTAAGAGGCTGAAGAAGGGAGTGATTCTCGGAACATAAATACACATAAAAAACAGCACCTATCAGACTTCCAAGAAGAAGGGGAAATGCCGGAATGAGATAGATTCCGAGTCTATAAATGTATGATACTTTATCGTTTAAGAGAGTTTAAAGGATTTGATTTGTGCTACTCATACTACATTTTATACGTCATCGTTTATTGAATCTATTCCACGAAAATTTTAAAGTTAAGTGTGCTTGGTTGGGAAAATTGTGGGATGGCCGACATGGAGTCCCAGAAAAGTTTACTCGAGAAGCGTGATAAGAATGCTAAGGTTTTTTTAGGAAACATGATTTCAGAAGGTAATAACTATGTTTACATGGGAATTGTTGTTGCCAGGTTATTTTACTGAGACATACCATGGAACTTCTGGATAAATGCATATACATTAAGCTTCATTATTTTATCGTTATCTTGAGTTTTCTGTAGTTTGATGCTTAGTGTTTGCTGATAATATAATTACTAGTACATGATTCACTGAAAAATTATATTGTTACTTTTTTATCTGAGCACATAATTATTTCTGGTACTAGTAGAACTTTTGTGCATGGAAAGAGTTCACCGTGACCCATTTTCTTTCCTATGAAACGATTTACCCTGTCTTCTTAGTTTAGGGATAGGGTGCCTATTAGTAGTAAAGATGGAGGGAGTCAAAACAGATTTTGTGTTCAGAGTCCTTGTACCACAAAGAAGCAAGGGAATATTAGGCCAGGATAATTATGTTTAAATGCATATTTTTGTATTTTAGATGGTATTTTTTGTTGTTTTTTGTAAAATCTAATGGTTGAATATTCAAAAATAATTTATTGCTTGTATAAGTGAAAAGGTATAAATTAAAAAATATACATGAATTGAAATTTGAAACTATGTTCAGAAATTAAGGAGATTGGTTCTCTTCTTGGGCATGTCTGAATTGTCATATTTATGAAAAAATTGTAATCCTGTTTCTTTTAAGGGGTATTAAACCTCATATAAATTTGGCCGATGTAGATTTGTGGCGACATTCATGGGCAGTTCTATGACATGAAAGAGCTTTTTAGAGTTGGAGGTGATTGTCCAAAGACAAACTACTTGTTTCTTGGAGATTTTGTTGACAGAGGATTCTACTCTGTTGAGACATTCCTGCTTCTACTTGCCCTAAAGGTAATTGCTTCAACTTGCTTATAAGTGGACCAGTGTTATGATGAAAACTCTGTCTAGAGATAAATGTTCACTAGCACATCCTAAGTACCTAGGTTTTTACTTGTCCATGAAAACAAGGATAATGACCTAGCTCAACTAACAGGCAGTGTCAATGACAGGTACGATATCCTGATAGGATAACACTCATCAGGGGGAACCATGAGAGCCGGCAAATAACACAGGTTCAGTCCTATTTCCGGCCTGAAGTTTAGATTTTATGTTGTATCAAGTTCTCATCAGCTCTATCTTCTTCCAGGTGTATGGTTTCTATGATGAGTGTCTACGGAAATACGGTTCCGTCAATGTTTGGAGATATTGCACTGAAATTTTTGATTACCTGAGGTTGAGGTTTTTCAAATATTTCATGATGCTTTTCTCAAGTGTAAAAAGTAACCTTAGTATGAGTTTCTTTAGTTGAATCTTAGAAACACTAAAAAAATTATTCCTATTTCTATGTTTTCTTGGGTCATGGTGGAAAATTATATCCTTTGCATTTTGAAACTCCTCCTGCATAACTATATGCTTGGGTTGGGATTACCCAGTGGCTTTTGAATTGCTTTGGGGTCTCACTGATGTATCATTTTTTGTTTATATCTTGCAGCTTGTCAGCACTCGTTGATAACAAAATATTCTGTGTTCATGGTGGTTTGTCTCCTGCAATATCCACATTAGACCAGGTCTAGCAAAGTGTACTCTATCAGTGTATCTGTGACCTGCTCATTATATTTCCTTATCTAATGTGTTAACATCATCGATATTCCAGATTCGTACAATTGACAGAAAGCAAGAAGTTCCTCATGAAGGTGCCATGTGTGATCTCCTCTGGTCAGATCCAGAAGACTTTGTTGATGGATGGGGTCTCAGTCCACGCGGTGCAGGATTCTTATTTGGTGGCAGTGTTGTCACAACATTTAATCAGCGCAATAATATTGACTATATATGCCGTGCGCATCAGTTGGTAATGGAAGGTTACAAATGGATGTTTAAAGAACAGATAATTACGGTTTGGTCTGCTCCAAATTACTGCTACAGGTACTACTGCTGTTCTTGATAATAGTTCTTCCATTCATGGATAATGAAATATGTTATATGCTACAGATGTGGAAATGTTGCTGCCATTCTCGAGCTAAATGAAAACCTTGAAAAGCAGTTCCGTGTATTTGAAGCAGCTCCCATGGTATGTGCATTCTTTAGCACTCATTTACCTTCCTCCTCTCTTACTTCATAGGGTTTAAGATTTCATTAGCCTATAAGATTTGTGGACTATCTCTGATAGTAGGCTTGCAATTCGTGCGTGTTGGGGTCCTTATTGTGCCGTGTCTTATCTTGTTCGAGCTTAACGTGTTCGTGTCGTGTTCGTGCCCATTATTATTATGCGGTTCGTGTCATGTTATCGTATCGTATCGTATAAAAAAATTAGTCCTAAGTGTAAAGCTGACAATTTTAGTAAGACTGAGTTTTATTGTGTCGTGTCGTGTTGTTATTGTATTTGAGACAGGTTCGTGTCGTGTTCATACTCTTTATTATTGTGTGGGTTCATGTCATATCAGAAATTGTCAGCCCAATCTGATAGTCTGATCCAAACATGCAGGAATCAAGAGGAGCTCCATTGAAGAAGGCACCTCCAGATTACTTCTTATAGGGAAGAAAACTCAAATATGATTCCTACTAACAAAGTTGGTGTTGTGCTTGAGCTCCTCAGATTTTTAGTAGAAACACTACTGTAGGCGACTGTAATTCATTCCAGTTTTGGTGCTTGGTCCCTTACCATTAGGCTCCCTCATTTTTTTCATAGGGTTGGTTGTTCAACTTCTGATACATCACGGTTTCCTACCCTTCCAAAAAAAGATTTAATGAATGACGATTTTGATTGTGAATTCAGCAGATATCAGTGGGCGATTCGACTTCAACAGACAATGAGGAAAAAGTACTGTTTTCCTTGATAGTTTTATGGCCGCTGATGCAATGATTCATCTACCTAGGGCTGTGAAACAGGCAGTTTGGGTTGAAATCGAATCCAACCCGTCCAAACCGCCAACCTGAATTTCTTGGAAAACTCAACCTGAACCCTCCCACCCAACCTGAAACCAAACTGAACTGAATTTTGGTTCAACCTGAACTTTGGGTTGAACCAAACAAAACATAGGTTCGGTTTTGAGAATTTTGAAACCGAACCAAAATCGAACCTCAACCCAAACTCTTTGGTTTGGTTCACGGTTTGATTTTGCTCACTCCTACATCTACCTAGATTGAGTTTCAAAAGTAGGCCACAAACCCAAAAGAATCTAAAATTTTGAATTCAACATATTATACAATAGATCATAGTAGTAGAATGAATCTGCAGCATCAACCACCCTATCTAATGCAATAGAGAAAAAAAACGTGAGCATTCAAAACAAAAATTAGAAAAAATGCAAAACAAGAAAAGGCTAAAAGAAGAGCCTACGGGGAGGCAGCTGAGTTGCATTGACGGAGGAAGGGGATGAGCTGAGAGAAACTGGAGCTTTGATGCTGCTCAAGTTGCTTGCCTTATCAGACAGCTTTGCTCCCCTTGGGTCGGTCAGAAGAGTCTTCTGAAACGATTGAGTGAACCCGGTTGCAATGATCGTAACGTGTATCTCTCCGTTGTATCGCTCATCCACGACCGCGCCAAATATAATGTTGGCCGAAGGGTCTGCTAAACTCGTAACAACCTGCAAGCCAAACGTTCAACGTGATTTAGAAAAGGAGAATTGTCTGATCTTTCGAGTCCTGAATCGATAATTAAACTATCTTTCGGGTCATAAACTGATAAAACGTACAAATTTAAGGTTGCAAGGCTAAGAGAAGTTACCTGTGACACCCTGTTTACTTCTTGCAGAGTTATGTCCTTCCCTCCAGTAATATTGTATACGACTCCAGTAGCGGATTGAATAGAAGAGCCGATCAACGGTGCAAGAGTTGCCTGCTCGGCTGCTTCTTCAGCGCGGTTCTTGCTGGAGGAAACACCCACTCCTAGCATGGCAGTGCCGGAGTCCTTCATGACTGCCTTCACATCCGCGAAGTCCACATTTACCAAACCGGGTATCTGCATAAACAACAAGAATGATTCAGCTCTCATTCAATCAGTTCAGGCAATAATTAACTGATCAGAGTCTCAGTCATCTCTACGATGAATTTTGTAAATGGAAAGATCATAAATCAATCGTCTATAACCATTTTTCATTTCAAATATGCTTAAACAGAGGCAAACACAAGACAGACTGAATTCTTGAGATGTATGAGAAATTACTCACTGTAATTATATCAGAAATCCCCTGGACGCCTTGACGGAGAACATCATCGGCCAGAAGGAAAGCATCTTGAAGCGGGGTCTGTTCATCCGCAATATCCAGGAGACGATCATTCGGAATCACTATAAGCGTATCCACGTTTTTCTGCAGCTTTTCAATTGCTTCAAGAGCCTGAAACACAAAAACAGGATGCAGAGCAAGGAACTGAGAGGCAAATTTAACAACACTGCCACAACAAAAACAATCCATCCTTGAAGCTCAACGAAACAAAAAACGACTCCTACCTGTGCGGATCTTTTGCGCCCTTCAAAGCTGAACGGGTAGGTAACAACGCCAACAGTCAAATACCCGGCTTCCTTTGCTATTTGTGCAACAACGGGAGCAGCACCGGAGCCCGTACCACCCCCCATCCCAGCAGTTATAAACACCATATCCGACCCCTTGAGAGAATTCGCAATGGCTTCCTTCGACTCCTCTGCAGCTTGCTCACCCAAAAGCGGGTTTCCACCGGTTCCTGCATTTGAACTCGAGCTGTCAAACCAAAAAACCGGAATTTTCGAGAAGAAACACCATCTAGCAAGACTGACTGAATCAGTAGTTACACACCACAATCCCTTTTCCATAACTAGAATTCAAAACAACAGCAAACTCAAGATTTCAGAATTGAGAGCAATTCAATTTGCAAGAATCTGGAGGCGCTAACCTAGTCCACGAGTCAAAAGCTCTCCTATCTGAATAGGGTTCTCTGCAGAAGATTGCAAGAGAGCTTGGGCATCCGTGTTTATGGCGTAGAAATCCACTCCCTATCATTGAAGCACACAAGAATTACGCTACCATAATTTAGACAACGTTAAAATAAAACACACTTGCATTACATGATAAGTCTCTCAAAAACTGCTATCGATTCCACACACAGCAGATAGAAAAAATAAACTTAAAAAAATTGAAGATTTCTTCACCTAATTTTAGGACTCGCGGCACAAAATCAGTAGAAAAAACACAGTAATTATACGATAAGGATATGGTAAAGCAAACAAAATAGGGTTGAACAAGGAGACCTGCAAGCCGCTGCCAATCATGCGATTGACGGCATTGTTTCCACCGCCTCCGACGCCGATGACCTTAATCTTGGCGGAATCCATGGGTACGAAAGAGCAGTAAACCGCACTACGATGGCGTTTGGAAGTGCAGGGGTTTCTGGGACGATACGGTGAGGAGATGTTGCAGCGAGCATTTTTGCCTAGCAACGGCGAAAGACCGACGGAAATGTAGGGCGTGGAAGAGTGGGGCGGCGCCAACTCGGAGGCTGGGGTGGAGAATCTAAGCGTCGCCATTAACGCAAATTGGCGAGTAAAAACGAGTGATTTTGTTATCTCTTTGTTTCTGCTGCTCACTCACAAAGCAGGAAAAAGAAAAGGGCAACGTATCATTTCATTTTGTTTTATTTGTGAATATTATTATATAAAAATATATATAGCAGGTAATGCTTTTTTTTTTTTTAATTACTTTTTCGGCAAAATTCGGACTGTCTCAAATATAAAAGTAGAAACTACCATAAAAAGTGTATTTCTCTAAATATTTGACTAGTCCAAAATGTCAAAATATCATTTAGGGTGAGTATTATTCAAGTTGGGTTACTACTCAGCTCGAAGTTGACTCAGTCGAACTCGAGCTTTATGATTTTCGTCTTGAATTGTTTATGAGCCTTGTCAAGTTTGAACTCGAATCGAATTTGAGTTTAAGCTAGGCTCATAAACTCTATCAAATTTAATATAATTAAAACTTTTTTACTATTAAATTTATTATTTAATAATAAATAATTTATTCTTTTAGTAAAATTAAAATTCGAGCTTAACACATCGTTGAACTCAAACTTGTAAATTTGAGCTTGATCAAGTCAAATTCGAGCTCAAATTCTCTATGGAACTTTGCTATACTGATCCAACTCATGATTACCTTTATTATCAATATTACTCCCTTTGTCCTATAGAAGTGGCCTCATTTTTTTTTGTTCCATTTTCTAAAATAGCAAACTTTTTCACATTCATCAATAAAATTTTAATTCCACTACACTCATAAACATTAATAACTATACCAAAAGCAAATGATACTACTTCTATGAGAGAGTATTAACTATCAATCTTGTCTTCTTTCAATTTGAACTTCTAGATTTTGTCTTTGGGAAATTAAAAAAATAAAAAATAGCCCATAAATAAAATTTGAGCAAATAGCTAAAGTGATGATAGAATGAGGCCCCATTTTGTGGGAGAGAGAGAGAGAGAGAGAGAGAGAGAGGAGGATCAAATGAGTGGTGCAAACTCAATTATCTTTCTCAACATACATATAGGAGACAAGAAACCAATTCCATTTGCTTATTCAGTTGCAACATGTTCAGACAATTTTATGCCATCTTCAGAAATAAATAAAAATAACCAAAAAAAAAAATTTGCTTCAAAAGCACATTCAAGTATTTTCCATCAATACATACAAATCTACACAAAGGGATTCTTGAAACTGTGCAATCCCCAGTGTTATTAACCACTCTCCAATTCACCCTTCACAGACAATCATATATAGCTTCTTCCCAAGTTCGATCATATTACTCTGATTCGTTCAGAATCGGAACAATTAGTGGATTCATCTGCGCGAGGTACACTATCGCCCACCTACACGAGGAGAATGCGAGTGTGGTCAAGTGTCAAGGGATAAGTTATAAGCATTTGCAAGTAAGGAAACTAGAATCTCCATCGGCGACTGAGAAAGCTATCCCTCCTGTGCTCAAGTTCAAACTCTACGAAAGCTAAATAGGCCAAATCCCCAAACATCGATGAAACAAGACAGCAGGCTCAAAGCTGAACTTGAAGTGGATAACTACTTGATAAAAGCCATGAATGGTTCAGTAGATTCTTTTAGACTCCTGACAAATTTCGATGTGAGGTTCAACAAAATTGAACAATTCCTATCTTTCATAAGAAGTGTTGAGTATGATAACAATATAGTACTAATTAGTCTAACATTTTTTACAGGAAATTGCATATGATAAAACAAGACAGCAGGCTCAAAGTTCAAACTCTACGAAAGCTAAAGTTGAAACTCTACGAAAACTAAATAGACCAAATCCCCAAACATCGATAAAACAAGACAGCAGGCTCAAAGCTGAACTTGGAAGTGGAGAACTACTTGATAAAAGCCATGAATGGTTCAGTGATTCTTATAGACTCTTTTAGAGTCTTAGACTCCTGACAAAAATTTCGATGTGAGGTTCAACGAAATTGAACAATTCCCATCTTTCGTAAGAAGTGTGGAGTAGGATACCAATATAATAATTAGTCTAACATTTTACAGGAAAAATTGCATCTGAAAGTTGAGTTCCAACCAAATTATCAGTAGAGAGTAGCTATGCTATATCAAGTATCAACCAAAAGAAGCCACCAAAGACTCATGAACAAAAATCGAAAAGGCAAAAGGAAAACAATATACTTACATCATCCAACAGCTGACGGTTGCAGTAATAACCAATGTTAGGTGTAACCTGCATAGCACGAAAAAATTAGATACATCCCGTAGCCATAATGTACAGTGTACATGTCAAAGCATTATATATCATGTCCGATCCGATGGCATTAAAGCATCAAACAGCTGTAGAATCTACTCCAATATTTCATTGAACTGTACTCAGACATATAAGATACACAACAAACAAAACATTCATAAGATCTTTTGTAGAATTAATTTGATATTTGATGGCCAAATACAAGTTGATAAACAACAATACAAAACATTTTCTCACTCCAAAGCACTAATAGGTACATTGACACAAACAACTGGTATAAGCAACACATATAATCAAACACTGAAAATCATAAATCTTGGCAATCTTCGGTGTCCGAAATTCTAAAATTTCAACACAAGCAACAAAAACTTCTGTTTTCCATCTTTGATCTGAGAGAGGTCGTGGTATAACTTTAAGCCGAAAGATAAAGAAAATAGAAAACAAAAAAAAAATGAAGAGAAAATGTTTGAAACATACAAATTCGCCGAGGGTCCTTTGTTGAAGCAAATTCTGGTGCACAGGGACGCAATAATCCCCACCACTAAAAAGACTAGCGTAGTCACGGAGAACCCCATCTCCACCTCCTTCTTCCTAATCGAAATATCAATTCAATTTACCTGCTACAATCAATTCGAGGCCACAATTCAATTCGGACATCCATTATACCATATCCCAATCACAATCCCCAGATTTAAAAAAACTCAGCATAATACTGTAATTAACCAACTCAGGATGAAATTGATCGGGGCTTTAGGCCACAACTTGTAGAAAACTCAATGAGATCATAATAATATTGAGAATTTGAGATAAAACAGCCAGAAAAGGTGCCAATGCAGAGTGTAATAGATAGAAACTCACAAAGTAGAGAGAATGAGAGCAGCCGAAAACTCCGGCGACCGGGAACGGTTGAAGCTGTTCGATCCGGCGTCGCTTTGTTGAGAGATTCAGAGATTCATCAACGAGTGGATGAACATGATAGTGCAGGAATATATTCGACTTGCGATTTTTTTTTTTTTTTGAAATAATTAAAAATAAATTGGGTTTCCATTTTTCTGCAGATTTTAGTTGGCCCAAATATTGCTTAATGGGCTTATATTGTTTTATTATATGGCCCAACTGTAACCAGGTGCCAACATCCAATTAATGCATTTTAAATATTACTAAAAATTGCGAGTTTTATCATTTGAGGACCCCGAAAGATAATTTAATTATCGATTTAGGACTTGAAATATTAATTATCAATTCAGGACATGAAAAACCACAAAAATCCTCAATCCAGGATCTGAAAGATCATACAATTCTCAATCCAGGATCTATATGAGGTCATGGATTGAGAATTATATGATCTTTCGGGATCCTGGATTGATAAATCATGTTTTGGATTCTAAATCGATAATTAAACTATCTTTTGGATCATGAATCGACAATTCTCCTGAACATTCCCACTTATTTTGATATTTTATATTAAGTTGAGTTTCATGTAAAACACAACATTCTTCAATTTTGATAAAATAACATGTACACATTTGCATTCATTTTCACCACTGAATGTTTGAAGTAAAAATAAATGAAAAAGGAAGAAAATCAACCCTAACATTACAAAATTTATGTACATAAATACAATATCCAACATTATATATTATTATGTTAATTTAGAATATATTTGATATTTTATATGCATAACGATCAAATATTCCATATATATATATATATAAAAGTAAATGTGTCAATATGCAAAAATTAATCTGTAAAATATTATTAAATTGCAGGGAATGTAACTGTATAGCTAATTCTTCTTATTAACATTATAAGATTAATTAACATATTGGTAATATGGCTTTAAATTATTTAACAAGTTATAAATTTTTTGTGAATGATTAGTGAAATATTTTATATTATCTTAACTTCATTAAAATAAAATAAAAAAGTGATTTATATGTTCTGCGTATCACATCACGTAGACAAGTAACAACAACCTAGTTATTATGATCACATGAGTCACAATCACGCTAGAGGGCAGTATTAAAAGAGATGGAAATTGTTAGTGTTCACCGATAAAATTATAATTGAGTCTTCGCGATTCTTAAAGTTTGTATCATGAATCTGCATGGAGCTGGTTTATTGGATGTTGAGGACATTTGTATATGCTATAAACAACGTCTCTTCGTAGTTTCTCATATGGTATTAGATCTAAAGGATTAAAAATATACTAGAAATGAAATCACATCACGTAAAAGTGATTTATATGTTTTGCGTATCACATCACGTAGACAACAACCTAATTATTATGATCACATGAGTCACAACCACGCTAGAGTGCAGCATTAATAGAGATGGAAATTGTTAGTGTTCACCGATAAAATTATAATTGAGTCTTCACGATTCTTAAAGTCTTGTATCATGAATCTGCATGGAGCTGGTTCATTGGATGTTGAGGACATTTGTATATGCTATAAACAACGTCTCTTCGTGATTTCTCATATGGTTTTAGGTCTAAAGGATTAAAAATACATTAGAAATGAAATCACATCAAAGAAACATTATATAATCAGTTGGTTTTCCTTTTTTTTTTTCCCACATTTTTCTGCCATGAATTTGCTTGCTGAAGCCTTCATTATAAAATTAAGTGGTTCCAAAATAATTAACAAGAACCCAAAATCAGTAACACAACTGATTTGGTAAAATAAAATACTACAATTGAACTAAAAACGTGCTCTAAAACACTACAATTGAACTAAAAACGTGTTCTAAATACAATAAAATAGCTTGATGCTGCTGCTGCCATATCACATGCTAGAGATCTAATTAATTCTTTGGCCAATCTTTCTGGATGTCAAATGTGTAGTGGATGTCTAGGTAGCACTTGTTATCATCATCCACAAACTGATCACATTTATAAATTCACATTAATGAGCAAATTAATCAAACTTTATATATATATATATATATATATATATATATATAAAAGGGCAAAACATCAATTTTAATACAAATTATATGACTTTTTTCAATTCTAGTATCAACTAATTTCATTCTTATTTTAATATCTAAACTATCAAAAACTATTCAAATATAGGACAAATTTTTTTTTTGGCATCAACAAGTTAACGGGAGATGCCAGAATTCAATGTCATATTAAAAACAAATTCAAACAAATGCATCATTTTTTTAATGTGACATGAATTTCTGGTATGCCCCGTTAGCTTTTTTATGCTGGAAAATTTTCCTAGATTTGAATAGTTTTTCATAGTTAAGACATTAAATTGAGAAATTGAATAGTTAGTTTGTACTAAAATTGATGTTTTGGAAAGAAAAAAAGAAAGAAAGAAAGAAAGAAAGTCGAGACCTTTGATCTTGCAGTGTACTGGCCTCTGGCAAATATCCCGGAAGGGGTCGTCTCTTCCGGCGTTTCATGCGAGTAGGGTTCCGCCTGCGGACTGAAAGTTCCGAGCATTTCTTTGGAGCTATCAACTGCATTCATCATTATTTTGCATGCATTTCTTGAGATATTTTCATGATATATATGCATGCAATAATTGAATTGTAATAATAATTAATGAATGTATGCAACCTTTGATTCCAGTCTTCCAAACAGTGTTGGTATACTTGAGGCCGCAAACGATGTCGTTGCTGACCTTGATCATGAATTTCAAGTGGTAAAGGCAGCCTTCCTTGAGTGTAAACCACAATCCTTTCGGGTTTTCTCCCTCCGGTATCGGAAGCACCATGTCCGGCCTATCCGGCGTCACGATCGCCAAGCTCAAGATTTTTACGTCTGGCTCTTGATCCTCTGTTCATTTCAAATTTTGCTCTTTGGTAGAAATATTATTAAAAAAAAAAATTTGCATTCTCCTCATTATCCGTCCCTCGTACTCTGTTCTTCTATATCATTAATCTCGTTTTTTAGGAGGCCTATCTCATAAAGAATTTGGATCACTACATTATAAAAACGAAAAAAAATTTCTCGGCCCCCATTTGAATTCGCCGTTGATCTTTATTACTTTTTAGTCAATTCATAAATAAAATTTTAATTATTTCTTTTATCTAGGGTTGAATTTTAACTCGAATTCATACCTTCAACAACACTGGCATCAACACTTCCAAGGAGCTGCTCTTTCCACCTCCTCAAGCTCTCATCATCCTGAATATTAGTTATCAGCCATAATCTATTTAAGATTTAATAAAGCTTCAATTTTAATTAAGCCATGTGCAATTAATCAACATGCAAAAAACATCAAGCACACCATTAAAAATAGTAAAACTAAAATAAATTATTAAAAAAATGGTTAGATAAAAAAAATGCATATAAAGATTTTGTGCCATTTTAAAAACATGAATAGACGCATTGGGGGAGTAGAGGGGCTCCAGCCACCCTAATTTTAGTTTCAATTTTAGTCCAAATTGTTTTTTTTTTTT
>JAPKLW010000886.1:52174-90912 GCA_026898455.1 Plectranthus barbatus
CATGAAAGCTCGAGTCTTGCCATCGGGTTTGAGGCCGATCTCCCGCATTCTTCCGTACAATTTCCTCGCCAAATCCATCTTCTTCCTCAAGCACGTTCCTTGAATCGCAGCGTTGTACAGATAACCATTTGGCTCCACCTGAAAGAAAACACAGACAAACACAAACCAGACATCAAACCACGGCGTGTTTCGTGTTTTGCTGTCTGTTGCAAGAAACAGTTTTCACAAACTCACGTTCAGAATCTCCTCCAAATCACTCCAACGAGAACCCCAGACGCAGCTTCTCACCAATGCCAGCAGAGTGAACACATCTGGATTCTGTTTCTGCTTAACCATGTGTCTGTAAACCTCGAACGCGACCTTCGGCTTCCTCGCAGCCTCGCACGCTCCTATCACAAGATTGTACGATGTAACCGAAACCCGGAAACCCGAGCCTTCCATCTGCCACAGCAGCTGCATTGCTTTATCCCATAGTCCAAGCCTCTGGCAAGACATCAAGCAGGTGTTGTATATATGCAAGTTCAACACCAGCTTATGCTCTTTTCTGATGCTTTCAAACAGCCGGAGAGCTTCCGAGTGTCGATTCGCCCTGTTCAGTGCACAAAGCAGTCCATTCCAAGTGTATGCATCCGGTGCATACCCTAGTGATTTCAATAAATCATAGACCTCAAATGCAAGCTCCACCTTGCCCGCTTTCCCTAACGAGTTGATCAAAGCGTTGCAGGTGATCAAACTAGGCTTCAGATCGTCGTTCAGCATAGATCGTAAGATATCGAGTGCTGCATCCCATCTCCCCTCTCTTGTGCAAGCTCCTATTACAGCTTGCATAGAGTCATCACCTGGAGTGACACCATTTTGAGCCATCTCATGATATGCATCAAGAGCTAGCTCGTTCTGACCACAGCGAACGAACGTGCAGACTAGTATACGATACGTGACTGCAGTCCCTGTAAGGCCATTGTCTCTCAAACTCCTCCACATTCTTTTAACCTGAGCCCAGTCATCCACTCTCCCAAACATGGCTATCATAGTGTTGTACACAATCACATCCATGTGTTTCTTGGTTTGGCTGTCCCTTTCGGATTCCTCAAACAGCGTTAAGGCCGCCTCGCGACCACTTGCATCTGCTACTGCTTTCAGAATCAAGCTGTAAGTGTGGCCAGTGACGACGCCACTCGATTTCATGAACTCGAACACCCTCAAGGCATCATCCAGTCTGGTATTCCTTATCAGACAAGAGAGAAGTGAATTACAAGCGTGTGAATTAGGTAGCAGACCAGAAACTACCATTGATCTATACAATGCTAATGCACTTCTAAGTTTATTCACTCTACTGAGGTTTAGAAGCCTTTTCGACAAAATCTCTGCATCTCTCTCCTCTAGGTAGTATATCTCAGCCTCACTCTCATCAATGGCTTTCAAAGGCAGTGGTGAACAAACACTCAAATCAACTCTACCGTCCAATTCTTGATCAGCCACACCACCCCACGGTGGCAACATGTTTTGGGAGCCATTCTCATCAAATTCAAGACTAGCAACCTCACCAGTCACACCACAAGAATCTTTACTCATTATCGACTTGCAAAAAAGAGAACTTTTTCGAATCCCATGTTTAGTAGCTCTTAAATAAGAATTCCCACCACGATTCTGGGCACAATTGAAATTTCTTTTCAATCCCAAATCAAAATATGCAGAGCAACTGCTACACCCAAAACGGATACTAGAATCACGAGGTCTTGAATAGCTGATATTCATATACATGTCTCGATTACTGTATATTGAAAAAGAAGATGATGGTGGAGTGCCCAACACCTCCGCCATAATCATAACCCACTATAACCTAGAAGCATAAATGCAATTTCCTCTTCAAGAATTATTGAGGCACTCACAGTCACAGATATTGAAAGCTAAGCAAGATTCAATATTTTACCTCAACAGCCTTGCTTGTGATGGATGTTTAGGCAAGAAAACCGAAAATCGGAAACCGGGAGTGGAGAAATTAAAGAAATGGTGTAAATGGATAATAATTCTTGGATTGGATCTAATCGTTTTCGTGTAAATAAATGAGAAATAATTATTATTTCAGGAAATATCTATCGTCGTCTAAAGTGGAGGGCTATTCTAGTCATTTGCAGTTATATACAGTAGAAGTAGAGAGGGAAGCTAAAGGGAAATTCTAGAGAGAGGAAGTAGAGAGAGAAGGGTCAGTTAATTCTGCTGCTACAGAAGCGACAGCGTTGGAGTGGAAAATCGACATGACTGAGAGAGGGGTTGCAGCGCCGCCGGCGGGAATGGCGGTGACGGAGCTTCAACTTGTGCAGGCGCTGGAGTCTCTCCTCCACGAGACTAACACACCCACCACCATCAGCGGCATCGTCGAGCAGCTCGAATCCAAACTCGGCGTCGATTTGGGTAACAGAGTAGACTTCATTCGTAGCCAGATCCACCAATTCCTCATGCGCCAGTCTCAGCCCCAGAATTTCATGCCCCACTATTACCAGCGGCGGGACCATTTCGCCATTCATCAAAACCCCAATTTCTACCCCTCTCATCCCGCGCATTTACCCCCGAATTTCGCCGCGCATCATCCCGCTGAGGGTTACGGTTTCCGCCCCCCTCCACCGCCGACGCCTCAGCCGCAGTCTTCGCAGTCTACACCTTCAGCTCCGGTAGCGGTAGTAAATACCCCTAGCACCGCCGCCTCTGCCGGTGCCTCAGCGAAAGAGAGGTGGGTTTCGAACTTTTTTGGGAGATGGTAGTTTGGTTGGCGTTGAATTTCGGGTTGCTTTTTGGAGAATATTTCATTTAATTCCTCGCCAACCAAATGGGCTCATCTTGTTATTTCTTCTCTATATTTCGTCGTTATTTCACCATTAATGTGAAGAATCAAGCAATGGCATTTGCATCTGTGATTTTAAACTCGCTTAAGCCTTTGATAAACCTTCCTTTGAGATTGCTATTGTTTCTGATGCTCTCTAAATTGCTACTCTTTGTGGCAGTACTTCGACTGTGAAAAAAAGAAGAGGCGGCCCGGGCGGTCTGAACAAACTGTGTAGTGTTTCTCCATTGCTTCAAACCATTGTAGGTCAGCCATCCTTGGCAAGGACTGAGGTGTGAGAACTTATCTTCTTATTGCTTCTTTATGTTTCTTCGAGAGCTGTATTTCTCCTAAAACAACAGCTATTTGCAGATCGTGAAACAGTTGTGGGCTTACATTAGGAAAAACAATCTTCAAGACCCAAACAATAAAAGGAAGATCATTTGCAATGATGAGCTCCGTTTGGTATTTGAGACTGATTGCACAGACATGTTCAAGATGAATAAATTGCTAGCTAAGCATATAACCGCTCTTGAGCCTACGAGTATGGATCTCTAAGTGTCAATATGCATTCTCTATTCTCATTCTGGTATTATCTTTTCCCGGTTTTAATGAATATGTAAAGAGTATCTCATTATTCCTGCAGAACAGATTGCCCAAGATGCTAAAAAGCTGAAGGTTGATGTGGAATCAGGTAATGCCAACCCGGTTCCAATTGTGATAATATCTGAAGCACTTGCCAGTTTCTTTGGCACCGACGAGAAGGAGATGTCGCAAGCAGAAGTGTTGAGGCAGATTTGGGAGTATATAAAGGTTCACCAACTTGAGGTATGGTAATTAAATTGTTATGTTTCTTTCTTCTGCTTCATATTATGATCTGTCATGTTATTCTTTGTATTCATATTTGAAGTGGCTTTTTTTGGATGATATTCTGAATCAGATACAGTTACTACACCAATCATGCAAAAATCTATCTTATATTCAAATTCTTGAAATATGTTCTTTCTCTTAGCATCATTACAAAGTTTCCTTGTGCTTACAAAGTTAGTGGCGTGCAGCAAGTAATCACTGCAGTTTAAACGATGATAATGAGAATTTGCATTTACTTTGCCCTAGTTTTAGTTCTCAGATATGATTGGTTTACCTTGGTGGTTATTGAAACTTGAAAGTATATACTCTGTTTTGCTGCTCTAGGATCCTTCAAACTCAACAGCAATCATGTGTGATGAAAAGCTGCATGGACTTCTTGGTTGCAAAAGCATCTCGGCATTGGAGATACCGGAGATGCTGGCACAACGCCATTTATTCAAGAAAGAAGTCATGCCGGATATACTCTGACCGGTATTTCTACCAAGTCTTGTTTTTTGTTATTACAATAAATGCTTTTAGTATAATAGTAAAATCAAGAATATATTGCAACTGTGAAGGAATGTTTGTTTCGACTTTCTGCCAAATGCCCAGTATTCATTTCTTGATTCACATGCTTCTGAAAATGTAGAAGAATGAACGAACTATTAGTTTATACACGGCCTTTCTGATCTTTTCTGTTATTCAGAAGTTTCTTTTCCCGGTTTGTGGATTCTGAGTGATCACCTCCTTCTGCCGCTTCTCCTAAAGATATCTTTTCGACGCTTTGTTCTTCAAATTCATTTACGGTATCTGATTTTAACGTTACTCTTGTTTGTGTTTGTTGCAGATAGGCCATGTTAATGCTAACATACTGTATTCTGATGTTAATTCAAATGCTCTTCTTCCCTGTAAAGAAAGTTCGATTGGCTGGCTTGTTCTTTCCAACAGTTTAGATTATTATGGTTGTGCTTTGAATACAACTCCAACTCCAACTCCTCTTTGTTGCGGGATATAGTAATGGAGTTTGAACCGTTGCTCGTGTATATCGTGCTGATCAGCCCAGAAAGTAGGTGAATAGTTTGGAATGAGGATGTTAAAACCGATTATTCAGTTTGTGTAATGATGTTTCAGTTTATGGTAATATAGGGGTGCGCCTATGCTTGTTTATATCTATCTACTTCAACTGGCTTTTGCTATCTTTACTTTCTCAGTGGCATCTGAAAATGAGCCCCTTAATTCATGAATATCATATACTTATTTTTTTGCAAAACTCGAAGCTTATAGATGGTCACATACATGAGAAGTGTCTTGAAAATTAAAGAATTTCATTCTTTCTGTATAAAATTGGCACCAAAGAGGCAGGATGTCAATCTAGAACTGGCTAGTTCTATCAGGTTGCAGTTATTCAGTCAGGGCCTAATTAAACTGAAACTTTTTTGGGTTAAATTTTTTTGACACTAATTTTAAGTTCTAACTATTGATTTTTGGGCTAGTGCATCGGGCCGACGAATTTATGTTTCTTTTATTTATAATATTTTTTCCGTACACTTCTCCACTGCCGTGTTTCTCAGATGTCCTCGGAAAAGCTCGAATCTATGACTTCTAAGTCACAGACAAGTTGTTTTAACTACTACACCAGCGAAGGGATGACACAAGCCTTTGAACGAGAGTTGGGGATTGGGAGAGAGTTTGGTTTTGGAGCTTGATGAGGTGGTGGCCGGAGGTGATGATGGAGAGGTGGTCAGCAACTTTTGGCCAGAAATCAGTATAGTGTAGGCGACAATGAAGAGCAAGATTATGGCGGCCCATTAATTAAATTTTTCTTGGAAATTATTGTTTGATTTAAAAAAATCCACATAAACCCTACGTTAACATTCATGTGAAAGATAGCGGATCAATTAGTAAATATGTAACTGAATTAGGTGTGTGGGATAAAATTTCCCAACGAAATTAAGAAGTGGGATTAAATTCCTTAAACCGAAAATACTTGGGATAAAATTCAGAAATTTAATTTATTAAGATAAAATTCCTAGTTTTAAAATGAAATTACAGATTTTTATTTATACACTAAAAAAAGGACTTTATATTTCAATTTAAAAATAAAAAATAAAAATTGGGAGAGTTAAGGGTGGTTAAACTAAAGTGATACGATGCAATGACAACAAAACCAGCGTTAGTAGCCGTTTGACTAGTTCCTAGGAAGGGCTTTATAGTCATTGCACTTGTGTGATGGTAAGTAAAAGTAAAAGGGGGCGGGGCGACAGAAAAAATTACCTGTCTATATTAGAGAGAGAGAGAAAGAGAGAGAGTCACATCAAAAGGAGAGAGAGAGGAAGGGAGGCCGTTTTGCGTTAGTTAATCCTGCTACTACTACTGAAGCGACAACGTTGGAAGGGGAAATTGGAAATTTATGACTGATAGAGGAGGAGGAGGAGCAGCGCCGCCGGCGGGAATGGTGGTGACGGACCACCAACTCGCTCAGGCCCTGGAGTCTCTCCTCCGCGAGACTAACTCCACCACCACCACCTTCAGCGGCATCGTCGAGCAGCTCGAATCCAAACTCGGCGTCAATTTGGTTCACAAAATCGACTTTATTCGTGCCCAGATCCACCAATTCCTTCTGCAGCAGTCTCATCCCCAGAATTTCATCCCCCACTATCATCACCAGCAGAAGGACCATTTTACCATTCATCAAAACCCCCATTTCCACCCCTCTCCTGCCCTGCATTTACCCCCGAATTTCGCCGCGCATCACCCCGCAGAGGGTTACGGCTTCCGTGCCCCTCCTCCGCCGCCGCCGTCGCAGACACAGTCTCCGCCCCCAGCTCCGGAAACAGTGATTAACACACCTAGTGCCGGTGTATCTGCTAAAGAGAGGTGAATTTCGTGCTTTTTGGGCGAAAGGTTGTTGGGTTGGCGTTGAAAATTTTGGGCTGCCTTTTGGAAAAAGCTTTCCTTCTGTTCCTCACCAACCAAAGGGCTCATCTTGCTATTTCTTCTCATATCTTTTGGGTGCATTTCTACGTTTCGTTCTTTGCTTTTAATTTTCTCTTTTAAAAAGTATATTTAAATTTGTTTCTATGGGAATATATCACTCTCGATAGGTGGAGGGAGCGGGTGTAGTTAATGGCACCCTCTGGTGCTGCTGGAATAATCCGATCTTTCCCATGAATTTCTGAATTTGCATTTAGGAGTTTCCTATTACTATAGCCATTTGGGTTGATGCCCTCTAAATTGCTACTCTTTGTTGCAGTACATCGACAGTGAAAAAAAGAAGAGGTGGCCCAGGTGGTCTGAACAAACTGTGTAGTGTTTCTCCATTGCTTCAAACTATTGTAGGCCAGCCATCCCTGCCAAGGACTGAGGTCTGGGAACTTGGCTTCTTTTTTGCTTATTTATGTTTAGTCCAATGCCATATGTCTCCTACATCAGGTGTTCTTTGCAGATAGTGAAACAGTTGTGGGCTTACATTAAGAAAAACAATCTTCAAGATCCAAACAATAAAAGAAAGATCATTTGCAATGATGAGCTCCGTTTGGTGTTTGAGACCGATTGTACTGACATGTTCAAGATGAATAAATTGCTGGCTAAACATATAACTGCGCTTGAACCTACAAGTATGGATCTTTGAGCGTCAATATGCATCCTCTGTTCTCCTTCTGGGAGCGTCTTTTCCTGGTTTTAATAGAACTTGTAAAAATGTATCTCATTCCTGCAGAGCAGATGGCAAAAGATGCTAAAAGGCTGAAGGTTGATGTGGATTCAGGTACTGACAGCCCGGTTCCGATTGTGATCATATCTGAAGCACTTGCCAGTTTCTTTGGCACTGATGAGAAGGAAATGTCACAAGCAGAAGTGTTGAGGCAGATGTGGGAGTATATAAAGGTTCATCAACTTGAGGTAGCCAAGTAAATGTATTTCTTCTGCTTTATCTTGTGATCGTCCAGATGTTCTTAATCTTCACATTTATAGTTTGAGTGGCTCTTTTTTGGAATGATTATGTGAATAAGATTCACTTACACCAATCATGCATAAGCTTTATCATATAGTCAAATTCTTCAAATGTGTGTTTTTCGCATAGCACCAGTACAAAATTTCCTAAGGTGTACCCTGGATGCTTGGGGGACTTCATTAAAAAGTCACAGCGAAATGATTATGACATTGTAGATATGCTCTTTAACCTGTTTAAGAAAATTATGTTTGCATATAATTGAGTTCTAAGCTTATTTTCCTCTAGATTTTGTTCTATTTTGGTTATATTTATATTGTGAAGTAAATTCACTCTAATTGCATGAATGTTCATGTTTGGGTGATGAATGCTCTTTTACCTGCCAAATTAGTTTATATATCTTTATGTTCTTAACTTATTTTACTTTTGACCGTTTCAGTTAAACTTGGTTCTGGCATCCCCTATTCCTTCTAATTACATATCTCTCATTGTACACTACTACTCTATTAAACTTGCCATTTTCTTCTTCAATGGCAGAGATGTATTCTTTTCTCCCTTAAGAAACTGAGCCCGGATTATCTCGAGTTGTTTTGCCTTCTTGCTTAGGGAGTTGATTAATCTAAATTCTTCACCCTGAATGCATTTGGAAATGAGTGTAGATAAAAATTAACAAGTTTGATATATGTCAGCTGGAACAAGGAAAGTAGTGTTTCGGTATTCTCTGGTAGTGATATCTTTTGGTATGTGGCTTTTTTTCCTAGATAGTCAACTGCATAACCGTAGCTTGCTTCCTTGCATCCTCTTGTTTGCATTTTATGTGCGTAATCCCCACATTATTCACAGAAATATATAGTTCTCGCTTTTCTGTTAATCAAAGTATCTACCTCTGCTTTGCTGCTCTAGGATCCGTTGAACTCGACAGCAATCATGTGTGATGAAAAATTGCACGAGCTTCTCGGTTGTGAAAGCATCTCAGCGTTGGAGATACCAGAGACATTGGCACAGCGCCATTTATTCAAGAAATAAATTATGGCAGATATTCTGACTGGTATGTCTTACAAAAAAAAATACTTTTAAATGGGAGTTTTTTTTTGTTTTTGTTTTTCTTAACCTCTCTAAACAAGAATGTTATTTGTTAGAATGAGTTGTGACTGTTTTGGGTTTGTTGTGGCAGATAGAGGATGTTAGTGCTAACATATTCTGATTTCTGACATTAGCTGGAATGGTGGTTGTTCCTGCAAAGAAGGGGATTGTAGAAATCTTAAGTTTTGTAAATTATTATGAGTTTGAAATCTTGATATTTGCTATCTGCTTAGTCTTTCAAGAATTAAGACGTTATGTAGAATGAATGATATTTGCTTTTTATGGTATTCTCTCTCTCTCTCTCTGTGTATAGGCGTCTGGCTGGCCAATCAATTTTTTTTGTTTTTATAATTCCTATAGGCTGAATATTTTTATAAAAAAAAAGAAATTATGAATTGTTATATAGTATAATAATAGTCAAGGTTTTCTTTCACTTTTGAAAATATGAAAAGACAAATTAAGTACCAACTATTATGATAAGAATTGGCGACCATTTCATAAAGTGTAGAAATCGTCAATAGATGTTGATTTTATGGTTGGGAATAGTGTTGAGCAAAATCGAATCGAAAATCGAACCAAATCGTAAACTGGTGGTTTCGGTTCGGTTTATATATTAATTTCGATTTGGTTCGGTCTGGATTTTTTGTAACCGCTAAAATTCGGTTCGGTTTGGTTTTAATTGGGTTCGGTTCGGGCGGTTTGGATATGAATTTATAGATTTGAATTGTTATTTATGAACTTGTGTATTTGGATTTATGAGTTAGACTTATTTGTTGAACTTGTGGGATTATATTTGGTGTATTTGGACTTTGAATGAATGTTGGAACATGAAAATGTATATTTTAATTCAAGCATTTTGAAAAATAGGTGGGAAAAGTTCGGTTTAAACCGAAACTGTGCGGTTCGGTGTGATTTGGTTCGGTTCGGTGCAAACCGCCAAACCAAACCGAAACAGCCCATTCGGTTCGGTGCGGTTTACATACTCCTAGCGGTGCGGTTCGGTTTGTTTTTTTAGGATTTGCGGTTTGATGATTTGGGCAGTTCGGTTCGATTTTCAGACTGAACCGACCGTTGCTCACCCCTAGTTGGGAAAAGATCAAAATATTGTAAATATTGTGCCGAAAAATAGTGAAATTATGGAAATTTTTTTTGGTATACTGTAATTTTAGGTGATGTATTATATCAGAACGAAATATTTTTGTTTGGTAAGTTGCTAACAATATGATCATTATAATATTTAAAGAATACCAGCACAAATTTTACTGAAAATATAATACTCCCTCCGTCCCAGGACACTCGCAATGTTTTCCTTTTTGGTCCGTCCCAGAACACTTGCAACGTTTCCTTTTTTAGAAAGTTTTTATTAATTAATTACCCACTAAACCTACTCTACTCCTACCCCACTATCTCTCATACCCCACTATCTCTCTTAATCATTAACCTACTAATCCTACCCCACTAACTCTTCTAATCACTCTTTCTTAACCTCCGTGCCCGGTCAAACGTCTCAAGAGACCCGGGACGGAGGGAGTATTATATTTGCTCTTATTTTTATTCTAAATAATAAATTGAAACTAAAATTACATTTTCCCTCTTCACTTCAAAATAATATTAGATTATTATGATATAAATAATTTTTAAGTAAATTTAATTTAGAAAAAAATCATAAAAATTAAATATAATAAAAATCTTCAATAAGATAAAGGTAATGTTAGGAACTAAGTTTTAGTTCCCTCTTTAATTTGATGTTTTGATATGTCGAAACTTATTTTAGCACTAAATTTCTAGAGTTCTAAATTGTAATCCATGTATATGATTATGTATGTTGTAATAGGACTTAGGTGCTGAAGACCGAACAATGGAGATGCTCGAGATTTAAAGAAATATTCGTACATGAAACTTGGTTTCACTAAGTATGGCCAAGGGATATACTGAGTTTGGGTACTCAGTATAGAGATTTCCATACTGGCTTATGAGAAGTCAGTATGAGCGTTATCTATACTTACTATAAAATGTCAGTATGGAGGCCTTGCTTCGTAAACACGTGGAACACAAGGCGTACAAAGCTTAGTCAGACTTCAATGCGTATTGAATTCTAAATAAAAGTCAGTACGAGGATGTCCAATACTTGGATTCCTCAGACTGAAATTGGGTCTGTCAAGAGTAAGTAAAAATTACATGTCAAGTTCAATCTTTTCAGAGCAGAGCATACCTACCAAATAATGGACATGATTGGACGACATTATCAATGTCTCTAACGATTGAATTTTCGTATCTAACAGACAGAAATTCAAACACCTAAGAATTATAATATGAAATTCACTACAATATATTATATGATAAAAAAAAAAAGTTAGTATGCCATTCCTTATTAAATTTGCTCGAAACTTTCCGATTTGTAAACTTGTATACATCTCGGCCTCCACGGGACTACTTTTTTATTCCACTACCAACTTTTGATGAATAGTCATTCTCTCCTAAGCAAAAAAACATTTCAGTCACATTCCAAAGTCTTAATCACAAAATATATAAAATCTTAAAGTTATATTGAACAAATTATATCTACCATATATTTTAGGCAAAAACTTGCGTTAGGCAGGCCTAAACGGTTTAGGCGGGTTTTATCCTACCCAAATGGGTTCACCCATCCCAAATAGGGTATATTATATGGGTTTGAGTTTGGGTTAATGGATAAAACCCGCATAAATCTTGGGTTATTGGATAAAACCCGCCTAAATCGTTTAGGCCTGCCTAACCCAAGACTAGGGGTGTGCATCACCCGAACCGAACCCGAAAAACCGACCCGAACCGACGATTTCGGGTCGGGTCGGGTCGGGTGAAGAAGCTTCGGTTCGGGTTTCGGGTTTCAGTTTTCACCCGATGCAATTTCGGGTCGGGTGGCGGGTTTGCATTTTCGGGTTCGGGTGCCACCCGACCCGACCGATTCTAATAATATATATATATATATATATATAATATATTTAATATTATAATTTGTGAGTAATAATAATATGATATGAGCCCTAAATCTAATACTCGACTGCTCAGTGCTCACGCCTCCCTCCCAACACCATCGACCATCGACTCCACCCCAGCACCCACCGGCCACCGCTGCTATCGCTGCCCCACCGCCGTTCGAGCCTCCCTGCCGGCGTGCCCCTGTGCCTCGCTCCCTCCCGTCCTTGCTGCCCGCGCAGCCGCGCCCCACACGGTACACCAACGGTCCAACACCACCGCCGTCTGAGTGTCGCTGCCTGCGCCCCACCGCCGTCCTCGCCTCCCTGCCGGCATGCCTACTGTCTGCTACACCAACGGTCCAACACCACCGTCCAGTGCCTCCACACGCTCCCTGCGGCCTCATTCCCTGTTCGATCGGGTGAAAAACAGGAAAAAAAAAAAAACAAAATCGGATCGGGTGAAACCCGAGCCACCCGACCCAAAATTCGGATCGGGTGACGGGTCGGGTGAAGTAGAATTCGGGCGGGTTTCGGGTGGCAGCATTCGGGTTTCGGGTGGGGGTCGGGTGAAGATTTTCGGGCCGGGTTTGACCCGACCCGACCCGATGCACACCCCTACCCAAGACCTTCCCTATATTTTAACATTTAGACGTCCAATTCTATATTTTTATATTATAATTTCCATATAAAAAAACAAGAAACATGTTAACATGTTTTATTTCGTAATCTAACCATTCCCATTGACCACATCTAAAGTTAGTGGCACCCTACTTTTGAGACGACTTGATTAATTATCGAAGCTCCAATATATAATTTATTGCACAGAAATAAGGGTGAGCAAAATCGAACTGAAAACCGAACAAAACTGTAAATTGGTGATTTCGGTTTGGTTTAGTTTGATTCGGTTTATATCAATTTCAGTTGGATTCGATCTGGATTTTTCGAAACCTCCAAAATTCGGTTCGGTTCAGTTTTAACCAAAATATGGCGGTTTGGGCCGTTCGGTTATGAATTTGTGGATTTGAACTTAAATTTGTGCTAAAACTGTGGATTTAGATTTGAAGATTTGGTACATTTGGATTGCTTTCAAGTTTATGTATGTTGGAACATTAAATATATATGTTTTAATTTAAGCATTTTATGAAAATGTACTGAAACCGAAAGCACCGATTTGGTTCGGTTCAGTTGAAACTGTCAAACCAAACTGAAACCATAATTCGGTGCAGTTCAATTTCGGTTTTGTTTGTAGAATATTAGCGGTTCGATTTTTAGACCAAACTGACCGTTACTCACCCCCAGATACAGATTAGATGCTTAATAGACGAACATAACATGTATGTTTCTTTTGAATAATGTGATGCTTATTTTAATATACTAAGGAATTATAAATTTTCGAAACGTCGATTGCTAACTGTTATTAATCTTAATTAATTATAAAGTCTTGAAGTTATTAATTTATTTAATTAGATATTTTCGTAATAATATGGAAATTACTGTTGTAAATTGACATCTCACAGCAGATGCCAGTTGGCCTCAATTGCGTAATCACGAAACCTTGACCCTTTCTTTTCCAAATGGCAGCAAGAATATTTGTTGGATAGTATATTTATTGCTAATTAATAAAAATAATAATAAAAACCCCATCATTTTCGAGAGTATAGTATTTATTTTTATAATTATAAAAAAGACTTGTCATAAACCATAAGGGTTTTCACAATAATTTGAACTCGTAAGTAAACCGAAACTCAATTAATTTTTAAAGGGAAGGTCTTGGGTTAGGCAGACCTAAACGATTTAGGCGGGTTTTATCCATTAACCCAAGCTCAAACCCATATAATATATCCTAATTGGAGATTAATAAATTCTATTTGGGATGGGTAAACTCATTTAAGTAGGATAAAACCCGCCTAAACCGTTTAGGCCTGCCTAACGCAAGTTTTTGTCATTTTTAAATTGATTTTGAGCTCAAGTCAAGTTAGAGTGAAATTTAATTCAAGTTTATAAATTCTAAGTAAATGTAGTAATTATAAGGAAAATTATCGATTCAGGACCCAAAAGATAATTAAATTATCAATTCAAGATTCGAAAAATAATTTTTCAATTCATGATCTGAAAGATCAAATAATTCTCAATCCAGGAGCTGATATTGAGGTCCTGGATTGAGAATAGTTTGATATTTCGAGTTCTGAATTGAGAATTTTTGTGATCTTTCTAGTTCTGAATTAATAAAACTCCATATAAATATGCAGTCGATAAATTTTGTGACAAGTGAGTGCATGCAAAATACCGTAACACGAGTGGATTATAGTTTGAGGCGTGTAGCTCAGTTGACTTGGTCATAAACATCATTTTCTATCATCACATTTATGATACTAACATATTATATATTTATATCCAAAAAATAAATATTACGTAACTTGTAAAATACATAGGAGAATCATATAGATCGATAATTATTTTATTTTAAACTGAGATCTCAAAATTCAAATGGATTTGAAATTTCCAACTTACAAATGGATTGGAGATTTAAAAAATGGTGTAAATACAATTTTTGGAGCACCAAAATTAATTATCAAATTAGGACCCGAAAAATTAATTATAAATTCAGAATTCAAAATTCATTGAACTTTCAATCCAGTACGTCAACCAAGTTCAAGCCCTTGAGAATTTAATGATTTTTTTGATCTAGCATTAGATATTTAATGATAATTAAACTATTTTTTTCCTGAATCGATAATTTTTTTTAAATTTTGTTATAAATAAGTAATATATGAAGGGTGCGACACTAAACAATTATGTCAAGGTACTAAGCAAACCTGAATTCCACGTTAGGATAGGGGTGAGCAAGAAATCGAAAAGACCGAAAACTAAACTGAACCGAGAAAATTTCGGTTATTTATGTTTGGTTATTCTTTTCCAAATCGAAATAACCAAAAATATATATATATATATATAATTTTTATTTTTAATTTTAACTGAATAAGAATTTTGATTCGGTTATTTCGACAATTCAATTCAGTTCGATTACCTCATATATAAATTCAATTATTTTACAGGTTAAAACCGAATCGAATAATTGAATAATAATCCTTAGTTAGGATCCAAACTGCGACTTACCGGGTCGGGCCCTACCCACTCTCGTGGGGCCCGCGACGAGCGTAACACCATTTTAAGCGCGTTGTCTAGCGTAACATACGGTGGCCAATGACACCCCGCCACGTTGGACGATGCCAGAAGAGCGCTGACCCATGTTTAGTTGTCGTCCTGTAATCTGAGAGCTCCGCTCGTCGGCTCCCTTTTCGGCTCAAGCCGCTTACCTGTTCAGCCTTTCAGGTTTGTGCCAACGCAAAGATCTAAAAAATAAAAATAAATTTATGAAACTGGTTATTTATAGTAGGGGTGAATATGTAAATTCGAGTGCAATTGATTGTTACTGTTTGTATTGTATAGATGCAGAGACTGTTAACTTAGATCTCTGATCAAAGGTAATCATTTTTATTGGGCTGTCAGAATGATTTTAAATATTAGGTGGTTGTAACCGTATCATACAAAATCAACTTCATCCCCACATCAAAAATTAAAATTTATTTACTTCCTAAAACTTATTTCAATAGCAATAAATTTGCACCATCAATTATAATATGGTCTCACAAACATTTATTATAATATATAATATTATTATTATATACATATATATAATGTACATATAATATACTCCCTCCGTCCCACGAAATTAGTCCCATTTGCCTTTTTTGTCCGTCCCATCTAATTGTCCCATTTCCTAAAATGGCAAACTTTTTTACACTCATCAATAAAATATTAATTCCACTACACTCACTAACATTGGTTATCGTGCCAAAACCAAATGGGACTAATTACATGGGACGGAGGGAGTATCTGTTAAAACAGTAAAACTTTGGGGAAAAGATGCATAACCCTGACTCTTTTATGGGTAGAGGCGTAATCGAACCGAGTCGAGTCGAGTAGTTCTGTGCTCAAGTTTGACTCGTTTAGTTTTGAGTCGAGCTTCGAGTTTTTTTATTGAATACTTTGATGTTCACGAACTTTATCGAGCTTTAATCGAGCCTAAACGAACTTTCTAAATTTAGAATATGTTTTAAATTTTCATTATTATTTTGAAAAAAAGTTATTTATTGAGAAATTAATATCATATTCATGTTCAAATTATTAAATTATTCATTATTAGAAAGATTTATCATTATAGTTACTCTTAAATCATGAAAATATTATATTTATAAAAGTAATTATTTTATATTTCTTACTAATTTTAGCTAATGAGCCTGCTCACGAGCTTTCGAGTCGAATACTATGATGCTCAAGTTTGGTTTATTTAATAAACGAGCTTTACTAAACGAACTCGAAGGAGCTTTTATCGAGTCGAGATCCGAGTAGCTCACGAACAGTTTGGTTCATTTACACCCCTAAGTATTTTATAGCGTTAAGGGTGCTTGTAATGGGAGCCAGCTTTTGTGGTTACATGTTGGCAGTTAAAAGTATCCTTCATTGACTGGAAATTTAGCGTATATTATTTTATAATATTGAAAATAAATTTCGTAAGGGGAAAATGTGATCTTAATATGATATTAAAGTTGATTCAGTTCGATGATGGTTCCTAATGAAAACTCCACGTACGCTACGTGCAGTGGCGGATCTAGTAATTTAAAATTGGTGATAAAATATATGAATAAAATAAATTGGGGATACATTATGAGAAGATATATATAAATAATATATAATAATAATAATAATAATAATAAAACAAAAATTTGGGCGTGCAAGTGTAACCCATTTAATCTGGTAGATCCTCCTCTGGCTACGTGTAAGTATTGTGTGTTAAGAGGAACCTTTATCAGTTGAAAATTTAAAACATACTTTTTGATGATAAAAGTCATCTTTGTTCACAAACTAATTTTGTATAGAGAAAATAAGATCTTAGCACCAACTCATCAACCGAACTTTAATTAGTGGATGGGGTTGTGAAATTCATCTTCAAAGCTAATTTTTTACACTCCATTACAAGCACCCTTAACGCTATAAAATACTAAATGTACTAATGACCCAGGAGGGAGGAAATAATAGTTAAACAAGCTATATATTATTAGGAAAAACATGGATTTTTATCCAAAATATTTTTACTTCTCGGAATTTTATCTTAAATTTTATCTGTTAGGAGATTTTATCCAAAATAATTTTTTCTTTTGAGATTTTATTCAAAGTTTTATTTGTTAGTGAATTTTATCCAAAATAATTTTATGTTTGGAAATTTTATCCAACTTAACTGACGGAATTTTTGTACGATGAACCACCCAATAAATTTCGCATAGTATCCAACTCATTAATAATTCATGTAGACGTTAGTTGGTTGCGACGTAGACATTATGTGGAATTTAATAGGTGATTCAGCTTTAAAAAAACAACTATCAATTAAATTGGATAAAATTCACAAACATAAAATTCTTTTGGATAAAATCCCCTAACAAATAAAATTTTGGATAAAATCCTAAGAAGTAAATTTTTTTGTTGAATAAAATTCCGTATTTTTCCTATATTATTATATTAAAAAAATTATGCAATATATGGGTCCATTTTGAATTTGAAGATTTGGAGATTTTGTTTAGAAATTGGAAAGATGATGAACGTTCTAAGATTATATTTATTTTAAAAAGGCAAAAGGTTTAAATATATCCCGAACAATACATATTTTTTCAAATTTATTCTAAACTATATAAATGTTTCAAATTTATTCCAAACTATTTAAAACTATGCAAATATATCCTAAATTATTTTTTCTAATCAACGGAAAGTCAATTGTATTGTTGGAAATCCAAGTCATACACAATAAGATAACATGTCTAACATTCAAAACTAAAAACTTAATTTGCTGATCTCAATTTCCAACAATAAAATCAATTTTTTAAAAATTTTTCTATTGATGAAAAAATAATTCGGGAATGTAGTTGCATAGTTTTGAATAGTCTGGGATAAATTTAAAATACTAAAATAGCTTAGGATAAATTTGAAAAAATATGAATAATTTAAGTCTTTGAGATATATTTGAACTTTTTTCCTTTTAAAAATCACGAATTTCATGTCTATAAATTATTATCAGGTAAATAATTTAATAAAATAAAAATAAAGACTTAATAAGGCAGCACGTTGTACGAAAATAGAGATAGACTTCTGTTACGAAGCTGTCAACGAAAGCCGGTTTCCGACAAAATAAATTAAGAAAAAAAAAAAAAATGGCGGAACGCGTTAGAATATACAACCGGCTTCCATTCATGTTCACCCGTATTATTTTATATCTTGATAATGATCAGTTACCATTATATAAACACAGAAATTAATGTAATAAACAATATATGTCCAAGCTCAAAAGGGCAGCAGCAGAACGTGCGAGCTCCATTAAACAAACCCACAATTTCAAGAAATCACGAACCTCTCTCTCCACTTCGTCTCTGCCAATCAATCTGACCCAGCTCAGAGTGAGGCAGATTTGCTCCTGCAGAGATTTTTTTGTTGTTCAATTTCTTGAGCTTCGCATTTCCCGAGATTAAGTAGCGGCCCACTTCAGCTCTTCGATCAGTTCGCCGGCGAGACTGCGCCGCCGGAGATGTGGAAACTCAGCCTTTTATGCTTTCTCCTGCTCTGCTCCTCGGCGGCATTGGTCGCAGCTCAGGGATCTGGGAGCCCCCCGAGTAAATGGCAGACTCTTGCGGGTAAAAAAGATTTATCTTTTTTTTTGTGGGATTCTCTTTTGCTCCTTTCTTTGTGATTTACTGTGTTTGTTTTCTTGTTTTTTTTTTTAATTAAAGGGGTAATATGTGTTTTCTTTTAAATTTTTTTTTTTGTGAAGATTTCATTTTTGGTATAGAAAATAGAAATGTGGGACTGATGAAGTGTCGGGTAATTCAGTTGATTCTTCTGGGCTGCTATATTTGGGGATTTTTTGAGATTTGGGTAGATGTTGATTTAGCTTCTATGTGTTTGTATTTTATCTAATAAATATATAAGTAAATCGTTGATTAATAATTACTACTTTCTATAATAGTTCTTGAATTTTGAGTTTGGGGAGTTTTTCTTCTTTCTTGAGTGTTCTTTATTCTTGCTGCCTCCATTGGGTGTGTGAAACTTGGACTATTGGATTGTTTGAGCTGATTTTTTCACTGATACAAAAAGAGGTCTCATGTGTTTAATTACAGTAGATGGTTGAGATTTCTGATAAGTTGTGTTCTTAGCTTTATTTCTGAATTTCCATGAATTTTTTTAGAGTTTTAAAGAAAAACTTGAGATGTTCAAGGACTTACTTTTGGTTATTTCTTTGCAGGAAAAGAGCCTTTGGTGGTAGCAAGAGGCGGATTTTCAGGAATATTTCCTGATTCTAGTTTGAATGCATATTTTGTGGCAGTGCAGGTTGGCTTGTCCAATGTGCATCTCTGGTGCGATGTGCAGCTCACAAAAGATGGCAGTGGGATTTGCTTTCCAGACATCAGGCTTGAAAATGCTTCCTTCATTGATCAAGTGTATCCAAACAAGCGAAACAAGTACGTTGTCAACGGTGTCTCAACTTCGGGATGGTTTTCTGTGGATTTCAACCTTACGGAGCTAGGCCGCGTGAATAGTAAGTTGCATCATATGTGCCTACTTGTTTCTTTTCGTCTTTCTTGCTTTCGATATGGCTTTGAATACCTTGTATCGAAAATAATATCATTTGCCATCAAGAAAGGATTTGATGAAACACCTCAGATGACTTAGCTTCATGAAGCACTTAGTTTTGGCTTTGATCAGTTGAACCTTCTGAATTATATAGTGATAAGCATCATCTTGATGGGATTTCCATAACAGAAACCTTTGTTGTTTCTATAAATAACCCGCACATTTCTTGAAAAGTTACCGAAAACTTGTGTTCCTTCGATTTTAGTAGTTACTATATCTGTTCTGACTGTTGTTTTACCTGAAACAGTGAAACAAAGGATTTATTCTCGGACTCCGAATTTTGATAATTCTGTTAATCAAATCCTTACTGTTGAAGATATGATTCAACAGATACAACCGCCTGCATTGTGGTTAAGTGTACCGGTAAACAAATGAATTCATGTTGTTCATGTCGAATTTTTGTAAGCTATTACTTACTTAGTCCTGATCGGGCCCTGTTGTGACTCGTCGTTGTGCAGCATGATGCGTTCTTCAGCCAACACAATCTAAGTATGAGGAGCTACATCATTTCTGTATCTAGAAACTTCATTGTAGGTTATGTCTCATCACCAGAGGTGGGCTTCTTGAGGAGCGTTGCATCACGATTACTCCAAACAAAGCTTGTCTTCCAGTTTCTCGGGCCAAATGACGTGGAGCCTACATTGAACCAAACATACGGGTCACTCTTGAGCAATCTTACATTTATTAAAACCTTTGCCACAGGAATTCTTATTCCGAAAAACTACATATTGCGAGTGGACAACAGCTTATACTTGCAGGATTCAACGACTATTGTTAGTGATGCTCATGCAGCTGGTCTAGAAGTTTTTGCGTATAATTTTGCGAACGATGCTATATTGCCATATAACTACAGCTACGATGCTGTGTCCGAGTATCTCTCCTTCATCGACAATGGCAAGTCTTCTGTTGATGGCCTTCTCTCAGACTTCCCCATTACTGCATCAGCAACTGTTGGTAAGTAATGATCTTTATTATTGCCTAGAAAATGCGCGTTGAATCGGTTATTTACCTTTTTTTTCTTTCCTTATGTAATTACTCAGCATCTGCTAAATGTATAATCTGCTGTATCTTGCAGATTGCTTTGCCCACTCGAGCAAAAATGACACGGTACATGGTAAGCAACAATTCTCGTGTCAGTGAGTTTCTTTTTTTAGTTTCAACTTGATTACGCGCACCTCCTGGATACGGTTTGTTGAGTCAGCATTGACATGATCATGTTTCTCCCATTACTGCAGCAAATATTTTGGTTATCTCGAACGAGGGAGCTAGCGGAGACTATCCTGGCTGTACGGATAAGGCATACGAGAAAGCTGTATCCGATGGTGTAGAGATACTTGATTGCCCTGTTCAGATATCGAATGATGGAAAACCTTTTTGCTTGGGATCCATCAATCTCAGGGACAGAACAGATGTTGCTCAATCCGACTTCAGCAACCGGGCGACTGATAATCCTTACCTCGAAATAGAAAACGGAATCTACACCTATAATCTCACATGGAGCGAGATTCAGACCTTGAAACGTAAGTGGAATTAAAAACTCAAATCTTTCCATCAAACAGTGCCTGATACCGCGATCGAGATTTAAAAAAAAAAAAAAAACTGATAATGAGTCAAGTTTTTCTTGCATAACATGTGTTGTTTCTTTTCATTGCAGCTGCTATTTTCAATCCATTTTCGAATTACTCGTTGTATCGTAACCCGAAATCCAGAAGTGAAGGGAATTTAATGCTGTTATCCGATTTTCTGACGTTTGCGAGTTCAAGTCCTGTCACTGGAATCATGATCAGCATTGAGGTGAGTTAGCATTTCTTCATTCACTGCTATACAATCCACAAACACTCACCATTGATGCTTAACTCTGATAATGTTTTCGAAATTTACATTTTTCATGTTTTTGACATCATATTCTTGTCCCTGCCTTGCAGAATGCTGCCTATCTTGCTGCAAACCAAAGCTTAGGTGTGACCGACGCGGTTTTGGACACGTTAAACAGTGCCGGATTCAACAACCAGACAGCCAAGAAGGTACTGATCAAGTCCAGCGACAGTTCCGTGCTGTCGAAGTTCAAGAGCAGCAGCAGCAAGTACGAGCTCGTTTACCTGGTCGACGAGGATATCCGCGATATTCTGAACTCGACCATCTCGGAGATCAAGAAATTCGCGAGCTCTGTGGTCGTCTCGAAGAAATCCGTGTTCCCAACTGACGAGGCCTTCCTCACTATAGAAACAAATGTGGTTCCAAAGCTTCAAGCCTTCAACCTCTCGGTTTACGTCAAGCTTTTCCAAAACGAGTTCGTGTCTCAACCGTGGGACTTCTTCTCCGACCCATACGTGGAGATGAACACGCATTACTCTTTCGCGGGGATCAACGGTGTCATCACGGACTACCCTGCAACAGCTGCAAGATTCAAGAGTGAGTTTCTGTCTCATTCTTATGATTTATATAATTCAATGATTTCTGTTTTTCTTACATTTTTCATACATCTGTTTGTTTTTGTGTAGGAAACCGGTGTTTAGGATACAAGAATGTGCCGTTGTACATGTCTCCGGTGCAGCCGGGGAGTCTCCTCGGAATCATGTCGAAGTCAGATTTGCCTCCCGCTGAGGCTCCGAACCCCATCCTGACGGATGAGAGCGTGATCGAGCCTCCTCTACCTCCAGTGGCAGCCAGGCCGCCTCCAACGACGAACAATGGCTCGACAGCACCGGGGCCGGCCTCACCGAGCGGGCAGCCGGCACTTGTGGCTGGCACCATTCTCAGCGGCATGGCGCTTCTTCTTGCAGCCTCTGTGTTGTGGTGATGTTTACAATGCTAATGTTTGTTGTGTAGAATGATGTTTGTGAGGGGGAGCTCGTGGAGATGGATTCATTTATATATATATTTGGATTGGGAGCTCTGAGTGATTGTTTTCTTGTAGGTATTTTTCATTCTTTTGGAGATATTATTTATTTTCAGACAATAATTTATTTGTTTTTTTTTTTTTGCTGTCTGCTGATGCTTCAAAATTGTTTTAGTTTTCATATAGTTGTGATTGAGAATGTTAATTTAGCCTAAAGTTTACAGGTTGATTTAATTAATTCAAGTTAAAAAGTGAGTTAGGGTTAAAAAAAATTTAGTCCAACTAACACAAGGCATGATAGAGCTGAGCCTGAAATTAGACGGGTGGTCTGGTTGACTCGATTAATTTTTTTGTTAGTACTTTTTATAATTATTATGTCTAATTCTAATATTTAAGATAACATTTTTTAATTATGTTTTAAGTTATATAAACTGTATATAGTTCATATAGTATTTAATAGATAGTTAAGGTTATTGAATTATGAAGTTAAACTCTAGTATCGGGATATTGATGCATATAGATACAAATGGTCCAATGGGAGTAAGAATTTCCTCAAACATTTGGAACATTTCGTTTCTGAGCAGAAGATGCGTCTTCAAATAGTGTTCGATCAATTACGTATTAATCAATGTTCAATTGATTGGTACGAGGTTATTGACAAAAAAGATTTGTTTAAGCCACTTCGTTTCTTTTTTGTCCAAGTCACTTCCTTTTTTCTTTTTGAGTTTCGGAAATAGTTAAGGTTATTAAATTATGAAGTTAAACCCTATTCAAGTATTGTTAAAATAAAAATTAATATATTTTTAATACTTAAATTTATTAATATATACAGATTTGTGATTTTTTTGAATTTTTTAAAAGAGAAGAGTGATATTTTATTTATTTCTTATGTTTTAAAATATTAAAACTAAAAAATAATTCATAACCTCCATGACCCAACAAATTAACCTAAAATCGAAGGTTAAGATCAAAATTTTTTAACCCGAAAAAATTTCAGCCCGAATCGATTATACTCCCTCCGTCCCATTAGATTTGTCCAGTTTGCTTTCGGCACAGAAACCAATATTTGTGAGTGTAGTGGAATTAATATTTTATTGATGTGAGGAGATTTTTTTCCATTTTAGGAAAGTGGACTAATCTGATGGGACAGACCAAAATGGAAATATGGACTAATCTGGCGGGACAGAGGGAGTAATTGTTAGGACTTGTTCGAAATCCGACGTGTCAAAATGTGATTGGCTGGAGTGAAATTCTTGAGCTAAACCAGACTCAGTAATTGTAGTTTTATTAGGTTGTAATAAAACTGTGATCAACAACCTCAGCCTTCGTCAACCTCCAGCAAAATGCGCAAAACCAGAGACTAGAGAGAGAGAGGGAGAGAGAGAGAGAGCGCCGACGGCATTGGAACATGAACAACAAGGCGCTGAAAATGGTGCTCGCTCTCTTCTTCATCAATTCCATCTCTCTCTATTTCTACTTCTCCTCCCAACCCGAATACCGCCGCCCGCTACCCGAACACCGCCGCCCGCTGCTAGACACCAACGCCGCATCGGAATCCACCCAATCCCACCACCCTCTCCCCGTCAAGCTCTGGCCGGTGCTGCCATCCTACCTCCCATGGTCCCTCAACTCCAACGTCAGATTCCGATCATGCGAGGCCTATTTCGGCAACGGATACACCCACCGCGTCGACGTATTGAAGCCCGCCGCGGAGCCCCACCGGAAGATCCAGCCCGGCGGCGGAGGCGGCGGGGGATGGTTCAGATGCTTTCGCAGCGAGACGCTGAGGAGTTCGGTGTGCGAAGGAGGGAGGATTCGGATGATTCCGGAGAAAATCGCCATGTCTCATGGTGGGGAGAGATTGGAGAGCGTGATTGGGAGGCGTGAGAGGGATGAGTTGCCGGAGTTTGAAGATGGGGCGTTTCAGATTGAGGTTGCTGAGAAATCGAGAGCGGGGATGAGGATGGTGGATGAGAAGTTCTTGGATAAATATGTTGAGAGAGGGCCGATTGATAGACATGCCATGCGTGAGCTGATCAGTTCGATTCGATTGGCTGATGCCCATGAATTCGTTTGCTCTAAGGTATGTAGAGAAATCTTGATTCTTGGATTTCTATCTGTGTGTATAGATATGATTTGGATGAGTTTTTGGGATCTTTTCTTCTGCTTTTCTCTTGTGCAACCAATTTTCGATAGGACACGATAATTCGATACGAATTGCACGATAATAGTGTTAAGTCTTAATGTGTTCGTGTCATTATCGTGCCGATCCAACAAGGACATAATTATCATGTCGTGTTCGTGTCGGATCATGTTATCCTATAACATATCTTGTTTTATATCGTGTTTCGTGTCGTATTTGTTCGTGTCATCGAGTGAAAAATTAATACTACCTCTGTTCCGATCAAATTGTCCACATTTGATCAAGTACGATAACCAATGCATGTGAGTAATAGTGTGCGATAGTGATAAAAATTTGTTGTTTTAGGAAAGTAAACTAATATTATGGGACATGTGAAAAATAAAATGTGGACAATTTACTCGGAACGGAGTGAGTAAATAATTTTTTTTAATTTTATTATTATTATTATCATAACTACTATCTTATCATTTATCAACCTAATCCAAAACTTTTTTCACACATCAATACCAGTGTTCGTGTTGTATTTGTGCCAATATCGTGTTATCAGATGGTTTCTTAATAGGTCAAAGTTGTGTCTGTGCTGTATTCGTGTTTGGAGTTTAATGGGTCGTGTCGTATTCGTGTTGAGCATATCCAATCTTAATGGATCGTGTTACATTCGTATCTACTAAATAACGACCCAACGTGCACGAATTGTCAACCCTACTTGATTGTATCAATGGAAACTTTCAACATTTCTAAGATGTTTTTTTTTCTTTGCCCAGTGGATTGAAGAGCCAACAGTTTTGGTTACACGCTTTGAATATGCAAACTTGTTTCACACAGTTACAGATTGGTACAGTGCATATGTTGCTTCCAGAGTCACTGGCTTGCCTAATCGACCCCATTTGGTGTTTGTAGATGGCCACTGCGAGGTACGTTAATTCGAGGCCGAATCATCAATTTTAGTACAAATTATACATATTTTTTTTAAATTTAGTATCAACAACTAAAAGTTGACAGTGCTCATCGAAAATCCACGTCATTTACTAAAATGGACACATCCAAATGTTAAAGAAAATGACGTGGATTTCCGACGAACACTGTCAACTTTCCGTCGCCGAAATAAATTTATATCCCATATTTGAATAGTTTCCAATAGTTTTGCCATTTAACTAAAAAAAAATAGTAAGTACTAGATTTGTAAAAAAAAAATACACATAGTTTGTACTAAAATTGATGTTCTGACCGTAATATGACTCGAATTCTTGATTGGAATACTCTAACTAACCATCATTTCATGACAAATACCAGACTCCCTTGGAAGAAACATGGAGGAAACTATTTTCAAGCCTCACCTACGCCAAGAACTTCACCGGTCCGGTTTGCTTTCGCCGCGCAATTCTAGCTCCATTAGGGTACGAAAATGCTCTGTTCAAGGGACTCGACGGAACAGCAGACTGCCACGGAGCTTCTGCTCATGACCTATGGCAGAACCCCGATGACCGGAAGACTGCTCGGTTGTCTGAGTTCGGGGAGATGATACGAGCTGCATTCGGGTTTCCAGTCGACAGAGACCGTATCCCCGAGCCATCATCATCCTCCGGTCTCAACATCCTCTTTGTGCGGCGTGAGAACTATCTCGCGCACCCTCGTCACCGTGGTAAGGTGCAGGAAAGGCTGAGCAACGAGCAGGAAGTGTTTGATGCTGTGAACCGGTGGGCGCCGGATCATCCCGGGTGTAGGGTAAACGTCGTGAACGGGAGGTTCGCGCACATGTCCATGAAAGAGCAGGTTCGAGCCATCCAAGATGCTTTGGTGATTGTTGGTGCTCACGGAGCTGGGCTCACTCATATAGTCTCCGCTACTCGGAATGCAGTGATTCTGGAGATAATTAGTAATGAGTTCAGGCGGCCACATTTTAAGATGATTGCACAGTGGAAAGGCTTGGCCTACCACACTGTTGATCTACCAAGATCATATGCTGAGCCTCGACAAGTTGTTGAAAAACTTAGATATATTTTGAGAGGGATTGGATGCTGACATTTTTTTGTGGATTCTGATTTGGAAGATTCTTGGAAGGTGATCGATCGTCCAGGCTTGGTTCTAAAGAAAGAAGGAAGGTCGAATCGACCTTTCGTTGCAGTAGGACACGAACACGTTAGGGTTCGAACTCATGATTTCTCGGCCAACAAACATAGAGGTTTAGGAGGGTTAGAATTAGGACAAACAGCTATTTTGGATGATAGGGAGGTGTGTAGTATTATGACATATTTTTCACACAAAAAGGGCGGGATATGAAGGCTGATTAGGTTAGTTTGTTAGGTTTGTTTAGTTTTCTATCTTGTTCTACTTCATGTATTAGTTGCCTTTTCCTTACATAGTAAAGTTAAAGATATGGATTCATCCTCATACACGACATAATAATCCAACACGAACTCACATAATAATAATAATAAATTTAAACACAGCACAATTTCAACACCAATTCAATAACAATTTGATACGATAATGATCTAACACGTAAATTGACTGACATAATTGATTAAGCTTCAAATACAAAAACAACACAACACGACACATTAATGAACCAACACGTACGAATTACCAACCCTAATTCAGTTGCTTCTTTTCATGTTCATTTGACAGAGTAATGTATTAGAAGCTTCGATCATTATTACTTCCATCAAATCAGTAACACCTAACAATTTTATTTGCAAAGCAGACAGAAAACAAGCAATGTATATATGATTTAAACAGGCAGCAAACAGTATATCTAAAAAAAAAAGGGGCCAAAATAACTCATTTCAATCCTAAAAAGTAGATGTCAAGCAGATATCATGTCTGAAGATGATGATTATGTTCAGTACAGGTGTTCGGGAAAATCTCCAGACGATTTTTAGCTGCAAAATTTGAGCATAGCATTACACAATTTACGCGCCGCCAGCACCTTTTCCCTTCTTCTTTTGAATTTTCTTCATATAGAACTCCAACTCCTTGCCCTCCAGAATGTAACTGAAACCATACGTATTTACGGCCAAATCAGAGGGCAAAACCATATGATATAAGATGCACAACAATATGCAAACTGTAACTAAAAAATTGTCCTTAATTTCATAAACAATAGAAAGACAAATCAATGCCGATGTGGTTAGATTTTACATAAAGTTGAAATTTGATATTATAATCAAGGGATTAATAGGAAAAAGCAGAATTCATACCCATCACATCGCCCACACTGTCCTGGGCGAGAGGAGATTGCAGCTAACAAACGCCCGCCACCAAATTGCTCCTCGATATGTGCATCAATCTTGCGGTCTTGCTGACGTTTTTCTAGTTTTCTCTGGACATGGTTGCTTTTCTTTACCTCTTCAGTAGCAGCAGCCTCAGTCTCCTAATGTTGAAAGGGAACATAGATTAGACAGAATTTATGAAAATTTATCATTTTCTGGAGAAAAATAAATAAATCAAGATGAAAACCAAGAAAGTTAAAGGATCAACAATTCAAGATGATCACAAAGCTTTTTCACATATAAACTAACAACCGGGTAAATGTAGAGAACACAATGCTAGCTGTTTAAAAGCTAGGGAATATAGATAAGGAAAAGCAATAAGGGAATAATTATCCAAATACGGAACTAGCATTTTCAGTCATAATAGGAGAGAGATAATGAAAGAGACACTTACTCGGCCTAAAATCATCAGTTTCCTCCTCCCCAATCTTTTTCTTGTTATTATCTCGATAAAACAGAATAAAATTTAGCTGTATTCATTTTATGCTGTTTTCCATGGCCCTAAAACTTCCTTTTCTAATGAATCAAAATTATAAGGATCTACAATTTCTTACCCCTGGACTGCTGATCTTGTCAAAGATAAAATAACAGAATGGCTTCAAACTCTAGATCAATTCTTACTAATGTTTTCAATAATTATACATAATATAGGGCACAAGGTTATGCAGTAGTGAGTGTCATGACCGACAACCTAGTTATCCGGATGCACAAGACAAAGCAAAAAAATAAGACTATAAGTCGTAAACGAAGAAAGCACAACACTACCTCTGTTTCCTTCTTTGCGGCAGTCTTCTTCTTGCGACCGATCTCCACCCCATAATGCTGAAGATACCACTGCTTGAAAGGTGCAGCATCGACCTGAACAATGGCGCCCTTCACCAAAGTCTGGGTTCTGACCAGCTCATTGTTGGATGCATTATAAACCACATCCAAGATACGGGTCTTTCGGGTCACAGCTTCACTCCCCCATGAGTAGTTACCCGTATCGAGCCTCAAGGCACGCCACTTGACATTACCTCCACGAACTCTGACTCTGCGGACAGTCTTGTTGCTGGACAACTTAGTGTTTGCTGGTTGTCTACCTAGCTCATACCTAACAAGCAAAGACAACACAACCAACAAATTAATCAGTGCTACAATAAAAAAAGGCATGAAGTAAGTTTAATTAAGAATAAACAACCACAATAAGAAACAAACCTTTAATATCTACTTAGAACGAACGTAACATGAAATATAGATTAAACATAAATATTCAATATTTGCTTCAACTCGGCATAAAAATTAGATAAATTGATCATTATAGCGCACATTAGTACCTTTAATATCTACTTAGAATGAACTTAACATGAAATATAGATTAAACATCAATATTTGCATCTACTCGGCGTAAAAATCAGATAAATTGATCATTATAGCGCACATTAGTACATTGCACCAACAGGAAAACAGTCCGGGATTTGAACGACGAGAGAAATTGAAACTTTGAATTTAGCAATAAGAAACAGAGGGCGAGAATATTACTTTCTCTTCTTCCTCCAGGCCTTCTTCTTGCCTCCAGTGGCCCGCCTTTTGTGCATTGAATCTCGAGAAATACCTGTGCACAAACAGCGTTTCCATCACAATCGCACATACTCCTTAACTAACACGATTCGAACTCAATCAACAACTAAAGGCAAGAGAAGGAGAGATGGATGATTTACCCATGATTTCGGGTGGATGAGCTCCAAGCCTCCAAATCCAATTCGTCTACTCGAAGCCGTAGGTAGAATATTAGCACTCTTAAAACCCTAGATAATTTTTGTACTAGCCACATCTATGTTGGGCTCGTAGATTGGGCTTTGTTTTCAGGCCCACTGTTTTTCTTTTTATTTATGTAGTAGAAACGTTTTTAATCCTCAACTTGAGATATCTTAAAATTTGAATTATTTAATGTAACTGCACTATGATATTTTCTGTATAATATTCATTATTCCCAAAGGGGCTACATTAAATTTATCGAGCAAAAAAAATTTAAAAACTAAGTAAAATTAAAAATTATTTATTTATTTTTTTTTTCAATCTTGAATAGGGATGTCAATCGGACTAACCCTATCGGGCTGCGGGCTATTCGGTCCGGGTTGAATCGGGCTGAATTTTTATCGGGTTAAAAATTCTTGAACCTAACCCTAACCCACCGATTTTCGGGCTGACCCGTCGGGTTGGCAATATTTACGAGTTTATTTTTGTAAAGATTTTCTTAATATATTTTAACAACCCCTAAAACAAAATAAAAAAAGAAAATGATGAACCAACATAAATAAAAGACATCAAATAACAATATCTTTGCAAAAAAATAATGATAAGTGGATAATCATAGTTTGAAAAGAAAAAAAAAGCATCAATCCTTATATACCAACTAATTTAAGTAATAGAAGTACATTTCTCAACGTATAAAATGATAAAATAATGATTAAAAAATTAAATATGGCTTTCACTTGGGTGAACATAACAACGAGTGGTTAAAGTTCTTGAAAGGAAAAAATGAGTAGGTACGCTAATTAGGAGAGTGACGAGTGGAAGACAGTGAAAGAGGAATAAATGAAAGATTTTTCGATTTGAGGATAAAGGACTATGTCATTGGGAGAGATTGATGAGATTTTGTGTGACGGAAAATTAGGCATAGGGAATTAGGTATATAATTAATGGGTATAGTAGGATATAAATAATATTAGAAATTATAAATAATAAATTATTAAATATTGCCGGACCTACGGGCCGACCTGCAACCCACCGGACTCAGCCCATTCGGGCCGCCAACCGTCGGGTTCAACCCGTTCGGTTAAAAATAATTTCGGGTTGAAATTTTTTTACCCTAACCCGCATTTTAGCCCACCGGTTTCGGCCGACCCATCGGTTTCGGACTTTATTGACATCCCTAATCTTGAACCACCTCTTCTTCATAATTATTTGGTTTGTTTAATATTCCAGTGAAAATAAAATGTTAGCGAAATTTCAAGCATCATCGAAATTGAGGTAAGTTTTTGCCTTACTACGCAGTTAAATACGAAACAATTAAAGCTTTTATAACTACCGGCAAAAGATAACAAGTTCAATACTTCTTCTCACTGTGCTACATTGAGAAAGAGAGAGAGAGAGGGTTATCCATGAAAAACTGACTACAAGGAATAACCACGGCCATGGGCATCGACTCGTTTTCCTATAGACTGCCAAAATGAAGAAAAAGAGTCTTTGAGTTCCTGGGGCAGGGGAATAGCAAGAGGGGCAAGTGCCCCGTAGTGCTGCAGACTTGTGGTTGTGGAATATGGCGTGGTCGTGGTCGTGGTCATGGCCATGGCCGATTGTTTTTTGTTAAGACCTTCAATTATGAAGGAGAATGCACCAAATGTAAGGCAGTTTTGAAGCAGAGCCTGAGGTGCACCTGGAGATCCAATATAAAACTCAGCAAAATAATGGCCAACACACATACCACGAAGATGTAAAGAAGAGGGAAGGGGTGGGGGATACCTGGATAGCTTAGAGCAAGTCCGGTGCAACAGCCAGCTACTCCCGCGTTTATGACTGCAGAGACAGAAATTATGCAAGAAAACAATGAATCGTAGAAAACCTAGTTCAGAAAATGTAACAGAAAATGATGGATTTTACCATCATCCTTTCCGCGTAATCGTTTCAAAAAGCAGACAACTAAACTGTGCACTCCGGATAATATTGCAAATGTCTGAAAGGATGAGGTGATGTAAGAATTCGAGCATTATACATGATATATAAACTATAATCCAGACGGCAGAGATCAATGGCAGAGCCTTGAGTAATATATATTCCTAACCTTGGCCGAGGATCCCGCCTCTGCAAAAGATCCTTTAAAACCCTTCTTCTTAATTAACCCAGAACCTGAGAAACAAATAATTGAATGAATAATTTGCATGCATCTCATTCCAAAGTTACAAACATGAAGCATACACATTCTTGGAAACAAAACACAGACACTAAAACTGACTGCAAGAATCTCCAATTAGTCTCTTAAACGATAAGAAATGCTTGACCATAAATTTTTATCTGAATCAGGAGTCTGCTCAAAGCCAACCACAATATAAACTCACAATCCCATCTGCCTATCAATGGTAATAACCAAATCCACATGATTCCGGATACACGGAGACAAGATGAGAACAATGCACAAATTTCACACAAAGCTACTAACCGAGAGTGAAGAAAATGCACCATCTACTTCACAAATTTGTCTTTAAACATATGTGCACAAGTTTATATATAATTCTAGCATGACCCAAAATCGATAGGGCACCAAAGAAGAACACAACACAACACGAGAACCTGAATTGTCCAAAACAGAATGTAGCAGTAGTATCAACCAATTGTAGGCGCAACCAAACCATTAATCCATGGCCAATATCGATAAACAAGGACTAAGAAATATCTAAATATGAAGATAAAAACAAAAGGAAAACACAATTAATCCACACAATCCAAAATATATATATAGTGCAACATCAACGGCCAACAATTATGAGAAATCTCATTATCTACGCACAAATAGTTACTAAGGAATGGAAGACGGATTACCGAAACCGAAAATGGAGCCCATGAAAGCGCCGGCAGCGGAGTCGCCGGCGAATCTCAGAAGGCAAACAACGGGAGGACTGGGCGACAGAGAGTCGGAAGTGAGGGCAGAATCAGAGCTGGGAGAATTGTCGGCGTCTGAGCTGTTAGGATCGATGGGCGTCGACATCTGTTACCGGGAAGACGATAAACCCTACCGTTTTGGATAATCCAATGTTTTCAGATTGCTTTGATGTTTCCCAAATGCCTCTCTCTCCCTCTCTCTCTCTCTCTCTCCCCTCCCCTCTTAGCTTGGGACATTTTATATAAATATTATTTACTAGCTTAATTACAAAAAATAAAAATTGATTTTCAAAAATTTTCATCTAGTTTCAATCATAAAATGAACTTTTAACAATTGAAATTATTTATAAAAAAAAAAAAAGTGGGAAATTTAACTCTTTCAAAAGAGAACAAATTTAATTTAGTTTTGGTCGACTATGAATATCAAAAGTATTTCCCTATTAGAATATGTCTCGTGTAAAATATTTTAACATTTTTTTTTCATTATATATGTTATATTTAAGAGTGACTTACTTGTAAGACATTGTTTTATGTAACATAGACGCATTTCGTTAAAAATCCACTTTATATTATCTGTATTTCGATTTGAATACATAATTTCGATTGAAATGAAAGTAAGTCGATCGGAATGCGTCATGTCTCACTAAAACACATTCTCATACAAATTTTGTCTATATTTAAAGAGTTGGTCTCCTGAGAGACGGTCTCACCATTTTTTTTATTGTGAGACGGAACTTAATACTTTGTTTCAATAAGTTAAATACATCATTTCATTTTTTAAAATTATATTATTTGTAACAAAGAAATACATCCATTCTATTTGAGATATGATTTATATGAAAAAAAATTATAAGATGTTAAATAAAAATAAATAAATCATAAATGAAAAAAAGCTCATCTTAATTATAATTTAATACTTTAAAAAATTATTAATTCTCAATTTACCAAACCTATCTATAGGTGGCGAAAAACAATAAAGATTATTCTTTTTGGTGTAATAACACCCCCAAAAAAACATCTTTATGGATCGAAATAAACCCCACCAAAAAGAAAAAAATAAAAAATGGGTTACTATTACATGATGGTGTGAATGATTTGGGGCAATGGCTGCAGTCGCAAACAGAAAGTCTGAAACAAAAACAAGAATCAACGCGTTGTGGGAGACGCGTGTAGTTTGGTTAGTATGGACGAGGGTGCGCTTAACAGAGGAAGAATGATGGCAACATATTTATGAGGTTGGCGATGACGATGATATTATACCTTTCAAGAAAATCAAGAACCATGACCCACCCCTTTTTTCACGCACAAAACATGATTTTACTCTTAATTTTTTCAACTCATAATTCAACACACACACCGTCTCTGAATTGAACAAAAAAGGTACGTTGAGGTATCACCTTAAGATCAACATTTGCAAGATTCTCAGTCCCTTTTTTTGTTTCTTGAAGTTCTAAGTGTTTGTTGCTTGTGATATTTATTTTTTTTTTAAGAAAAAAACTTTTGCTAAAGATTGGATCTTTGTTGTCTCATGTCCACCACGCACACGCACACACATGCTTGAGAAGTGATCTTTCTTGGGGTTTATGCTTTTTTGAGGCGATGTGAAGAATTGGGGGAATCGTTTTGAGAAGATGATGGGGGCTAGTGATGATGTGAAACAAAACAATCTTTTATATTGTTTTTGTATATCAAAAACCCCTTTCTCCCTATTTGTAGTATCATGTTTTAGTTTGTGATATTCTCCTGTAAAAATGAAGGGCTTTTTTGTTGTTGTTGTTTATTCCTGTGTAGAATTGTTGTATACTGGTCTGCAAAAGTTGTAATTGTTGAAGAGTAAAGCTAATGACATCTCATAATTATGAGAATCTTGGTGGATCTGGTGGTTCTTACAGCCAAGCCCTCGAGGATCTGGATTCATATTTGTTAGATCCATCTTATAATTTAGATAGCAACATCAAACATGATGTTTACAACCAGTTGCCACACTTCTCTGTTCAAACACATGAGCAAAGCTGTGGCTTTGAACCTTCTACTGTTAGTTTCTCGTCTAATGGGAGTACCGGTACTCAGCCGGATTGTTTATCCGACACCATGAACAATGATGTGTATGCTAACTGCCCTTTGGCTGTAAGCAGCTCTTATGAACTAGACTGCTTGAATGAGCTGAAAAATGACAGCTTTGGAGAAGGAAAAGGTGCTATGCTAATGCAACCTAGCCTCGGAGGAGATGCTGGTAATCGAGTTGCAGTGGAGTTTGAGCCATCGGTTCAAGCAATGGAGATTGTGGGTAGAAGGGACTTGAAGGAGATGCTTGTTGCTTGTGCACGAGCTATAGGAGAGAATGATTTGGTGAACGGTGAGTTCTTGATGTCGGAGGTGCAGCCGATGGTTTCGGTTAGTGGGGAGCCATTGCAGAGGTTAGGAGCTTACATGTTGGAGGGGTTGGTTGCTAGATTGGCCTCCTCAGGGAGCTCCATTTACAAAGCGTTGCGTTGCAAAGAGCCTACGAGCCCTGAGCTCCTTTCGTATATGCATTTGCTATACGAAGCCTGCCCGTATTTCAAGTTTGGATATCTGTCAGCAAATGGGGCCATTGCAGAGGCCATGAAGAATGAAAACAAGATACATATAGTTGATTTTCAGATTAATCAGGGTACTCAATGGATCACTCTCATCCAAGCTCTTGCCACGCGGCCAGGAGGGCCTCCACAAATCCGTATCACCGGAGTAGATGACTCGTTTTCAGCTCAGTCAAGAGGTGGCGGTCTTGAAATCGTGGGACAGAGGCTATCAGGGCTTGCAAGGTCATGTGGGGTGCCATTCGAGTTTCACGCTGTGGCGGTTTCTGGTTGTGACATCGAAAGCAGACACCTCGGGATCCAGCCGGGGGCAGCGCTGGCTGTGAACTTCGCGATGATGCTGCACCACATGCCGGATGAGAGCGTTGGCAACGGCATCCAGAATCATCGCGACAGGCTCCTGAGAATGGTCAAGAGCTTGTCGCCCAAGGTTGTCACTCTGGTCGAGCAGGAATCGAACACGAACACAGCTCCTTTCGTCCCCCGCTTCAACGAGACGCTCGAGTACTACCTGGCTATATTCGACTCCATCGACGCAGCCTTATCGAGGGAGCACAAGGAACGTGTCAACGTCGAACAGCATTGCTTGGCTCGGGATATTGTCAACATAGTAGCCTGTGAAGGGTTGGAGAGAGTGGAGCGTCACGAGCCTCTCGGAAAGTGGAGGCGCCGGTTTTCGATGGCTGGCTTCGATCCGTATCCGTTGAGCTCATACGTGAACGCCACCATCAAGACTCTGCTAGAGAGCTACAGCAAAAACTATAGACTTCATGAGAGAGATGGATGTCTCTACCTTGGATGGATGAATCGAGATTTAGTTGCCTCTTGTGCTTGGGTATAATCTTGTTTGTTGCCAAGATTTCGATATCTATGGTATTTCTATATTATATGGTATGTCATGTTTAAGAAACGGTATTTTTTGTGCGAGACGATGAGATATTGGTGCATTCTGATGCAACTGTACGATCGGGAAATGCTCTCAATCATTTCCGATCGAAATTCTCTGAATGTCTCACCCTTTCAAGAGCATTCCGATCGGAAATGCTCTCCATTTCGATCGGAATTATGTCATTTTGATCACTATACTCTTATTTTGGGCCAGAATTCTCTCAATGTCTCACCATCTCACAAAAATACACATCTCACGAGAGACTCACGGTATTGGCGGATCCAAAAATTAATAATTGGGGGTGCAATATATAACTAAAATTAAAATGGGGATAAATCATGTGAAAATATCTATAAATAATATGTAAAAATATATATATAAATAATAATAATACATATATATAGTGTATACATATATATACGCTCATAATAATTATATAATAGTGTAGATCCGCCTCTGCCTCCCGGCGGTTGCAGAGAAGCTAGCTCCAGTTGAGCACCGGATTAGGGCCAACCGTGCCATCGGCATCAGAAAGTCAACGTTACAAACTTGAAGAAGTTCAGAGTTCGATATGAAAGCACATTGAAAAAGTATTTTGATTGAACATTGATCCATGACATAGTTAATTTTCAACTATTAATCTTCCATATAAATTGAATGAATTGACTTCAAATTCTTGCATAATTATTATTGCATGTCTTTGTTAATTTTAATTACCATTAATTTTGAGCTCATAGATTCACAACTAAACTTGCACTTGCTTTGCGACCAAGTACACTTTAATTAGTGAAACATATAATTATCTCAACTATTAATTGTGAATTATGACTCTTTTTTTTTTTCGGCAATAATATTTATTTTAAAAAAATTGAGTCAATAATATGAAATGCGTAAATTTTCATTTATTAAGATATATATATATATATTTTTGGTTTTTTTATATTCATATATATATTTTTAGTATAGTTTACGAGACGTGTTAATTTTTGAGTTAATAATTATTTGATACTAGACTTGAGAAATCATAATATGTTGGTTTGACTTTTTTTAATGGAGATTTTATTAAAATTTGTGGTTGTCATTGAATAATGAAAATTTTTAATGTTGATGAAATGATATTAACATTTAATAGTAGGGCTCACGTCTACGATGATTTATAATTATGATATGTGGTATAGGATAAATAATAAAAAAATAAAAAAATGCATGGTATTAAAATTTAAATATCTTGTGCAGTAGAAAATCGAAAATAGAATATAAAAATAATGTAGTATGACACCACAGTTTTATTAGACTTTTCAACTACAAAAATTGGACAAACCAAAATAAAACATTAAATTTAAAGTCATATTTCAACTTTAGGACTTGGTAAACAAATGAAATTCCTAAAGAAAACATATTTGCACTATAAAAATACTAATAAAATAAATAATCTCATCATTTTTTAGCTCTCTTGGACAATGCAATCTCATCACCATCATTCTTCATTGTTCAAAATAATATGTATTGTTGGTACCTCAAGTATTTATAATTGATATTATGTGATAAAATAAAGGTAAAAGTTCAAATATATCTCGAATTATGCTTATTTAATACGAATATTCAAATTCATTGCAAATTATTTAAAATTATGCAAACATATCCAAGACTTTTTTTTCCCAGGGAAATTGACCGTATTGTCGAAAATTCAAGTCAGACACAATGAGTTACCATACTAAATATTTAAATCCAAAAACTTAATTTGCTCATTTGTATTTTCGACAATACAATCAGTTTTCCTGTTAGTGAGAAAAAATAGTTTGGGATATATTTACATAGTTTAAATAATTTGAGATAAATTTGAAATATTCAAATAATTTGTGATAAATTTGAAAAAAATATGCATAGTTTAAGTATATATTTGAATATTAGAGATATAATAGCAATTATCTTTATTACATTTGTGTGTGTATATATATATATATATATATTATAATTAGTACTCCCTCCGTCCCGTTACAATTGTCGCCTTTCTTTTCGGCACGGAAATTAAGAGTTGTGAGTGTAGAATGAGTTAGTGGGATTAATATTTTATTGTTGAGTGTGAAAAAGTTGCCTTTTTTGGAAATGTGACAATTTGGTTGGGACGCCCAATTTGGTAAGTGTGACAATTCAAGTGGGACGGAGGGAGTATATAATAGTTGTCATTAGTGATGTTTAGCTGGCCCTTGCATCATTTATGCTTGTCTATTTTACCCTATAGATATTATAATTATAGCCAACAACTTTCCAGTTGGAATCATATAATTCGTTGCAACTGGTATAAAAAATTTGGTGATTTGTATTTTTCATATACACTTACGTATTTAATTTGGCAATAAATGCCACAGATAAATTAAAATCACTATTTACCATTCACTCAAAAAGGGTTTTAATTTTATTTAAAAAATAAAAAGTATTTTTCTCAGAAAATGTATGTAATAAATTAGGCTGACAAATTGCAATTTCAAGATTTGAAAGAGAAAATTGCTTTAAAACATATATTGTGTGGATTAGGATGGCACTTCAATGAGCTTCCACTGTCGATGAAAATGAAACAAAACAAACAATAATAATAATAATTAATGCCAACATTTTATTGCACAAATATAATTTTATACACTTGCATTCTTTTTTCTGCTTCCGTTTTCTTCTTACAAAAAGAAATTATATATAAAGTTTTTATGTAGAATAATTAGTTCGTGCAAGAAAAATTAATTTTACTTGAGTAATAGAGTTGGGTACTAAAAAATAAAGTTTGTGATAAACATAAATGAACCTCAATCTTGAAATTGACAGATCAACAATTAAGATTCTTCTTATATATGACTTTAACATACAATATTTTTTACCGCAATGCATAGCATAGTAACAATAAAAACAAGGATTGTTGAATTTTTTTAAAAAAAAACAAGCATAGTGTAACGCCCCCATCTGACCTTCCCAATATGGGGCCACGTTACATTG
>JAPKLW010000886.1:90922-116726 GCA_026898455.1 Plectranthus barbatus
TAATTTAATTAAGCATTAATCAGCTTAATTAAAATCGGGATATTACACATAGTGTATATGGAACAATATAATATATATTAAATATAACATATAAGTAAAAAATATAAAGTTGCTTACAAATTTAATGTAACCATTTATTGGATATAATAAAAAAAAGTGTTGATTTATTTTTATTAAGTATAAAATGAGTATGTATATTATAATTTAGGACCTGAAAGATAATTTAATTATCGATTCAGGATCCAATTTTTTTTAAATTCTCAATTTAGGATCTCAATATCTGATATGAGAATTTCACAATCTTTTAGGTTATGAATATTGCACAGCGGAAAAGGTTTTTTAAACAAACTTGCACTTCAAAAACTGGTTGTTCAAGTTACAAGTTTTGGTTTCAAAAACTGGTGTTTAGCGAGAAAATTATTACTTAGCCAAATTTAAGTATACTCCAACACTTATAGAGTGTTAGGTTTTAAATCCACGCAAATAAATGAAAGTGACAAATGCAAAATGATTTACAGAGGTTTGGAGCACAAAAGTCCTATGTTCTCTTTTCAGATACAATTGTGGAAATTCACTAAGTAAGGTTTGCAAAAGTGTAGCATGATTTGTTGCTTTGTTGGTAAAGACCTATGTCTGCCAGTTTCAAGCTAACTCGCCGCTACTTCTTCAAATCTGGAGAGAGGAGACACCTCGGTGCTTTTAACTGCTTGGTGAAAATTTGAGTTATTCTTGGAACTTTAGTTGCTTGCACTATAAACTAATGTGAAAGTCAACTCCTGGAGATTGAATGATTGAGAGTTGGTTTTCTTACTTTAACTCTTGCAGAAGTGCTAAGAGTTTCGTGTCCAAATGACGCATGGAAGCTGGTAAATCAGCTAGAAAGAGTTGAACGCTTTGAGTAGCAAATTGCGCAGAGTTTCTTTGTTTTTGTTAGTTTCGGTAGCCTTCTCCTCACGAACACTACGTCTATTTACAGACAAAGTCTAGAGAAGATTTGAAATAGTAGCCGTTGAGAGACATCAAAGATTCGTCCAATTGGATGTCATTTTCGTTAAGTTTTGTGTCCTCTACTACTTTATTGATACTAGTAGGTTCACTTGCAGACTTTTGTCAGAACGACTCTGAACCAATCAGAGGAATCATTGCTGGTTGATTCCTCATACGCAAAGACACTTCAGTATCCGCAAGATCTCATTTCTAGTATAGGCTTCAAAAGTATACGTCTCACTTCATTATTCTTGTCTATATCAGCGAGTTTGAGATTCTCCCTCACCGATAACGTGTAACCCAATTTTCATCAACTTCTGCTTTCAAGTTGGTTGCTAGTTTATGCTCAACTCCGTTACAACTTGATACAATCCTAACAGAATTTTACAAGCTTTTCGGATTAACCTACGCTAGAATTACTCTAAAGTGGTGGATTCTAATACATCAAAACATAAAATAAAAAAGAAGGAATTACATCATAATTCATAAATAATAACTAAGCTATCTTATACTTATAGGTCCTAAAATGATAATATCCCTAAAATCTTATATTCATAGACGAGTAACATTTATCTTCAGTAATAATTTAAATGGTCCATATAGGATTGGTTTTGGATTGGGATTGGTCGAAGATAAGTCCCAATGAACTCTCTTCTCACACACTGTTCACACACACACACACATATATATATATATATATATATATATATATATTATATTACCGTATGTAATTTTTTTTTAACTGACAGAGATCAAAAGGGACAAAGATTAAATTTGAATATGTACAGTTGTTGTATTGACAAAGTAATAATTATAAAAAAATTAGTCAAAATTCGATATGAATTGATGAGCGAAGAAATCTTTATCAAGATTAGGTGATGTCAATTTCATCTCACAATTTCAAGAATATGGATGTAGAAAAATGAAATTGCAGCAATAAATGAATTGAGATAATATATATAACAATGGCATTTCTGTAGAGCTCATCTTCTGTCATCTACATTGAGATTTTCTTCTTCTCATATATACATACACATACGTTATATATATATATATATACATGTATATATATTATTCAGACAATACACACATGATTGATGATACATCTCTCTCTCTCTTCTTCTTTACCTAAATTTTTATTTATAAAATATTTGTAATATCTCTACTCCCATGTAAGTTAAAGGAATTCCATTTCTTTTGAATTTGTTTAAAAAGGAGTGGAATAACCAAGAAAAAGAAAGCAGGAGAAGAACCTTTGGAGAGAGAGAGAGAGAGAGAGGGTAGAGGATGAGCATACCCTCTGTAATCAATTATGTATATTCCTCTCGATAGATCTTGTTTCAATCAATTTTCCCATCTATTTCTCCCCCTCCCAGTTATTGAAAAACTGAAATAAATAAAACATTGGTGAATTTTGTTTGTGTTTTCTTCTTTTTTATTTGATTGCGGGACTGTACCGATCTACATGAATTGTGGATTTTCGAGGCTTTTCGTATTGAATCTTGATATATGAATCAGGGATCCGATGATTTTGGATCGATTCCATCGTTTTGCACTTAATCTTTGATCACTCACTGCTACTGGGTTCCTGCTCGAATCCTCTCGATAAGGTATTGATATGATTTTTGTTTAGATTGTTGGGTTTTTGTTTGCTCTGGGATCTATCAGATTCATGCTTCGAATTTGTCTGTGCTTCTCTGATTGTGCGCCTTTAATCTGCAATCTTTTCGATCCAACCTTTGGTTTATTCCTTCGCACATTTAGTTTTCTGCTCTTACTAATTTGTGATCGAATGTATAATAGTTTAACATTTGCTTGATGAATTTTGCTTTTGGTTTTCTTTAATCTTCCATGCTGTGGAAAGTTGTTTTACTTGATTTTGGTTGAGCTACGTGGGCTAATTTGGTAGAAAACTGCAGTTAAGATGGAGACGGACCAAGGTAAACTCTTTGTTGGTGGGATTTCGTGGGACACTGATGAGGAGCGTCTTAAAGAATATTTTGGATCCTATGGTAATGTGGTGGAGGCAGTGATCATGAAAGATCGAACCACGGGGCGTGCTCGTGGATTCGGCTTTGTAGTCTTTGCCGACCCTGCAGTTGCTGAAAGAGTGGTGAAGGAGAAGCACATGATCGATGGTCGAACTGTAAGTTCAATGGTTAAATTGTTTAGACTTCATTATTCACTCTGAACTTTCCAATTTCGAACTGTCAGTAATGGCTGTTTTTTATGTCAAGAAACTGTCTTGATGCAATCTGAGTGAACTCAACTGATTATACACGTACTGCTCCGTAAGAGGATGCAACATTGTTTAATTAGTCCATAGCTAGAATGTTGCACTGATTGGAAAACCTTGTTTCCTTTTATGTGACTTTTTGTGTTTATAATTGAATCGGCATCATGTATGACCTAGGGAATCCACTTTCATGGGCCTACATTGTCTTCTTTCTCGGTCTATTTATTGCCCTATGCATTTCAGGTGGAAGCGAAGAAAGCTGTTCCGAGGGATGACCAGCACTTGATAAGTAGAAGCAGCAGCAGCAGCATTCAGGGATCACCTGGACCTGGACGCACTAAAAAGATTTTTGTAGGAGGATTAGCATCTACTGTCACTGAGAGTGACTTTAAAAGTTACTTCGATCAGTTTGGCAACATAACAGATGTCGTAGTCATGTATGACCACAACACTCAGAGACCGAGAGGTTTTGGGTTTATAACATATGATTCAGAGGATGCAGTGGATAGGGTGTTGCACAAAACCTTTCATGAACTCAATGGAAAGATGGTTGAGGTCAAGCGAGCAGTTCCCAAAGAATTGTCTCCAGGGCCAAACAGGAGTCCACTAGTTGGTTACAACTATGGTTTTAGTAGAGGAAACAACTTCCTTAGTAGCTACCCACAGGGCTATAATCTAGGTTCAATTGGAGGCTATAGTGTCAGGATGGATGGAAGATACAGTCCATTGGCTAGTGCACGTGGCGGGTTTTCTCATTTTGGTTCTCCAACTTATGGTGTGGGAGTGAATATGGAGCAAGGTTTAAATGCTGGGTTTGGTGGGGGTTCTAACTTTAGCGGCAATCTAGGTTATGGTCGTGTTCTGAACCCATATTTTGGCGGTAGCCAGAGCAGGTACAATACTCCTATCGGTTACAATGCAAGTAGCAGCCGTGGTGATTCTTTCATCAATACATCACCCAGAAGTGTTTGGGGAAACGGTGGCCTTAATGCTTCGACGAATAATGCCAACTCCGGTTCATACTTTGGATCTGGAAATGGTGGTTTTGGAGTCTTTAGAAACGATGGAGCGAATTGGGGCACTTCTCCTATTGCTGCCTCACTTGGAGGAAGTTCTTCCGGATTTGGTGGGGGAAATGTTGGTTATAGAGGCGAAGAGAATAGCTATGCTCTGGGAGCAAGTGGATTTGGAAGGAACACTGGGACAGGTGTGGCCACCTCATCTTCATTTTCTGTCTCAACTGGTGGCTATGATGGATCCTACGGGAACTTTTACCGTGGCAGCTCTGTTTATGGTGATCCTACTTGGCAAACTGCATCTTCTGAGCTGGACCATTCTGGTTCATTTGGCTATGCTCTTGGGAATTCTGAAGATGCTAACAAAGATTCTGATGATTACGGAGTGGGCTATGACATTACCAATAGACAATCCAACAGAGGTATTGCATTTTTCATTCTCTCATTGTATATTGCAAATAGTTCTTATTTCCGGAGGCAAAAACTTGATAGCATAATACTTGACGCTTGTTGTTCATAATCAACCTATTTTGCTGAAAACAAGACTCAACCTAAACCTTTTCTCTCTTAGCTCTGTGTTGAAAATCGTTTGAAATCTTGGTGCATTTCCAACTTGTTATCTGTAAATTCTAAACTCCGCCCTTGTTAGTTGTTACCGTTATAATTCTATTATGTAGAATTTAATCTGGCCTGAATAAACACCGCGAAGAGCTTCAACGTGTGATACTTTATCTATTATTGTTCTGCTTGAGGTCACTAAATATATTCCACCCTCCGACCTAAACCTGATGAAAGCAATATCCATTTACCCATTGACAATAGATGCTAAACTCTGATTCCGATTTCTATTACTGACATATATTGGTATGAACTTGATGCACTTCGATGGAAAGGCTTATGTACATATACTTAGTTACATACGTCATCACAATTTGTTATTCAAATTTTTTTTTTAATGCTAATGGGAATATCAATATGGGTTTTGCTTTTAGTTAACTTCTGATATTGATGTCTGGAAAACTTGTTGTAGCTGATAGAGAAGTGTCTTTTTAACTATCTTGAAGTGCCACAGTGTTTCAACGGTGAAGTTATGGATGCCCGATGATCGATTTATAGCAGTTTAGTCTTGATTCCTCGATCATGGATTCTTTTTACCTTCACTCAAGACTCTGAGTTGTGCACATGATAGTTTTAAAATCCGGGTGGATATACGTTTCCAAGTAATCGCGCAAGATATGAATCTTTTGCTTATATTATTCCTATGCTTCAAAAACTCATATTGCTTAAGCAACGCGAGTGTTTGAGTGAAGGAGTCTAATCTTGTAATTCCATTACTGGCCCTTTACTTATAGCAATGGCTTCCTTAAGTAGACTCCATCTTTGTCAAAAATTATGCAAATGCTCGACGATGACTTGGAAGAAGTGAAATTTTGTATTTATATGTTACAACTTACATGGAATGATCTTAATTTGGCATTTTCCATTTCCAGGAATATCTGCATAGGAAGTTTGAGTAATCTGAAATGATGATGGTAGGAGAGAGGACACATAGAAAACACATGAAAACTGTGAATTCGGTTCATCACGTTGCTCGTAGAGGACATATCTCAGCACATACAAGAGAAGTTATTGTTATACGGAGCTAACAGAGTGTTTGGTGCAAAGGATGACATTGCTCGCGGAGAGAGCTGTGTCGAAAGGTTTGATTGCGGTTCCGTTTTTTTAGTATAACTTAGGTTGGTTTGATTGATGAGGTGGTTCAGGTTGAGATGTAAATCAGAGTGCGGAATATACAGTACTGTGGAAGTTTCATTTGTTGTGCAACACAAAAAAATGGCTATGCTGCTGCCATTGCCATTGAAAAAACACAGGTTAGGGAGTTTTTTTTAATTTTTGTATTCATTTTTCGTGGTGGCGAAGTTTTTTCCCTCTCCGCCGGGGATTTGTATCTGTCCCGGCGGAGACACACTGTGTATGTGAGTTTCTGTTTGATTTATTAGCGTGATAATATATCCTATCCACAGGGATGAATGCCTGCCCTCTTTGGCTTTTCCCTTTTCAATAAATAAAGAATATTGAATGGTATGATTATGAGTTATGAATTTATGATCATTTCATTTTTGTTTCTCTTTTTCTTCTTGATTTCAGCTTTAGATATGATGTTTTGTTTTGATCATGGAAATGTTGGTGTTGGTTGATTCTGATTTTGAATTAGAAAACTCAAAATGAGTTGTGATTTATTTTTTTTCATCTTTTATGGGGTGGTATAACTTTTTGAGTGAGTCTTCCGTGAGACATTACATCGCATTCTGATAGAATACGATTTGTGAATTGCGCATTTCGATTGGAATGAATTGATTCCTATCAGAATTAGAGCATTTCGATCGGAATGCAATAATTTGGTCACGATCTAGAGCATTCCGGTCGGAATGCAACATTTTAACAGGAAATGTGAGAATTCGATCAAAAAGATAGTATTTGATTAGAAAATGAGAATATTCCGATCGAAAATGTTGTATTCCAATTGGAATGCATCATTTCAATTAATGTTGCATACCAATCGGAATACTCTAAGCATGAAAAGGAATTCAATTTGAACGTGTAATATCTCACCATCTCGTATAAAAATTTCGTTTCAAACAAAATTTTGCCTAACTTTTTATGACCAAGTTTAGAGATTTATAAATTTATTTGGGTATTTTAAAGAAGAAGAATTGTCGATTCGGGATCCAAAAGATAGTTTAATTATTGATTTAGGACCCGAAAGATGATTTCTCAATCCAGGACCTGATATTGAGTACATAGATTGAGAATTGTATAATCTTGTGAGTAGGGGTGACAAATCATGTTATTCGAGTTGGGTTCGTGTAGGATCTTATCGTGTTAGTGTCATGCTTGCTTTTCATGTTGCGTTATTGTGTTGTGTCTGCAATTGTCACACTACTTTTGGGTCATGAATCGAAACTTTTGTGATCTATAAAATCTTGAATTGAGAGTTAATCATTTGAGTACCGAAGTGATAATTAAACGATTTTTCGAATCCTAAATTGATATTCTTAAAAAAAATGTTGATCTAATTTTATGAAATTCTCACTTTGGAATCATTATGGGTGCTTAAATCATAGAAATTGTTGCAATAAACAATTAATATTATGGAAACATATTAATAAAAGAAGAAATGCGACGCTTTCACAATGATGAAAATGGACTTGAGATTTTGTATTTATGAATGTGCATTACAATTACTTGTTTGGAAATTAGTTGAATAGTGGTGGACTTAATTATTGAATGGAATGTTTTTTTTTTAATAAAGTTGATAAAATCGGAAATTTCATAAATTGCAAGAGATTTTGTGTAGGAATCCGACCAGCACTGTGACACGTGGGGCCACCAGGTAATAACGGTTGACACCGGAACTAAATTGTGGCCAATCAAACTCCAAAAATATTCGAATGCGCCCCTCTCTCCTTCATGCCATATTAAGAGAGCGCATAACTCAAACTCACAGCTACTTGGGATCAATTTATAAAAATTGAAGTTGATTTAAATGGTGATTCTAAATGCAGCCATATTTTTTCTCCCTACAAATCCTTTAAAAAATATATATATAATATTCCAGTTTTATCCTTATATCGTTAATTAAAAAATTGATATTCAAATATGTAGCCCCATAAAATAAAAATCAAACTCATACAATACTTATTCACAAGAAACACATCTTCACAGTTAACTTTCTTGAAATTGTAGTGGTTCACTGGTTCCAAATTTTTTTCATATTAATGTCACCCTAAAAAAAAAACCACAAATTTATGTATTGTTACAGTTCGTCAAACTATTTCGTGAAACGAATTATAAATATATGTAACAATAAAAATGAACGACCCTTTCCTCTCAAGTTCTCAACATTCAAAATTCCATGAATCCTTACTAAAAATTCCTTCTGGCAATTAAAAATTAAAGAGGACGGCTTCTTTGAGGTGTTGTAGAAACCGAGAACACAAAAGATGTTGAATAGAAATGAGAAAGAAAAAAAAGACCACGGTGGAAAAATTACAGTGAAAATAATATTAACAAATTAAGATTTTGGGATAAGAGATGGACGTGAATAAGAGAGGCAAAACAGAAAATGCTAAATGCCATTAAGATTTGTTGAATTAGCAATTACGATACAAAAAAAAATGAACAGTTTCAAAAAGGTGATGAGATAATATATTTTTCATCGACAAAAAGCCACTATTATTATAGTAAACATTAAACAAGATCACGCAATAGTGAAAGTTTTTGGAGAGTTTTGATTTTGATTCACGATGAGGTTGATTTTTATACTAAGGGGCTTTATTTTTACAAGGGTAATATATTCTCAAAGATTTATAATTAAGACTATAAAGGGTAAAATTGGAATATCATACTTTATTTTTTTTAAAGGGGCTGCAAGGAGAAAAAATGTGGCTGCATTTAGAATTACCCTTGATTAAATCAAGCTCGATCTTTATAAGTTTAATAGACTCACAAACTTTATTGAATTTGTGTCTGAGTCAAGCTTAGATTTGAACAAGGTCACGAGCTTTGTCAAATTTAAACTCCTTCCGTCTTGGATTAATTATCATGAATGCTTTAAGGCTACCCACATTGGTAGGCGGTAGCCATTTGAAGAAGGTCATAATAAGAAACAAAATAGAATGATTAAAAATAATACTAAAAAAGCAGCAAATTCCACTATTCCTTCGCCTTTCATTGGCTGCTGACAATTCCTGCCCTACCTTCCTGCGCTCTCCAAATTTTTTTAGTTTCATTTTTTAAAATATGCAATACATATAAGAATTAAAATAATACAAAAATAAAATCATAAATAGGTCTATAAATATACTCACTCCACAATTCATTCTTACCCACAAATCACACTTCACAAGTTTCATTCAAAAAGATTTGATTGAACACATATGGAAGAAATTCGGTTCTCGTAATCAAGCTCGATCTTCATAAGTCTTAACTTAATAGACCACAAGCCTTATCGAATTTATGTCTGAGTCAAGTTTAGATTTGAACAAGCTCATGAGCTTTGTCAAATTTAAACTCCTCCCATCTTGGATTAATTATCATGAATACTTTAAGGCTACCCACATTAATAACCATTTGAAGAAGGTCACAATAAGAGATAAAATAGAATGATTAAAAATAATAATAAAAGAAGCAACAAATTTCACTATTCCTTCGCCTTTCATTGGCTTTCCTGGCTGACAATTCCTGCCCCACCTTCTTGTGCCCTCCAGATTTTTTACTGTTTCATTGTTTTAATATGCAATACGTATAAGAATTAAAATAATACAAAAAAAATTATAAATAGGTCTATAAATATACCCACCCCACAATTCATTCTTACCCACAAATCACACTTCACAAGTTTCATTCAAAAAGATTTGATTGAACACATATGGAAGAAATTCGGCTCTCATGATTGAATATTTAATTTATAATTCGTGTACTTGTAATTTAGATTTTCATGTGTTGTATTTAAATTTTATTATTCTATTTTGTACTAATTATTATAATTATTGTTTATCAAATAAGTTCTGAATCATTATGCATATTTATTTAATGACAAATTTAAAATAACTTTTAATTTTTATATTATATTAGAGAAATTAATATTTTAATTTAAAGGTAAGTTGGATTGAGGTCACTGATAAAAATGTAAAAAATATTAGGTTGTAGGTTGTGTGATGGATGAAAAAAAAATATTTTATTAAAGGGTTGAGTCACGGAAATGATGGGATAGTCTAAGCACAATAATTAAAGATATAGAAATAAGGGAGTTAATAATTTATTAGTGACTGCGAATAAACTTTTATTTTTTTGTAATGAGATTAATAAACGAGACTTATGAAAAAGTAAATTGGGACAAATAAACCATGACACAAGGAGTATAATTTAAATTTTTTTCCTTAAATTTATTATTTAAAAATAAATAATTTATATTTTTTTATTTAAATTAAAAAGTTGAATTTGATCTTGGTGAACTTAATACCAAGCCGAGCTCGAACTTAATTATGTTTGGCTCAACTTTGACTCGTGATCACCCCTCAAATATATAAGACTACTTTTTTGCCCAACCAACATTATTCTTTTTTATTTTATAATTAATCAAACTAAATAAATATTTACTACAGAAAATATGAATGTAACATAAGGTCAAATTCAATTGCAGAAATAAGTGGAAGTTTAGATGCATTTATGATTATTCCAACTTTTTTTTTTTCTATATTTTTTTCCCTAAATCTGACAGCGTTTGAGGCAGAAGATTTAATATGATTTCTCAAAAAATAAAAAATTTGATAAGGTGCCTCTTTTGGTCATTTCACTTGCGTTTTTAAATTTTTAAATGTGCCAAGCATTTCCAAACGGTCATATGCTACAACGTCTCTCTCTCTCTCGTACGCTCATTCTCACTCAATCTACGTTTTAAATTTCAAATCAAAACCTCCCCTCTCACTCTCTCTCTAAAGCCACACATCTCGATCTGAGCTTGTTTCTTCAGATCATTTTCTAGATATTAAGGGTTTCGTGAAAGTAATCAGCTAATCGCAATTATGGCGAAGCCCAGCTCAGAAATCTCCGAAAGCAGCGGCTTCTTCAGCAGCATATCTGCTTCAGTGCCGTTCAAGAGCTTGCTCCCAAAATCTAAGCAGAAAGCGTCTTCACTTCGACGCTCGAGATTTCGTTCGGACTCCGAAAATATTTCCCCGATCGATCCCAACTTGCAGATCCGAGATCTGCCACTCAGCGCCTCTATTTCATTTCCTCAAAAATCGCCTTCAAAAGTTAAGATTAATCACCTGAAGGAAGAACTCACCGCATCCGTTGTTGGGGAAAAAATATCTGAAGCACCTGATCCACATGTAAAGGTAACTTGAATGCAGCTTTGTGTCTGGTTGAATTGAATTTGAGGTTGAATCTCAATTCATGCAAAATTTTGTCTCTTCCAGCCCAATTGTGGTTAATAAATCGAAATTTGTTGTTTTAAAAATTTTGATAGGTTGCGGTGAGAATTAGACCTAATGCTCGAGATGCTTTGTTGAGAAAAGTCTCAAAAAATTCATTATCTGTAGATGAAAGGAATTTTGCATTTGATGCCGTGTTCAACTCAGATTCGACTCAGGTAGGCTGTTTTGCACTGTATTTATCAATGTTCTTACAATATGAGTATCGAAGATGAATAAAGTTGTTACTGTGTGATTATAGGAGGACGTATACCAATCAGTAGGGGCTCCTCTGGTTAAGGACGCATTATGCGGTTATAATGCATCAATAATCGCTTATGGACAGGTATTTCTTGGCATATATTAATTGGGATTTCATGTAACTGTGTAAAGATTTAATCTTGAAGTTTGGAGATATCTTTTGGTTTGTCGATTTTAGAGTGGTAGTGGGAAGACCTACACAATGTGGGGCCCCCCAAGTGCAATGGTGGATGATCCAACTGTCGCTGGTCATCAGGGGATTGCACCTCGCATTTTCCAGGATCTTTTCTCGAAGATTCAAAAGGTATATTGATCACTCAAAACAGTTATTTCTAAGTATGAATGTCTAATTTCACAATTTCTAAGTATATATCATTGCTTCTTACCAGGAACAGAGGAATTCTGATGGCAGACAGATCAATTACCAGTGTCGGTGCTCGTTTCTTGAGGTGATCCTTCTTCACCGAGCATCAAAGAAAGCACTAAGATTGATTTCATTATGGAAATAATAGATGCTTTGTTTATGTAGGTGTATGATTATAAGATAGGGGACTTGCTTGATCCAACACAACGGGACCTGCAGGTTAGTAATGCCTTTCTTTTTCTTGAGCTTCAAAAAAGGTTCATCCGCTTTTCTGCACTGATATCTTTTTGCTTGCAATTTACATCAAGCTGGGATTTTGTTTTACTATTTGCAGATAAAGGATGATCCGAAAAATGGGTTTTATGTGGAGAATTTGACTGAGGAGTATGTAACCTGCTATGAGGACATCACTCAAATTTTGATCAAGGTAACTGAGAGAGAAGAGGCTTCTCTAATGCTTTTATTCTTATTATTGATGTCATTCTAATTCTGATTTCTTGCAGGGCCTAGCAAATAGAAAGATGGGAGCAACAAAGATTAACTCCAAGAGTTCAAGATCCCATATCATGTTCACATGCATAATTGAGTCATGGTGCAAGGTATAATCAATGATGGTCCGAGTCTTAAATCACATGCAATGGATTTTTTAATTATTCAAAGCATTTTCCAATACATTTGATCTCAAGATTGTCTGTCCTAACATATTCCTTATGGTTTGATTCACAATGCATTATGAAAAATTTACCTATATTCATCATGTTTTGCTAATTCTATAAGTTACCATGCAGGAATCCTCATCCAAGTGCTTTGGTAGTTCAAAGATTAGTCGAATCTGTCTCGTCGACCTTGCTGGTTTTGAGAGAAATATGCCTGATAATGCTAGTAGGCAGCATTTGAAAGAAGGAAAATACATAAAGAAGTCTATGTCACAGCTTGGGTATGCCTTCTCTTTTGAGTTTGGTTCAAACCATATGATGTTATATGAAGTTAATGTATAACCGGCCATTGGTGCAGGCATTTGGTTAACATCCTTGCAGGCGAAAAACAAGCTGATGAATTGGAAGAAGTTCCGTATACAACGTCTCGTTTAACTCATCTGCTGAGAGAATCATTAGGTGGCAATGCTAAACTATCTGTCATATGCACCATTACACCAGACCACAAGTAATCAACTCTCTCCATTTATGTGTTACTAGATTGATTCTCATTTCCAGTGTCGTGATTATGATTATTGTTTTCCTACAGGAGTAGTAGTGAATGTATAAGCACTCTCAGATTTGGACAGCGGATAAAGCTCATGAAGAACGAACCAGTAGTGAACGAGATAACAGAAGATGATGTGAATGATCTCAGTGATCAGATTAGGCAGTTGAAGGTATTGTGTTGAGTGTTGCTTACAGTAGGAGGAGCTTAGTTAAGCTTTATATGTTTTTATTCTTTCGGCGAATCTTGAATGTCACCATTCACTGGATGCAGGAAGAGCTCATGAGAGCTAAGTCCAGCACATGCAGCTCCATAAGCAGCAGCAATTCTGGCTACTTCAGAGGGGGGAATGTGCGCGAAAGCCTGAATCATTTGAGACGAAGCATCAACCGATCACTGATCTTGCCCTGCATAGAGGATCACTCCAAAGATAATTTATGCATCAGTGAGGAAGATGTGAAGGAACTAAGGCTTCACATTGAAGGAAACATGAAAGAGGATTCTGAGAATGGAGGGAGTGCCCTCTTATTCTCTGCTGAAGGTTGTGAGACAGAATTCACATGTGAAAACTATTTGAGCTGTTCAGATGAAAGTGAGGCTGAAGAAATTAATTCAAGCGAAAATCGTGCAGAAACTGATGATATTTTGGAAAATCCTTTGGCTGTTGATCTTCCACTGAAGGATAGCTTGTCAGTGAGTAGTAGTTATCAGTCTGCAGTGCTTGAAGATCCTGTATTGTCTGAGTCTCCCAAGATAAAGAGTTCTCAAAGGAAAAGCGTCGTTTTCGCGTCAAATCATCTCCCGGTTCAGGAAGATGTGGAACAGACTTGCATGAATCTGGAAGAAATTAGGCAGTCCCTGCAACCAGACAGCATCAGATCCTCCTTGAGATCCAGTAGAATATTCGCAGGCCCGACCGAGTCCCTGGCAGCTAGCCTCCACAGGGGATTGCAGATAATTGACCATCATCAGAGGAACCCTGCTCCTGCTAGATCATCTGTCTCCTTCTCTTTTGAGCATTTGGCTCTCAAACCGTGTCTAACAGCTAACTCACCCGGCGGAAAGTCTCCAGATCAGCCATTTGCTACTTTTATTTGCATGAAATGTCAAGGAACAGGAGAGAGCAATGAGACTAGAGACAATTTGAAAAGCTCAGTTAAGGTGGATGAATCAGCAAGCTCAAATGAATTAGCTTCGGCTATGCAGAGAGATAAGAAGCTCAGTACCCTCTGCAAGGACCAAGCAGCCCAAATTGAGCTTCTAAACAAGAAGGTATGGATTTACAAGTTACAACTGAAGCTAATTTTTTTTGGACATATTTAGCCAAGATTACTAAATTTTATGTTAATGCAGTTGGAGCAATGCAAGTGCATGATTGATGATCATCAGTCTGCTATTATCGTATGCCGTCGCTCAACTAATTTCACTGACTTAAAGAACCATCTTCAACCAATCAGTGAAGATGAACCTGAGAATGCCCAAACAAACTCTGCAGATAATGTAAATCCTTTTTTTGGCATTCCATGCTTATAATTTCGCTCTAATGCAGTGTTTTTTCTTAATTTCCAGCTTCTTACATGGATCAGTGATGGAAATCAAGAACCAGAACTTATAAAAGAGAAATTTGAAATTAAAGAAGTGCAGGACTTGAATAGCATGAAAGAGTCCTTCACTTCCGAAGAGAGGGAAGCCCTTCAAAGAGAAATTGAAATGCTTAGAAACAAACTGCAGTTCTACACTGATGCACCAGCAAGAAGATCAACAGACAGACTCAGATCTTCTTTGCTATCACAATCATTCCAGTTAAGGAAAAGCTCTGTATTTGCTCAAGGTGGTAGTAACAGTGTAGAAGAGCTGGAGAAGGAAAGACAGAAGTGGATGGAAATGGAAAGTGAGTGGATTTCACTGACTGATGAGCTCAGAATTGAAATCGAGGCTAACCGCCAGCGAGCAGAAGAGGTGGAGATGGAATTGAGACTAGAAAAGAAGTGCACAGAAGAGTTGGATGATGTTGTTAAAAGATCAGTTCTGAATCATGCCAGAATGATCGAGCATTATGCAGAGCTGCAGGAGAAGTACAACGACGTGGAAGAGAAGCATCGAGCAATAATGGAAGGGATAGCAGAGGTGAAAAGGGCTGCCTCCAAAGCAGGCGCCAAGGGTCGCCATGGCTCCCGTTTTGCAAAGGCCCTCTCAGCAGAGCTTTCAGCTTTGAGGGTGGAGAGGGAGAGGGAGAGGGAGCTGCTGAAGAAGGAGAACCGAAGTTTGAAAATCCAACTCAAAGACACTGCAGAAGCCGTGCACGCTGCAGGCGAGCTTCTTGTTCGGTTGAGAGAAGCAGAAGCAACAGCCTCACTAGCTGAGGTAAATATAATTAACATACACGAACATACATATTTATTCATGCTTTGTTGAATCTCTGCCTACTGATGATACAGGAGAAGAACTCGAGTTTGCAAGAAGAGAATGAGAAGCTGCGGAAACAATTGGAGAAAGTGAAGAGAAAGCACAAGATGGAGATGATCACTATGAAACAGTATCTTGCAGAGAGCAGATTGCCAGAGGCTGCATTAAGGCCTCAGCTATATAGAGAAGAGTCTGATGTTGCAGTGCATTATGATGATGATGAGGCTTGGAGGGCCGAGTTCGGGCCGATTTATCAAGAGCCCTTCTAAACATATCATTAGATCATTGAAGAAGACCCTTCTTGGGTCATATTTGGACTTCACATTTTTTCACAAGCACAAAAGCAGCACTCTGTTTGAGTGTGGCTCCTATTATCATATGTTTTTTTCTTGTTTGATTGATTCATATTTGATTCAAACAGTATTTGTTTGTTGGCAATAAATGCTGCTATTTCCTATGAGATTTCAGGCTCTTACATCTTTCAGCTCTGGGAATTTACAAATTGTGCTCTTAGCCCAACAAAGGGATTCAAGTTGTAGGTTTGAATGTTTTCTTAATTAATTTCATATTTTAATTGCAGAATTTTTGTAGTTATATTTTTGTTCTATACAACTTGCCCACATTATCCATTATTACTACTAAGTTATTACAAGTTGACAGTTTTCTCAGTCCTGTATATGAATTTCGTACTCCCTCCGTCCCAATCGAATTGTTATATTTGTAAAAATGATAATTTTTTTACACTTAAAAATAAAATATTAATTTCACTTATACTTACAATCCTTAATTCGTCAAAAATGAATATAACAATTCTGTTGGTTGTCTGATATACTGGAATAATAAATACTTTTCCATATAATAATTATTATTGTATACTAATATCATCCAAGAAAGACAAGCTTGAGTTCACAATCAGACAAAACAGATACAAGAAGCAGAGTCCCATGAGATCTTGGCTTTTTAAACATTGTCCAAAAACTTCTGCATTTCCATACAGGAAGAAGATGCAAATAGCAGAAATATCATAGAGTTTTAGTTCCCATCTTTCCACTTCTTGTTCATGCAACTAAAACTTATGTATCCAATGGCGGATCCAGAAAATTTCCGTAACCCTTCGTATCATATATTTTTTTTTTCATCCAATTTTTCTTATTTACGAGATCCCGGATCACGAAACTATAAAAACGGAAAAAAAAAAATCCGGCTAGGGGGCTCTAAAAAAATAAGCAAAGCAATTGCTGATAAACATAGCAAGAAACAGATAGTTACAAAACAACAACAGAGAAACCCCTTTCAAGGGATTCAAGGATATATGCATCTACGCCAATAGGAAAACTTAGGTTCTCTCTTAAAAGCATAAACAACATTTGATGATACAAATACATTAGTTAGTACACTCGCTCACACAAACAAAGTCACCACCACAATCTAAATCACATAATCCGACCACTCAGATATGTGAGAAGTCTGATCCATAGTGAAGCTAGGCATCTTATCCAACTTGGTCGGATTCTCCTTCCCCCCAATCAACCTTGCAGGGTTCCCAACTGCAGTAGTTCTTGCAGGAACCTGCTTCAACACAACCGAACCCGCACCAATCTTGGCTCCTTCCTCAATCCTCACATTGCCAAGAACGCAAGTCCCTGCACCGATCAGCACCCCATCACCGATCTTCGGGTGGCGGTCGCCGGAAACCTTTCCGGTTCCACCCAATGTCACATTATGCAGAATGGACACATTGTCTCCAATCACAGCAGTTTCTCCGATCACCACCCCGGTGGCGTGATCCAGAAGAATCCCTCTTCCGATCTTCGCCCCCGGGTGGATATCCACCGCGAAAACCTCGGAAACCCTGTTCTGAATCAGCAAGGCAAGAACTTTCCTGCCCTTGCACCAGAGGTTGTGGCCTATTCTATGAGCCTGGCATGCTAAAAAACCTTTGAAATTCAAGAAACAGTGCACGTAGCCAATGCAAGCAGGGTCCCTCTCCTTCACCGCCACCAAATCATCACCCACGGCCCGCATGATTTCTTGATCCTCCTTCAACACCCCCAGGAAAACATCGTACAGGGTCCCCACGGGGAGGCTGGAATCGCTCAATTTCATCGAGATGTGATTGGCTAGAGCGCTCTCCATGGAATCATGCGAGATAATCGAGCTGTAATAATAGTTGGACAAAATGGGTTCTTGATCGACAACGGACCTCGCCTCGTCCTTCATCCGCAGCCACAAATCAGCCCTCGGCCTCGATTTCGGATTATTTTCCGAAACGGGGTTGCAGGGGACGACATCGGGCAAATTGGGTCTGCAGAATTTGACGTAATTGTCGAAGACGACTTCGTCGTCGAATTTCTGGGATGGGGTTTGCGTTCTTGAAGAGTGGACGCAAGTAGCCATGGCGGGAGCGGAGGTGTTCTTATATGGCATGAAAAATGGCTGCTTTGGGAGAAACGGTGCAAGATTTGTGGACATGGGAATGGGGGGCGAAAGAATTTGTGAGGTGGAATGGGTCGAACTATATGGAGAGAAATTTGTGGATAGAGACGGAGCCATGTTTAAAAAAATGGAAATGGAAATTTAATACTCCCTCCGTCCCACACGAATTGTCCCTCTTTCCTTTTTTGTCCGTCCCACACGAATTGTCCCCTTACCTAAAATGGAAAGTTTTTACACACTAACTAATAAAATAATAATTTTATCTATCTCTACCACATTCCACTACATTGGTTATTGTGCCATGTCCCAAGGGGACAATTCCCTTGGGACGGAGGGAGTATATGGTTCTACTTCTTGGAGAGAGTAAAAAAAAAAAACAGATGGATTTGATTGAGGGAGATTGGGTTTGGCAGCGAAGGTTGCAGGAGAAGAGAAGGAGAGAGGAGAAGGCGTGTGGAAATAACTCAATTCGTATGGTGCAGGAGCAGCCATGCTAGAGCTAGGGTTTCCGGTTTCCCACCTCTCTCTCTCTCTATTTCGGAAATATTAAGAATATACCATTTCCATCAATCTTGATTGTTCCCATTTATTATTTTATTACTCCCTCCGTCCCATGTAATTAGTCCCATTTGGTTTTGGCACGATAACCAATGTTAGTGAGTGTAGTGGAATTAATATTTTATTGATGAGTGTAAAAAAGTTTGCCATTTTAGGAAATGGGACAATTAGATGGGACGGACAAAAAAGGCAAATGAGACTAATTTCGTGGGACGGAGGGAGTATTATTGTGGACTTTATTTAATATTTGGAAAATAATAAATATTTTCAAAGAAAAACAGCACATTTTATCAAAAAAAAAAAAAAAATTTATTTCTCGGAATTTTATCCAAAATTTTGTGTGTTATGAGATTTGCTCAAAAAAAATTTCTGTTTGGAGATTTTATATCTAAAGTTTTATTAGTTAGTAAATTTTATTCAAATGAATTTTTTGTTTGGGAACTGACGTAGTTTTTTCACGATAAACCATATTTAACAACATAGACGCTATGTAGACGTTAGTTGGACGCAACATGGACACTATGTGGAATTTAATGAGTGATTCGTCGTTAAAAAAAAAAAAATTAACATCAACTAAATTGGATAAAATTCTCAAACAGAAAATTCTTAAGATAAAATCCCCTAATGTATAAAATTTTAGATGTTTTCCCTATTTTGATTCTATCGTTGCTATTATCACTATAATAAAAAGTATAAATATCATCACCTGCATGTTTTTTTTTTCTCAAAATAGATACAATCTTATGATAGTAATTCTGGATTTATCCCAATTATTATTTGTATCTTTTGATGATAAATGTGGTCTGATTAAGAATATCATGATCAATGATATCTAAACATGGAAGGTAGGACAAAAAAGGTAGCAAAAATGTCGCCTATAGAAATCTGCAAATTTATAATTTATTGAATAAAAGAATATGGATCCTTGAAATAAATGTCCAACATTAAATAGATAATAGCAATTAATTAAATTATATGATTCAAACAAATGATATCTTGTAACTTTAAAATGTGGTTTATAATTTTTTTTTTTCAAAGTTTTAACAATTCAGGACTCGAAAGATTAATTCTCAATTCAGGACCTGGAAGATCACAAAATTCTCAATCTAGGACCCGAAAGATCATATAATTCTCATTACAGAACCTAATGTTGAGGTCATGGATTGAGAATTATATGATCTTTCGGGTCTTTGATTGACAAATCATCTTTTGGGTCCTGAATCGACAATTATCCTACTTTTTATTATTTTTTAAGCATTTTACATCTTATGTACTTTAGATTAATAATTATAATATAAAAAAACACAATCTAGAAATTGAAAACTCGATTTTCCAAAATATATACACATATACATATATTGACAATGCATAATGTATTGCGCTTTTCGAAGGAAAAAAAAAAGAAAAAAGCAAGGAGACACTTATTAATATTATATTCATGAAATCAGTGAATAAAGAAAACTAAATATTCAGTTGCAAATAATTGATTGGAATGAGGCCGTGATGTTGGTATAGATTCAACATTGGACTCCACATATTCTCCTTTCCATTTCTTTTTATATTTCCAAAATTATTCTAAATAAAATACTCTGCACTTTGCACTATATATCATCATTATTGTTATACTTTATTAACAGAATTTATTATCTATTTATTCATATGTTGCAAGTTGACCACCACTCAATTTAATCATCCAAAGCTAAGTGATACAATCACAACAATTAATTATTAAGTTTTTTAAGAACCACATATCTCAATCTTTTTTGTTTAATTTCTTTATTTTATCTCTAACTTGTTTAGCTTTCATGAATTGTCTGTCATAGTTAATTCACAAAGTTTTGTAAAAAATATTTTTTGAATTAAATTAAGATTGAATTTTAAAAACATATATTTCAATTTATGATTATTTGTTTTAAGAGTTTTTTAAAAGTTATGCATTAATTTAGACACACACTTATATACACAGATATTTTTAAGAAAGTTCGATCATAGATTAAGTGCTTTTACCACTAGATTTCGAATATATACTCTCTCCGTCCCAATTATTTAGTCAAGATTATTATTTCAAGGTGTCCCATTTATATGGTCTCACATAGGTGGACACACATTTCACTTTGGGTACACTTGTACCACCATTTTTTTTTCTTTAATTAAATATGTATATTTTATCTATTATTAACATATATTTTTAAATAATATTTATATTTATTTTATATAATGTACCCCAATTTATTTTATATATACATATTATACCCCAATCTTAAATTTCTAGATCCGCCCCTGTGGTCGCATATCTAAATTTAATATTATTTTTTGTCTGTGTTTACAAATTTACCCTTAAACAACTTTGTAAATTAAAAATAATTAATTTTGATTATTATTAAATAAAAATAATTTAAATATTTAATACATTTATTAATAAATTTTGATATCGTTTAAATTGAAAAATGACAACCATTATTATTGTAGGACATGTAGGTGTAGTGATCCACTAAAAATGTATGCGGCGCACCTTCACCGTTGGCTCCAAAACCTTTTCCTTTCAGAAGTTGAAATGAGTTTTCCCACTTGCTCAGATTCTCTAAGCCTGGTGGGGACCACTTGGGTTGTCTACCCTACCCTACCCTACCCTTTTAATGTCCTTTCATAGGTCCACGTCAGCCCTTGTCTTATTATGTAATTATATGATTCTTATTATTCACAAATTTTTTACTTGATCACAATCTAATGTCGCATTGACTGGTTCACATTTTTTTTGTATTTTAATTCCTAAATATCCCCCCCTCGTTAAACATGCTGTCTAGGGGTGTGCACGGTTCGGCCGAAACCGGCCAAACCGGCTAAACCAAATTAATTTGGTCGGTTTGGCTGGTTCGAGAAAAATGATTGGCCGGGTTGGTTTGAAAAATCTCAAACCGGATGATTTGGTTTTGTCGATGGTTTGAAGGATGAAACCGGCCGTTTTGGCCGGACCGGCCGTATAAATAATATAATTTTAAATATAATAATGATAATAAAATATTATTTTATAGAAAGCTAAAATATCAATTATATTGATATATATGTCCGATGCTTATATTATTTCGAATTGTAACCTTATAAATCAACTTATATTTAATTGTTTCTTGCAACTATAATATTATTTATTTATTACTTATCTCATATTTATAATTAATGACAAGCGATATATATATATATATATATATATATTAGTTTCATTTATTATCAGTTGAATAATCTTCAAACCGTATAAATCGGCCGAACCAAACTGTTTTAATATGGTTTGGCCGGTTTGGTTTGAAATAATTATTTGGCCGATTTGGTTTGTGAAAATCTCAAACCGTACCTATTGGTTTGGCCCGTACTTTGATCCTTAAACCGGCCAAACCGGACCGTGCACACCCCTAATGCTGTCAAGCCAAACACCATTATTTCGAATATTTGAAAGTGAGTTCAGTAATAACAAATATGATAATGACATATTAAGTTGAAATACATGTATACTTCAAAAAAAAAAAAAAAAAAAGAAAAGAAAAGAAAAGAAATACTCCCTCCGTCCCACGAAATTAGTCCCATTTGCCTTTTTTGTCCGTCCCATATAATTGTCCCATTTCCTAAAATGGCAAACTTTTTTACACTCATCAATAAAATATTAATTCCACTACACTCACTAACATTGGTTATCGTGCCAAAACCAAATGGGACTAATTACATGGGACGGAGGGAGTAAGAATGTCCGAAGTATCATGATTTTTTTCGCAAACATATGAGCACAAGAAATACAAATGTGAAATCTCAAAACTCCCCAAAACTAACAAATTATTAAATACTTCATCCGTTTCGATTATTTGATCCGAGTTATTATTTTAGGGTATTTCAATTATATGATTCAATTTCTATATTTGGTTTTATATATATATATATATATATATATATATATATATATATATATATATATATAGGGATGCATTCATATGTTAACCACTTCCTAGATGTTACATGTTACCTCATTGTCGGTGCATTATCTAGACAAGCTAACTACATTATCTAGGTCATATTAGATACATTACGAAGATAATGTATTATATTATTATTGCAGTACATTATCTATCAATTTGTACACTATTTTCGTAATGTACCTAATATGGCCTAGATAATGTAGTTAGCTTGTTTAGATAATGCACAGACAATGAGGTAACAGGTAACATATGGAAAGTGGTTAACATATGATTACAACTCTCTCTCTCTATATATATATAATTTACTATTACACTCTTGAATAATTTTGAAAAATGAGAATATTAAATGTAATATTATGAAAATGAGAGATTAATTAATACTTTAAAATAGTAATGTTGGAAGTTTGTTTTACATGCAAGATCAAATTGGACCATATAATCGGAACAAAACGAGTATTTAATACACTAATAATTAGAATTGAAAGTTGAAAATAAATTACATATTTCTTGGTCTCTTTCATCCAAAAGTGGGCTAAATGTTGGAGACAAGAAGAAAAGGAAAGCCCACTTGTTAGCAAATAAAACCAAGAAAGAATAATAAGAAAATGGACAGAAAATGTGGCTGGTTTTGGAGTGTAAAAAAAAGTGAAAATAACTGAAGTAAACTCAAGAAAGTCAGATTCAAATTTGAATCACATAAATTATTAAAATGCATAAATTTGAAATGAGAGGTGGCCTTTGGCAGTCGTCAATGAACCTCTACACATCACCATCACTATGCTACAGACTGCCCATTGAAATCGTTGAGAAGCCACATTATATAAACCATAAATATATTAGCTCCACTTTGCTACTGTTTCTCTTCTTGAATGAATTGAAGGTGCAAGGACAAAATTGCCCTTGGACTGAAGGCCGTGAGCTCGAACTCGAACTCGAGCTCGATCCTCACTCCGACCTACTGGTGCAGAAGCCGGAAGAAAAGATGGGCCTTCACTACTGGAATGAATATGGCAGAATTTACTAATAAAGAGCACAAAACAAAGCACAGTTGTTTGCAAGAATTCAGCCTCAGGAAATATGGCGTCAACAAGAAACCAAATATTATTACATCACCGCAATCTAAAGCTTGACCTCCACATCAACACCAGCAGGCAAGTCAAGCTGCATCAACGAGTCGATTGTTTGGGCGGTTGGGTATAGGATGTCGATGAGGCGTTGGTGAGTTCTGATTTCGAAATGGAACCTGGCGTCTTTGTGCACGTGTGGAGATTTAAGAACGCAATACACTCTTCTCTTTGTTGGTAGGGGCACTGGACCCATGGTCTTTGCATTGGTCGTCCTAGCAGCGTCCATTATCTGCTTGCACGAGTCTTCTATCAGTGGCACCCAGTATGATCTCAGTTTGATTCTAATCTTCTGCTTGGGGGCAACCTGAGACAACAAATCATATTTAAGTATGATTTCTAAAGAATGCCCAAGTTCATCAATGAACTGAAAATGCACCCCAAATGAGCAATAAACACAGTAACATTAACTATTATCGATAAAGCAGAAGATATTTTGGTGAGAGGGCGTATGAAGAATGAAAAAGTAGACAATCGATAAACTGCCAAATCACATTTTGTTATTTGAATGTAAGCCTTGTTGTCAGGGGGGTCTCTAAACAGTGGATTAAGCCACAGAAACTTCACATAAGGGAGAAGATCTATAATGTGGATATGCAATAAACATAAATTTATTAGGATCTCGAGGTGAAGATACAGTGAACTATCTTATATAAAGTAATTAGTCTTATTTCTCAATTTTTGCCGATAATAAGTTTGTTGAAAAAACTAGAACCTGCACTTAACAACGTCTGAAGATGGCTCCTTTCCATATCAAGACTATGTGATGCAGTTTATAAAAATTTGTTCACCTTCAACAGAAACATTTAGGTTTTCAAGTTTAAGCTTTGTTAAAATTTATATAAATTCATGTTGGATGCATTTTGGGCCAGGACAATGATCCTTGCCAAATAACTACCCTGATTCTTTCCTGAAACAACTGAGTCATATCGCATGGAGTTATCCAATATAACAACTAGGAATCTAATTGAAAGGAGACAATGGAATTGGTAGTCAGCTTCATGCCTCGGAGACTGGACTTACGGAAGGAAGGAAAATGGTAGCAAGGCTGAGTAACTTGTATGTGACTTTTCAAGATACTAATTGAATGATCCATCAATTCCAACCCTAGAAAATGTTTTGAAAACTAATCCAACTTGTTGTATCCACCAACATTGGACATGGAGATGCATGAAATGACCCAACAATTCAATGAAAAACTGACGTACACATAAAAATATCAATATAAAATGTCACTCTACATTCAATTAAACGACCGTATCTGCCAAATCACCACTTTTAACCATCATTTCACCATAACACAGATGAATATCTGGGTACTAAATGCTCTTCCTAAACTCTATCTTCAAGTCTCTCATATTTCATCCTCTAACATGTGTTCCCTCATGGTGTCCTTATTTCCATGACTAGAATCATAATCAAACAGCTCAATTATATGTATACTGAAACAGATTCACGAAAGCATATGCCTCACATTATGGCTTGTGCCCTGCTATAACAATATTTCTTCAACTAATCTCACTTCTATGTCTCAGACAATTTCTCCAAATTCAGTACAGAAAAATGAGGCGTGCGATATCTAAGATAGCGTAATCGTAAGAGACTTATATGATTATAAGGGAAAATATCACATAAACTCGTCTAGCCGCTTCATTCCTTGATCGTGCTATTTTAATCACTTTCCAAAACTCAAAACTGCTAAAGATACATCATATCTCAACACAAAATGTATAATACTAAATGACAGTTTAACAATGAAAAATATAACAAAAAAAGAAAATTTGAAAGTAAATTAAAATACCTTATCCGAATCTGCACCGACGCTCAATGCTGAAGCAGAAGGAGCCTCACCCTAACACCCAAACACGACAGCACAAACACAATTCACAAAAAAAGAAAACAAATTGAACGAATTCAGCAGATTAAACAACAGTAGAAGCAAACCTCAGCTTCTGTAGTAGCGTCCAACACTTCAGGAGCAGCTTGAACCCTCGAGGAAGAGAATCGCAAAGGCTTCGTCGCCATATACTTCGAGGGATTGGAAAAATGGAACGAAACTTGCGGTTTCGAAGAAATTATTGAGGAATTGCATACCGGGAGAAGTATAGTTGAAAGAGGCGACGAAGAAATTGAAGCCATTTCCGAACTCCGGAGAGCTTTATCGCTAAGTGATTTCTTCGTGAGCGGAGCGGAACTGCTCTGCAAAAATTCTCAGCAGCTTTATCCGAACGGGGTGCGTTAAAGTCACAAGTGACCCTTTGGATGGGAGAAGAGAAT
>JAPKLW010000886.1:146618-172838 GCA_026898455.1 Plectranthus barbatus
TTGTGGGTTATGTTTAATGTGTGTAGTGGGTTATCCACGTCTACACTTGTGGCGGTTTTTTTTTTTTTTTTCCTTGAGCAGTTTTTACTTCGACTGTGCTGTTTCAGTTTTTATCTTAGACACTGTTGTGTATATTTGATTAGTTTTAGTATGTTGTATACAGAGAAAAGGTGCACATTCCGGCATCTAAGCCGTACATCTCGTTTATTGGAGACGCCGGAAAGCCGGAGGCGACGGTGGTAGCGTGGCACGACAAGGCTTCCGACATGGGAACGTTTAAAACAGCCACTGTCACAGTAGAATCAGACTACTTTTGTGCTGCAGGGATAACATTTCAGGTAAATATATTTTGACAGTGATAATCAAAGTTGTAAAACTCGATAGGCACTAGCCTAGCTCCTAGGTGGTCTAGTCGAGCCTAGGTGGCCATTAGTTGATAAATTAATTTATTATTTTTTTAATATTTTAAATATATAAATATTAAAAAATAAAAAATATAATAAATCTAACCGGAACCAACTAGATGGCGCCTAGCCTGCCTAGCCCGTCTAGGCACCAAACAATTCGAAACTGCCTATCAGAGCTTACTAACTAGTTTTCGGGTTGGATAGGGGCTGCCTAATCTGATTTATACAATCACATACATTTATCAAATCGGGTGTTTCTCGAATTCTATAAAGCTCAAATTTGAACTTATTTTTCTATGCAGAATACGGTGCAGTTTCGTGCCGGAGCTAAGGGAAATCAGGCCGTGGCATTAAGGATATCGGGGAATAACTCGGTGTTCTACAAATCAAGGTTTCTGGGCTCACAGGATACACTCTTAGATGAAAATGGAACACACTTTTTCTACAAGTGTTTCATTCAAGGATCCATAGATTTCATATTTGGCAGTGCAAGATCACTCTATAAGGTATAATATATGCATATGCATTACTACTTACTTGCACAGATTCTTGATTGAAAAGAATTGGCTGTAACAGGACTGCATTCTCTCCGTGGTGGGGGAATCGTTTGCTATAGCTGCCCAACGGAGACAATCAGCCAGCGATGATGGAGTATTCTCCTTTGTAAACTGCACGGTGCGTGGCGCCGGAGCTGTGTACCTGGGAAGAGCATGGGGAGAGTATTCACGAGTGATATATGCGTATAGTAAACTCGATATAGACGTCAAGCCACAAGGGTGGGATGATTGTGGAGAAGCATCTAGGCATAAGTATAAATATATATATACATACCTCGTCTCTGATGTAGATATTTGATCTAAAGCGGAAAAAAAAAGTATATAAAGGTGTTACCTTATTGAATTGTTGTTGCAGAACTGTGTTCTTCGGAGAATACATGTGCAGAGGGAGGGGAGCAAATAGAAGCGGAAGAGTAGCGTGGTCGAAAGCCTTGACGCCCAGGGAAGCACAACCTTTTCTTGATACAGCATTCATCAGTGGCAAGCAGTGGCTGAGATTGTAGCCTAACAATGCTCATTTTTCTACTCAATCAAAACCAATAGTGTACTAGAGCTATCAAAGAGCAGAAAAGTTGAAAACAATAGTTTTCATTGAAGAAAATAAATTTATATATATTTCTGGAGATATTTGGTGTCTAATGATGTGATTCAGATGAATTCTCTATAAAACGGCTCACAACAGCAACTGTCTTTTCTTATCTGTTGGATAACATGTCAATTCCCAATGCTTTATTATAATTTGGAATGAAATCTTCATCCTTGGCTTGTCTGCATCTTGCATCCTCTTTTGCTTCATTAAAGCTTACCGATTTTGTATCTGCATATATAAGCAAAACAGTTTAAATGCATTCATCCCCTAAATACATGGTTGGAAACCCACAAACAAGAAAAAATTAGGATGTGGAAAGGTCGTGTGTGGCAATGCGCGGTGGGACATGCAACTCGAAGTAAATAAGAACACGGGTCCGTAAAAAGGGGAAAGACAGTACTTTGGAAGTAGGTACAGACAAATTCATTAGTAATTGATGATCAGAAGGATACCTACTCAGAGGCAAGCGGTTTAATGAATTTGGAAGCTGCTGCAATGCCGCTGGATATGGCACCTTCAACATTTGGCATCACGCAGAAGTCACCACAAATTGCTAGTCGCTTGTTTTCTAACCACAAGCATTTCTCCTCTCCAGCAATGCTAACAGCTGGGAAGGCACTCCCCCTGAGACATCCACACCAAGTAAGGAAAAGAATTCCGAAAATTCTCAAGGACATCAAAACTTCTGCCAGTGCCAAATAGTGTGTAGGAAGCATTTAGCAGCTCATGACAACGAAAGCATAAAACGAAAAGAATGAAGGCAACAAATAATCTCTAGCCGGTGTCATAATAAAGAAGCATCATTTCGATATTAATATCCAGAGCAGCAAGCGGCACTTGCCAGCCTACACTTGGGAATAAAACAAATATTTCTACCTTATATTTCAAATTCTAATAACCCCAGGAAAACTTTTCAGGATACCTGAGGTTCTGTTGGACCTCCTCTGTCAATTTGGATATGTAACTCATAAAGGTCAATTGGATAATTCATTCTAATACTACGATTGCTTTAAATAAGTGCTTTCATTCTGCTTCATTCTTATTGAAAGAAACATGTGAAATCGAATCTCTTGTTTCAATAGTTCATGTTCCGAAAACAAACAACTTCTCAGATAACCAAGCATATGAATGATGCCAACCATCTATGAGCTTTCTTGAATAAAGGCTGTGGGATGTCAATGCCAGTGCTTTGGAATTCTCTAAATAGTTCCTCAGCCACTTTTGTTAATAATGAAGCAGAAGGCTTCTGGAATCCTGCTTGAGAGATGACAAGCTCTGCATATTTAGTAGTAGAATGCAGCACCCAGCGCTCACTGCACACAAAGGCAGGAGATTTGTGTTGCTTTATGGGGAAAGAAAGAAAAGAATAAAATAAAAATTAAAAAAAAAAACTAAAAGAACAAAATACAAGATGAAAATTCTAGCCTATTCCATATCAGACCAACCTTGTAGTTGAGCGTCCTGGTTTGCTGCTGTCACAATATGCCCAGCTTAGAATTTCTGAGTTCTTGAAAGAAAAGCCACCCTTCATGGGTATCTAAAGAGACAAAATGACGAAAATTGTTAAATGTCTGTGATGAATGCGAACTTAGGAAGAAACTCTGGAATGACTCAGATTTAAAGTCACAGCTCTGGTACGAGCAGGGTCATCCCATAGTGAAAAATCAAAAAAGTTTGCAACATTCATTCCAACATCAAAGTGTGCTTAAACACACTTACAGATGAAAGTGGCTGTGCAAATGCCAGCATAAGAGCAAAACAAGGAAGAGCTGGAATTTCTTTTATCTGAATGCGACCTTCTGAAACCGAATTCAGATCTGCCAAAAAAAAAAAACAATGTATGATCATTTAAGCAAAATATACATGTGAAGTGGTTGATAGAATGAAGAAAATGCCGGACTTGACCAGTAATTAGTATATTGGAGCAACATTGAACAATCATTGGTTAAATTTTATTTACCAAAAAAAAAAAACAAAAACAAAAACAAAGAAGGAATTCAATAGAAGCATGGATATCGTTTATAAAATAAAGAGAAGCTTTTGGTTCCAAATTGCACACCCCAACCAAGATAACTACTTCCTAGTGTACAGCAGCAAACTCGTAATCCCAACAGCCCAAGGAAACAACCTATCACAAAATACCACTGACATCCATAATTAATAAATGACTAAGAAAATGCCCAATCTGAATTCACTCATTGCAACTCGAATTTGCTGATTGTTTAACCAATGAAATCTGAGAAATTATCAGAACTCAGTGGTCAATGCAATAATACATTCTAAAATATGCCAAATTGATACATTCTAGTATTTGCATCTGATAAAAAAGCACCACAACCAGACAATTAAGCTATTGAACACAGTATATATTACAGCATAAATATGTTGAGGAATCAATTATACCAATAGGTGGAGGTTTTCCAGTAACATCTGTAAACCTAGACAAAAATGTGTTCTTGTCCGTAGCCACCACTCCTGTAAAATGGCCAACATCTTGTCCATCCAAGCTCGTCAAGGACCATGCCTTATGATCCACCAACCAATCCAACCTTCCAATACCTTGTCCAAACCTGCTTTCGACCCCTAAGAGAAAGCAAAATAGATAAATAAGCATAGTGCTCACAAACAGAAACAATGAACTTAAATCATATACCAGGCTCATGGCATAATGCTTTGCAGACACAGTTCATTCCAGGTAAACCAACAAATCTCGGGCTCGCTTCCTGAATTACTCTATAACATCAGGAAGGTTGTCTCTTGAAATCTATAATCTTTTTTCATGGATTAAGAATCTTTCTACCAGAATGCAGTATGTATAACACAAATAAGCGAGGTTGAAAAAGCGACAACAATTATTATCTAACTGTCAATAAGCACACTCACAATTATATTTGCAATGTTCTTACATGGAATTAACTAACCTCTTCAAAGGCAACAAATCTTCTCGAACTAAAATCAAAAGAACCAAATTTCTCTTTCCACTGAGCTACCAGACCTCTGGATTCCCACTCATCAACTAGACTTTGCACATCTGAATTGCTGGCACTCACAGTGAAACACGGCGCACCATGGTCGAACATGAACTCTCCACCATCTTCACAACGTTCTCTAACACCCAGGCGAGAATAAATATGAATAATCAAATAAATAAAACATAACGACACCAACTCAAACAAATAGACAAAACCTTCGCTGCGACATGCGGCCGCCGGGACCTCTGGCGGACTCGAAAATGGTGACTGATATGCCATTCTTAGCCAGAATCGACGCGCAGACGGCTCCTGAAACTGCGAATTGCCAATGTATTAAAATGGCAATCAATTGAGTTAGATACTAGTAAAATTAACTCAAAAAAGAAATATTAGAAGAGAGGTGGTGGTGGTGGTGCTCACTGCCGCTGCCGATGACGGCTACCTTGGATGTCATGGCGATTAGTGTAGTTTTGAGATCAAAAACCTCCAAAATCTATTGAATATTGACTGCAATCGTATTAATGAATCCAATCATCCATATAACGTGGAGACATTGGAACCCCTTATTCCGTCAAACCTTCAAAAAAAATGCATGTGGATTCTCCAAATAAAATGGCACCTTACCATTTTTATTATGAGATTAATCTAATGATATATTTTTAATTATAATTAATATGACTTTTTATAGTTAAAAAGATAATATTTTAAAAATAAAACAATATATTTATTTAATTAAAATAAGGTATTAAAATTCTATCTCAAAATAAAAAATAAAAAAAAAATTGATGAGATCAGGTCAACTCAAATAAAATAGATTGAGTGTCAAATTAATGAATCCCACTAAAATTGAAAAAAAATTGTATTGCTCGTTAGTAAAAATATAAAATAATTATTTTTATAAAAATAATATTTTCATGATTTATGAGTAATAATAATGATAAATTTTTCCATATTAAAGAAAATATAATTTGGGCATGTATATATTATTAATTTTGGAATTAATAATTTTTTTTAAATAATAATAAATATATTCTAAATTTAAGAAATTCGTTTAGGATCGACTAAGACTCCAAAAATTTTCAGAACATCAAAGTATTCGATAAAAAAGCTCGAAGTTCGACTCAAGTATTAAGTCGAACTTGAGCATGATACTACTCAACTCAACTCGATTCGATTACACTTCTATTTGCATTATTTATTGAGAGAATATTTGATATAACCACTAATATTATATTTTCATATTAACTTGTGAGTATTTTAATTCAGTGTATTGAAATCTTCAGTTTCTCTCCCGTAGATGTAGGCAATTGTCAAACCACGTAAATCTAATATGATAGAGACGAAGAGAATCGGCCTTGGAGAGTTTTCACCCGAGGCCCCAGGAACGTGGTTAATTATTAATATTTGTTATTTGGGTTTAAGTCTTTTACATTTTTGTTTTATGTTTGGGTCAAAGGCTGCTTTGCACGGGCTTCATACCTGCATGGGCCTTTAGGGTTTATTGTTCTCTTTATATTTTGTTTGGAGTCAGCCCTGGGGCATTCGTGAACTTGGTTATTTTGGTGGCCTCAGTTTGAGGATTATTAAACAAAGGGCGTATCACCTTCTACTTCCATCATAATATCTCTCAATTTTCTCATTCATAATCTTTAATGCAGTGATCCAATTGAATTTCAAATTGTGTTTTTGATTGGGGAAAAATACAAGCTACCAAAAACATCAATCCTCTCTTTCCTCATTCCTCCACTGAAACCCAATTTCACAGAATTCGAAATGCAGCAACTATTTTGACACTCAGCAAGATAATATATATCAACAGATTGCTGTCTTCTTTCTTCCAAGACAGAATGCAGAGTCTGAAACAAAACATCAAATGTAGTTAATACGAATCGATGTCAAATTCTATGTAATGCAGTCAAATTATGAATATCATCATTGTTTGATAGTATCAGAACAATTGAGAAACTTCATCACCATGATCAATGAGGAATATACAAACCACACTGAAAGAGGTAGGGGTGAGCAACGGTCTGAAAACCGAACAGAATCGCCCAAACCGCCAAATTGAAAATTTCAAAAAATCCAGATGGAACCAAACCGCTAATATTCTACAAACCGAGCAGCACCGAATTGGCGGTTTCAACAGAACCAAACCAAACCGGCGGTTTGGGTTTCAATTTTAACCAAAATTTTGTACATTTTCCTAAATAACTAAAATAAAACATATCGATTTATAAAGTTCCAACATACATAAACTTGAATATAATCCCAATGTACCAAATCTTCAAATCTAAATCCACAACTTCAGCACAAATCTAAGTTCAAATCTACAAATTCATAACTAAACCGACCAAGACCGAACCACCATATTTTGGTTAAAACCGAACCGAAGTGAATTTTGGCGGTTTTAAAAAATCCAAACTGAACCAAACCAAAATTGATACATAGACCGAACTGAAACCGTCGGTTTACGGTTTGGTTTGGTTTTCGGTTCGGTTTTGCTCACCCCTAGAAAAAGGTAGCATGAGAAACACCAGAATGCAAAGAACTATGGACACAAAATATTATGAGCAGCAAAAAGGTTACCTCAAGTTCCAAGGTTGGGTGCTGAAATAGCAACAGGGGGGCCATAAGAATATCTCCAAGACCCACATACTTCACATTTATCCATCTTCACATCATTTTCCAAAGTACAAAATCTACATGACCATAATGAACTTTTATTCTTAGCCTCCTTGGGCTTTTCCGACGTGCAAACTCCGCATATCGGTGCCAGTTGCTGCAATAATAAGCAAAGCTGGTATGAACTTAAGCTTGTCCCTTTCATAGACAATTATATACAGTAGGGGCATCTGTCTTTACAAGATTATGTATGTTGAGGTGTTTTAATAAGAATCTCGATGAAATTTAAGGATAAATCTAGGATTTTTTTTTTTTTGGCATGGGCTAAACTCTAAAGAAGTGTTCTGTTAATTACGATATATGAGCTGCAAAAAACAACCATAATTAAAGAGAAAGTAAAACTTTTAAAATGAAATGATAACTGACTTGATCGCGGTGTTCAGAACAATACCAGAAACATGACGTTGGAATAAAAAGGAACAAAAGGGAGTTGAACTTACCGGATTCAACAAAGTGCATGTTGTACATTGCCATGTGCCACTAGTTTCATTCACTAGGTCCTGGCTAGATAGGGATGACGATGCTGAAGCTTGTCCGCATAAATCTTCATGGTAATCCTTACTAGCAAGACATTTATCTGAATAGCATGTTGACCGGTTTTCTGAAGCTGTATTTGTCAAGTCTATAAAAATTGACTCTTTCTCTCTATCTGCAGACTGAGCTAACGAGACATCATCCGATTCTCGTCTTTTTTTCTGAGATTTTACTTTCGCAGCATTTTCATTAAATGCTGTGCTTGAGATATTAGAACAGGATCCTTTATTTGAAGATTTTGGCAAAGAATCAGTACATTCAGTATCTTCAGTTAGATCATAGAATTCTGATCCACACCATATGTTATCCTGTAATCTTCTTTCAGCTGCCATAGCAGCAGCTTGACCAGGACTAAGAGCAGCCATAATAGAACTGTCACCGCCAATTCTCTTTGGTCCCGAAGGTAACAAGGACTGAAGACGTGCTCTATTTTCTGCTGCAGTGAGTGCAACCTGGCGGATAGATGAATGACGATGTTTATGGGAGACTCCACCAACACGCCTTCCAGGAAGATCAAATCCTTGTCCTGTTCCACTAATCCCTTTGTTTACGAGGTCTTCACACTCCTATGGACAATTGAGTAGTAGATTAAGCAGTTAGCACCAATTTGGAAATGCAAATAAAGTCATCAAGTGTTTGGAAGCTTTTGACCGCTCCACGTCAATGAGAAGGAGATGGTGCAGCAATGAGTTGTCTGTTTCAGCTTTCAACCAATTAAATTATAGCCGCAGAAGAGAAGACCTTTGCCCTATTCCTTTACCTTGCGACGTGTGTATCATTCATTTACAAAGTACATTAACAAGTTTGTTAAAGGATAGTCAAAATGAAATGAATGAATGTTGCAAATATTTGAGTGAAATGAATCGTATTCCACAATCCAACATAGTCATCATCCATCTTCCCAATAAAATTTTACATGTCTTGGCAGGTTTGCTAATGAGGTCAACCGTCAATGCGCTCACTAGCAAAGAAAATGTTCATGTTGTGCACTAGCAAATAAAACTATCAACTGTATATTGAGAAATGAAAACCGGTAGCACCCCTGCCACCCCACTTCCTAATATACAAAGAGGGTTGTCTAAGTTCCAGCCTCCTATATAATATGAGAGAGCACATTCCTACTCTTCCAAGTTCCAAGATTATGATTAAATAAATTTTATCCCTGCAAGTTCCTCGAGAATATATAACAAAGGTGTGTAATACTATGCATAAACCATTTACCTTCCTAATCTCATCCCAGAGACTGTAGAAGCTGGCGTTATGAGCGCTATGAGCATTGTGGCACAGTTCGTGCAGCATTGTATCAAGAACTTCATGGAAAGGAAGAAACTCCTCATCTCTGTCTGCCCTCCTAAGCCTCAACTTGACATGTATACCACGTCCTACATTCAAGCCCAGTAGACACCGGTTTTTCGGCCTGCAGAAGTCACATTCAATAATTCATATTAAATGGCTCAAGAAAATGAACTCACCACAAACTATTTACCCTGAGATAACTTTATATCCAATTATAATCACTCTAACAAACAAAATATCAATTCAAAAAGCCCCAATTTCCGAGTGATCCATTCTCAAAACGATGGTCTAAAACGTGGTCTTGCATTCATTAATGGCTGTAATTCACCAAATGCTTCAATTTTAATCCATACATACATTTTAAACAAAAAGAGCACAATTTTAATTAGAAAACCATAAACAAAATTTGAACTGCGCATTATCTTGTCTGATTGAATTGAAGTAGGTCATAACAAATGATTGCCAGAAAAGCAGACAAAAAGGTGATACCAGAATTCAGAGAGTACTTTGACCCTCCAATTATGCTTGCGCATGATGGGCTGAACCTGTTTTGCAATACTGTCTAAAATCTTGCGCGCCTCGTCCTCTTTAGGCTTCCGCTTTAGGGTTTTGATTTCCCATACTTTGTTGAGATCGCCCGAATTCATTGGTATCAACGAGCAATATTCAAAACCTCAAATGGAGATGGGTCGTCCTCAATTACGAAAATAAGGGCTACAACACATCCATCGGAGAATGAGATGGTTTAGATAGGGCTGTAACAAGTGGGTTAGATGGGGGTATTGCTGAATTTCGGTGAGTGGAAATGGCGGGTCGAAATTCGAAATTTCAATCGGCGGTCGAAGATGAGAGGAAACGTTTATACTACCGGCTGAGACAAGGGGTTTCAATTCATTAATGTGGGAATAGGGAATGCCCACCCAATAATACCCTCCGTCCCCGGCTGAATTGTCCCGGGTTGACCGGGCACAATAACAAGTAATGTGAGTGTAAAATAAGTTGAGTAGAATTAATATTTTATTGTTAAGTGTGAAAAAATTACCTTTTTAAGTAATGGGACAATTGAGGTGGGACAGACGAAAAAGGAAAGTGCGACAATTGAGGTGGGACGGAGGAAATATTACAACCATTACTACTAAGTCTACTATATTTTAAGTCTCTCGTGAAAACCAAACATATCACCTCTTCATCCAAGTAATACAATGTTTTTTTTTTTCAGCTCGGACACAATAATGAAAGTATACTTCTAAGAAGACATGAATTCAAACTTTTCCCAAGAAGCTCTCGACTGTATGTGAATTTAAATACATTATTTCTGTTATAAAATACTCACTCCGTCCCGCCTCATTAGTTTCATTTTCTATTTTTATATATCCTGCGGAATTAGTCCAATTTTCTATAATAATAATAAAAAAATCTACTCATACCAATAAAATATTAATTTCACTTCACTCAGAAACATTGTTAACTGTGCTCTATTTTTTTTATATAGTATTATAATCCGATAATTTATAAAACAACCCCCTTTGTGAAGAAGAAAATATATATAATAATATAATTTATAAAGAGAAGGTAAAAAAAACAAGTCCCTACAAAAATCGCCACTGCTAAGATCACACGGTATAATTTTGGGATTTCATTTTATTTATACCATAGTAAAAACACATAATAAAACACCATTAAAAAGTATAGGATTTGAACGACTCTTACATCTGAAATGGTATGAAAGAAAAAAATATGTATATACTTATATAACTCATTATCGTCTTCAAAAAAAAAAATTGTACTAAGTGCTCATTTTGGTATATTAATCCCCTTCAATTATTGTGCAATATAAAAAATAAAAAAAACAGACAAACGCCCCAAAAATATTCAGACTAAAAAGCTTCGAAATCAAAACGACATTTACGATGCTATATGCATATGATGACTGTCGTAGCTGCAGTGACAACTTGGACATTGGCTACAAAATAATCCAGCCCACTGACCAAATACTAATCAAGGCAGTGAAAATACAAATCGTATAGTAAAAAAAGGTAATTCGGAAGAGAGAGATTGGTTTTCTTCAACCAAGAAGATGAGCACCAAACACGATGTTCGATTATTCAGAAATCAGAATCCAACTGCTCTCTTCAATTTTCTGGAAATCAGATTCTTAAATCTAACGTCTCCATAAACGACCCTGTTGCTTCTGCTCTTGCATACGCCTGCACCTCAAAAAGATAACAACATATTTCATATTAGGCATTCAAAACACCTTACTCTTCAATAAATTGAAAGAAGAAAAAGTAGTAGCCTCCTATGGAAAAATAAAGACGAAAACATCAATTTTAGTTCAAACTATCCGCCTTATTTCAATTCTAGTACCAACAATTTCATTTCACAATTTTATATCCAAATTATCAAAAAATGTTCAAATCTAGGACAAAGGAATTTTCAAGCATCGAAAAACTAACAGAGCATACAGTTTTCTGATGACGGAAAATTTTCTTCGTCCTAAGTATGAATATTTTTTGATAGTTCAGACATAAAATTGAGAAATGGAATAGTTGGTACTAGAATTGAAATAAGGCGAATAATTTGAAATAAAATTGATGTTTTGGCCTAAAATAAATTAATATATTGTGGGAGAAAGGTCAACTCATGTAATTATCAATCATGGTATGCCAAAATTTTATACAAGTAAAAGATACTGGCCTTTGATGCTCTTTGGAACGTTCAATGAACTCTTTGGCGATATCATTTCCTTCGTACGAGGATAAAACTGTTCTGATGTCAGATGGTCTGTGCTTAGCAACATCTGCACTCAAACAAGTTTAACCACAGTCGATAAAATGGATAGAAAATAAACCTCAGTCATTATGCAGATTGGCTAATGCAAATAGAGAAACAGGTTGGATGCTTACATTCAAGAAATGGGATAAGGTCTAGAAGTGAAGTATCGTCCGGTTCTCCTAGCCACGGTTTTACTTGAATAGAGTTTTCAGGCTGAAGACTAGTTTCTAGAGCATGGCCGCTAATGTATATAACTTTAGCAGGATCCCGATTCAGCATCGCCAGGTCCTACAGAAAGATATCCCCAGGAGTGTCGCAGCTAAATCAATGCGAACCAAGCAAGCTTGCATGTACTTAATAGATAGTCGATAAGGGAGTGATGAATCTTGTCTTTGGGTTTTCACAATTAGCATTAAATTTCAGAATGTTCTCAGAAAATAATGTCAGCAGCTCTAAAACCTTAAAAATCAATATCGCACCCCCATTGAGAATGCATGTAATGTTAATGGATTACTAAAAAGCAACTCAATTGTTGATTTTGTGTACCTTTCTTCTCAGCAATAATAAAAGGTCAAAATGACTCGTTCGATTTCATAATAATGCCACAGTTACTTTTTTCAGCCGGAAGGGGAAGGGGGGTGGGGAGTGTAAAGTCAATCAGTTTGCCCAAGTGTTGCATCATATAGCGTAATTCCCTGAGTATGTTGCACATAATTCCTCCACATAACTAATAGCCTTCATTCGGCAATTTAACTCAATAATTCATCAGAGGTTAACATAACAATCTAATAGTAATCAGGGTCGCAGTATATACATTAGTTAACTGCTTATCATTATGCTACAAATACAGTATGTATTAAGAATATACATATATATATGAATATGAATCAGATAAATTCAACAGCAAAATCATGCATGCATCATCAAAAATAGAATTATCGCATGCTTCTTGTTGCAGTGCTCCTCTATTCTCCTTCACCTTTTGTTTTATATAGATCATCATACAAGTAGTCATAGGTAAAAGAGAAATAGATGTACCTTATAATGCTTGCCATTAACATATTTTGTTTCACCTCTCGAAAGCCTATACCGAATACAGTGCTTTGTATCCAATCTTTCAACAACAGGATCCACATACTGTATTTGAGTGGACACATACGTTAAGAAGTAACAAAAAAAATAAAGATGATTAATAATACAAAGTTGGTAAAAGTGACAGTGTCTTTATTCATTTATCTGGAACAAAAAAAAAAAACTTACCATATTCAGTTGGTCAGAGTACACAACAATTTCATAAAATTGAGCTAAATACTCGAGAAAAGCCTCAACACCAGGCCTTTTGAATGTCCTCCACCCTCGGTCACGCTTCAAAGGCATAATTTGAAATTAACAAATGCGGTTGTGACTATACATAACCCATGAAACTTGCATTAAGAAAAGAAAGATATATGTGTATAACTGTGTGTGTGATGAACATGAATCTATGCAGTTTATTAGTCATTATTCATCTATTTTAATTATTCATTTGGATGTTTACTTTAATCAGTGGCTTTTTAACATCAAGTGCTTTCCTAGATGAATTAGGATTCCACTTACTTTTATATTCACCGTTGGATTTTTTATTAGGGGAGAGAATTCAAGCCATTCTCGTGTCTTCCAATTCAAAATGAATCAAATTCTCTTATGTTATTCATATTTGATAATCTCCGTCAGCATCAGCTGGCATCCAGAGACCAGATCACAAAAATATTCATAGCTCCAAAGTTTCACGTGTATCCGCATACAAGACGATAGATGTGACCATAAAGAGAGTATAACAAAAAGATGAAGAAGAGCACAAAATGATACCTTCCAATCAGAATATATCAAAGTCTCATTCAGATCTAGGACAAGGGTGAAAACATGTTGTTCCAATGGGTGCAAATCAGGCAGAAGCTTATCTGATGTAGGTTCTGTAAAACCCTGAAATAAAGCAATGAGACAAAGTGAGAGTCCTGAAGATGATCAAGGGCTCAATAGAAGTAATGTACACTCACTCTTAAAATGCAAAGCTAACAGTATATTACCTTAATTTGTTCTTCAGCTAACCTCCTTAAATCAAGGTAAACATCAACTAATTTAGCAGGAACTGTATGACAATATCAATTGGAAACACCCAGTGAAGTTAAGATGCGATCTTCAAGCATAGTACTGAAAAGTTATTAATTAAGAACAGGCAAGAAAAAACTATCCCATTTTATTCATTTACAGTGTTAGAAAACTAAAGCAGAAAACAACTTCACCTGCCAATGTTGCAGCACGTATATAAGCTTGATATTTCTGCAGAAACAATTTGATAGAGGAAATTGTTAGTTTATGCTTCTTGATTATAGGCAAGACACAATGAAAGGGAATCACTACGTCAAGAGCAAATGCAAATAACCGAGGGGCCTACAACGCAGGATCATGCAACACATACAGTAGTAGTTTCCAGATAAAGAAAATAGCCGATCAGGGTTTTTATCTCCCAAATCTGAGGTATGGGCACTTACCCAGGGTTTAATCAAGCTATAGGATAATTGGAAAAGAGCATCAGAATTTGTTACACTTTTTTCCGAAACATGTATATAATAGAAGCAACTAAAGATAAAGATGCTCCAAAAACCAATTAGATGCCACCAGATGAAACATAGAAGACATTCGGCATAAGAACATACCAAATATAAAAACTCATATGGACAGGAATGAAGCTAATGAATTGGGCATGTCATTATTGATGTTTCAATGAAAATATTAAAAGTTAAAAACATGTTTCCCCCTACATGTCCTCCTTGGCACATCAATATGCGATCAAATAACTACGGTCAAATTTACCACAAGAAATGTTCAATATTGATATAATATGATGCCAGCATGCCTACTCACGTCACTCACTACATATAGTCCGTAAATGAGTAAATTACATACTTTCCACATAACTACAAATGAGTTTGAGCATCTAGCTTTGCCAAGTAAAGTAGAAATATTCAAGGATGTCAGGAAAGGACTACAACATAATGATCATCCAACGAACATAGCAGCAAAAGCTAAATATAAAGGAGCTTGAAGGCGCACGTCTAGAGAAGTTGCATCATCGCTAACAGTGTACTTGGCGGATGCACGTAAGCTTCCTGTCTTCTGATCTATCTCATCCAATGTGTAGGCTGGAAATAAACATGTGTCAAAATGTAATCAATTAAGAACCTCAATTAAAATATCTCATATACAGTATTTAACACAAAACCCTGCATCTCCCATTCCAAGTCAAATGGAAATCTCACATTATTACAGCTGAATCGCAAACAAATCACTCCATAACTTTGATAGTATTACGATATTTGAATAAAAAGCAAACGTCCTAGATTACGAAACATTTACTACTTAGTTCTTCAAATTAACCAATAGAGCAACAGATGATAATTCACAAAATGCAAACCTCACCTAATGAGACAATAAGGAAACGTTAAATAAACTAAAATGCAACACATGTTGACAGGGACTAGAACATTATAAGAAATTTAAACCGAAACTGAAATTGAAATGTCAAAGAAAGATACCAACCATACGTGGCATAGCCGGTAGTTGCAACACCACCGGTGAGTGCGGCGATGAGACCGTACTTGAGAAAGCTCCATGAGCTCTTCGCCGACTGCGCTAGCGGAGGCGGCGGACCGTCCGTCGGATGCGGCGCCCGGTCGGCGAGGAGTGATGATGAGATGATCGATTCTCTCGGTGCATCGCTCGTGGAAAATCGCCGGTTAGCCCTCGAACGCGATATGATAGAATTGAATCGAGCGCAATTCCGAGATAATGCAGACATGGGTGATGGATCAAAATGTGTAAGTTCGTAATGATGAAATTAGGTTTTCTATTTTCGGAGGCAAGGGTTTTAGAAATCAAGGTTTTGATGTCCGTACAGAAATGTGAATTTTTTTTTTTTTTTTCTTTTTTATTTGAGAACCTTCTTGAAAATTTAAAAGCATTTAAATATTTGGGATAGTTTTATTCCAACTAGTTCTACACCTTCCTTCACATTGCACGAATTAGTATTTAATAAAAACACATTATAATGCAAAAATATAATTAATGAAATTATGTATATATATTTATAATGAATTGATTGATTAACTTCATTCATTAATATTAATATAAATATGTAAATAAAAAATAGGAAGAGAGTAAATATAAATCTGTACACCAATTTCTAAAATTAGTACAACTTAAATAGTATAAGAAAAATTATAATTGTGCTTTCTTTAGAAAATGGTAGATAAAATGAATTTGGTGAATATTATAATTTGAGAGAAATTTGACAAAAATATGATTTTATTGTTAGTATGTATATAAATATACAGATTATAATATAAGTACACTAATAAATAAAAATTGGGATACATTTACAATTAATGAAATTACTTATATGTTTATATCTTAATATATTATGAGTAAAATGTGTGAATTTAACCAACACTCATAAATACAAATATAGAGCTTTCATTTATAAAATAAAATATTATACTTTGATTTTTAAAAATGATTAAATTTTAAAATTTACGATGATGCAACACTTTTAGTAGAAAGTAATTCAAATATAATTTTTTTGGGATTTTTGTAATAATCGAACTGAAATAGAGGTCCTATAAGTTGTCAAGCCAATTAGAGAGAACCAGACCCATGTCAAGAAACCGTCCAACAAAGGAAGAACCGCTCAAGTGGTGGTCGCAGGAAAGTGAAACGGTCCGGAAGGGAAGTAGTTCGACAAATAATAAGTTGTATCGAAGTATGTCGATCAGCGAGGAACCGCCCCAATCAAACTGCTCAAGCGCGGCAGTTTTGAAAGGAGCAATCGTATAGACATCGAAACAACCCCTAAGAACTTGGCAATCTATCTGTAACCACCTAGCAGCATGCTCCAGAAAAATCCTAGATCCCTCTAGACCAATTGTAAGCCAAAAACGAATATCTAGCACTCTTTATTCACTATGTTCACGACAACTATTGTATTTTACTCGGGCTTTTGTAACTATTGTATTCTATTGCTTATCGTCTTGTTTATGATCCTGTTCATTGTTTATCGTGATTTCAATTTTATTTCATTTGATTATTTCGTGCAACTTTATCACGTCGAATCGTTTGGTTTTTGGGGTTCTGTATTTGTACAAATCAAACCTCGATAATTTTGATGAAAAATTTATTCTTATACATCTTATAAAAATAAAGATAAGTAAATACTCCATCTCCCAGATTAATAGTCTAATTTGGTTTTGACACAATAACTAAGACATGTGAGTGTAGAATGAGTTGAGTGAAATTAATATTTTATTTTTGAGTGTGAAAAAATTGTCATTTTTAGAAACAAGACTATTAAATTGGGAAGTACAAAAATGGAAAACAAGACTATTAAAATGGGACGGAAAGAGTATAATTAAATAAAAAAATAATTAATGTTGATGTGTTTCTAGAGGAAAAATGACATTTACACAATTAATGAAATATTCTTTTGTTGAATAGAATTAAATCTACAAATTCATTAAAAAAATTGATGATTGAGATTAAAACTTTTTTTAAGATTTTATGTATAATTATTTTATAATAATAAGCATGATTTATAAAACAATTAAGCAAAACAAAAACAATACTTAAATATTTGAATAATTAATATTTTAACATCAATCATTAATACTATTAAATAAATAACTAAGAATTCAATTATATTTAAAACAAAATTTTTAATACGTGATCACATCTTTATAGAATATATAAATTTAGCATGGTTAGTAGTAGTTACAAAATTCAGATTTGCAATACAGAAAGCGCCACCAGTCTACGGCGGCGGAGGCGCGGCGTCTCTATGGGCTACCATTCTGTGGGCTTCAAAAACAGCAACCCCTCCCGCAATTTCTGGGTTCGGTGGGCTACACCCAACGAGTCCAATCGATTCCGACGGCTCCAGACTCGCCACGTCAGATTTATTGCGTGACACAATTTTACCAGAAAGCAACAATGGCGCCCAGCATTAACTCCCAATTCCCAAACTTGACGTGTCCCCATTCAATTGCGATCTCTGGTGGATGCGCCAGCTACCCCAGAAGCATCTAGATCCGGGCAGCATTTAATCTCTTGGATTACTCATCAAGCAATCCCCAGATATTTTCATTTTTCACGTTTCTCCTCCCCACCTATATAAATCGAAACGCCTTCCGCCTCCCACAGCCGAAAACAGAAAATAAAAAATAAATAAATAAAAAATCTGTGCAAAATCATAACATACTGCGATGAGGAACTGGCTTCTGAGTTTGGCAAACGCGATCGTCGTCGGCGGCGCGGATCGGGCGGCGAAGGATGGATTGAAACTGAGGAAAGGAGGCGAGATGGTCGCGAATGGCGCGGCCGCGTGTTTCCAGATGCCGCTGCATTATCCGCGGTACGGGAGATCGGACTACGAGAAGATGGAGGAGTGGCGGCTGGATCTGCTTCTTCGCGAATACGGGCTGAATTTCAGCGGCGATTTGGAGGAGAAGAGGAGGTTTGCGATGGGCGCATTTTTGTGGCCGGATCAGTTTTGAATTTTGATGGAGTCGTATGCGTGTGTACATAATCATGTATGTATGATTATGAATATATATGCGATGATGATTATATGTATATAGAATTTTGTGGTAACTGAGGAGTGATGATTTTGTGTTGAGCTTGAATTAAGTGTATCGTCGTATAATTTTAATAGTAAAATTTTATTTTTTTCCTTGCTCCGGTCTAGTGGTGAAAATATGATCTCGATTTTTACAAGAACATCTGAGTGTGTAAGTTAATATTAATGAATTACTATTTCAACAATCAATCAACGGATTGATTGAGCTAATTTTTTAATTTATATAAATCCGAATAAAATATTTAAATTATTTATTATTAAATAATAAATTAAGGAATACGAATTTAAATTATACCGTAATCTGTGAATCTAGCTCGAACCCTAGTTCAACTCATATTCGATTAAGCTCAAGTTCGACAAGGTTCGTGAACCTATTAAATCGAGTATCATGAAGCTCGACTCAATTAATATTAAATCGATTTTAAATTTTTTTCGAACTGATCCTGAATATTTCGTGAGCTGGCTTGACTCATGCTCATTGCTCACCTCTTAATTTACTATAAATTCCAGTGAAAAAAGTTTTCAAAGATCTATAGAAATAATATAGTAGTAATTAACATACCTCAGTTTATTCTTTATCATTTAAGATTATACTACTAAAGACTATGTTGATAAAGAAATATGGACAAGAAAAGGAACACATTTATTTTTCATGTATATATAAGTTAATTATACTTGGGTTAATATTTTTTCAAAGTCTAATTCAATTTATAATTAATATATATATACATAAATATTAATTAACTTTTAAAATAAAACAAAAATCAAAATTCTATATAAAAAAATTTTTGCCAAATTTTTGTCCAGCTGGCGCATGCACTGCACACACCGTATTTGTGTGTGCGTGGGACGTTTGAGCTCCACGCACGCATGACTCCTGCTATGTACGGTTCTACCACACCTGCAAGAACCATTTCTTTCGAAAGAAACAAAAATTCAAAATTTGTATATTTTATCCAATGTGTAATATATAACAACATTATCATTTCATGACATTTCTTAAAATTTTAAGAAATGTCCATTGGGGCTACTCTAAGGTGGTGGATACTCGATCGAGGATTTTCTTGATAGAGCAAGCAAGAGTCACCCTAATAATCCAAACCCTGCCTCTCTGAAACTAGCACATTTAAGAAGAAGGTGCACTCATGATTCACCACCAAACTCTAGAATGCACCAATATGAGTAACTTGTTTATAAGTTAGTTAATTTTAAAATAAAATTAAATGCTTTAATAGAATATTTAATTTCTTTTCCAGAAGTATCTAGAGGAAATTGTTATCGGGTGAAAAATATCAGAAAAATAGAAAGAAGGAAAATCCTAGAGTGAATACTTGAGGGTGTGTTTTATTGCACTAAACAATGTTTTTTATACAATATAATTGATATTGGATGTTGTGAAATGAGAGAGTTTATTTATAATAAATGAAAAAAAAACTAAAATTTCTTCGTGAAGAGGGACATCCATTGGTGAAGGTCTTCTTTGAAAAGTCACATCCCTTCTGAAACCCCTCTACAAATTGGTCTTGTCCTTCGGTCAATGTGGAGTAGACATGGCCAAATGGGCCAGGAACCGGCCCGCCGGTTCAATGAACCGGCCCGGAACCGTGTGCCACGGTTCGAAACCGGAACCGGACCCATATTTACACGGGCCGGTTCCGGTTCAACATTTTCAGGCCCGTGGAACTGCCGGTTCCGACGGAACCGGCGGTCCTTTTTTTTATTATTAAAAAATATAAATTATTACAAATGTGGTTGTGAGGGTTTGAACCACTACCCTCAAAGAAAACATCACGCCACTCAGCCACTGGGCTAATCAACTTCGTTATGAAATTAAAGGGTTATAATAAATATATTGTGAATTGTTTCAAACAATTTCCCAAATAACTTATTTCCTTATTATTATTGACTAAATCACATTTTTAAATATATAAAAACTATAAAAATGAGATTATTATATTACAATTATTTAATTTCTTAGATTAATGCATAATATATCATATTTAATTTAATTGAGCATTATTTGTACTATTGTGAGAGTTTCAAGATTATCAAGTAAATAATAAATAATAATTTAAATCAACTTAGCGATCATATATCCACTAAGCTACTTATCCTCTTTTGTTGTAAAAATTATTCTAAAATGTATTAATCTATTATATTTACAACTTTCAAGTCAATTATAATTATAATCTTTACAACGAAAGATGATTAGTAGCCTAGTGGATAAATGATCTCTAAGTTCTTAGATGTTGTAAGTTCAACCTCACATTAAGTTCCTAAGTACTTATCCATTGAACCACAACACATCTGTTGGTTAAAAATTATTGTTAAATATATAAGATCCATAAATACGAGATTATTATAAGTAATTCTTATTTTTTTCAATATTTCTTATATATTACTAAACAATAATAATATCCTTAAATAGGATATATAATTGACAAATATTATTTCAAACCAATGAAATTGATTGTTAAAATATTATTGCATCTTATAAGTTACAATATATCTCACATAACAATAGATTGATTCATAATGAATATAAACTTTTAAGATTGCTACTAACTTAAAAGTAAATCTTAGATTAATGGGTAATATATCATATTTATTTATACTAACTTTTAAGAATATTATTTTAATTAAATGTTATTTAGTTTAAAAGTTACAACTATACGGTTTAATACAAAGATTGGACTAAAAAAATAAAATGAATACACAAAGAATTAAAGAGGTTTTCAATTTTCATACATACTAATTTAACTCAAAGGTTATATTATAACAAATGATAATATATGTCATTAAAATCTTATTATTTAATAATTAATAGATAACAAATCTAAACTTATAATAATGTTACTAATTTTAATATTAAGTATTGAAAAAATGCATAATATATCATATTATTTTAATTGAACATTATTTGTACTATTATAAAAGCTTCAAGAATATCAAGTAAATAATAAATAATAATTTAAATTAATATTATTGTATATTATAACTTATAACATATTTTACATTATAATTATAACCTAAACCCTAAACCCTAAACCCTAAACCCAAAAATCGGAACTGTCCCCTTCATTTGGCGGGCTTGTTCAGGGCCCTGGTTTCTGGAACCGGCAAACCGGCAGTTCCGAACCGGAACCGGCCCGTGGCCATGTCTAATGTGGAGAGATTGGTTCATTCAAGGCGGTGCCGCGAATTGACATAGCTCCTTGATCTGACACCTTCTCGAACTAATATAGTTCTTTAAATGATAGCTCTTCAAAGGAATAACTCCTCGAACTAATATAGTTCTTAAGATGATAACTCTTCGAATCGATATAATTCTTCAAACAATATCTCCTCCTCAAACTTGGTATTACATATCCGAACAATTTGTTAACCAAGTTTTCTCCTCCTTCGAATAAGAAAGTTTTTTGATCCAGATAATTGTTGGTCGAAGCACTCCTCATAAAATATTATCCGCTGATCTTCCAAATTGGACTTTTTTCCTTGGGCCATCCAGACAATCATACAATATTTCTTATTTGATGAGCCTAAAAATGAGCTTGTGCATCCCGGGTCACAACAGAAACAAATTTAGTGAGTTTTTTGTTTTATTCATAATCAAGAGTTCGTACTGTTGTTTAAAATGCTGGTTTAGATTACAATAATATATATATATTTTTTCATTTTAATAAGATTATTGCATCTGATAGAATGAATTGGTGGTTAATACAAGTAATTGAGTAATTAATGCGCCTCCACAACACTTTGAACTAATAAGAGTTTTTCTTCATGCCAACTCTAGGCTCCATATTAAAATTCATTTCGTGTTAAATAGATTATTCACAATTTTATTTATACTTAATCAAGGATTAAAATTTGTTTTAATAATGTGTATGTTTTTATGCATACAAATATGATACATTTAAATGTATTACTTTTCGATTATATGATTCAGTTTGATTTTGCACGTTTGTAAAAAATTATTTAATATTTAAATAAACTTCCATCATTACCCTTATTTAAAACATTAATTAATCTCTTATTTTCATAATATTATATTTAATATCCTTATTTTCGAAAGTTATTCAAGATATTATTGTAAATTAACAAAGAAAAACAATACTAAATATACAAATTGAACCAAATAATTGAAACATCCTAAAATAATAACTCGGACCAAATAATTGGAACGGATGAAATATATATATTTTTTATAAATAGTATGCTTAAAATATATTTTTTTAATAATTCTTGAATTTTCAATCGTTAATACAATCAATCATAATTATCATTTTGTTAATATATATAGGGGGTAGATCACATATTAAAAATTAGTTTATACAAAAGAGGAATGAATCTACACCACTCATCTAAAAAAATCAATGGTTGAGATTAAATTTTTTTTCTTTTCAGATTTCATGTTTTTTTGCTTTATAAATCAAGCTTAATCAAATTAAGCATGATTTATAAAGTTATTAAGCACGAACGAAAATTATGCTTGATTTTTTAATCTTTAATGTTTTAATCTCAATCATTAATGCTATCAATCCAATGACTGTGATTCATTTTTATTCAGCACAAATTTTAATTTTAGCACTTGAGTGGATCTCTCTTTTTAATATATACACTTTATTTTTTAACATTATTGATGATGAAACCAACAATGAATTTGTTTAATTGTATAAAACTTCTTGCGATTACCAAAAACGTGCTCACAATAATTTCATTTTATCTCCTTTATCAAAGAAAAGATCGAAGAAGTGGTATGATATATACATTGACCAATCCTCTCCATTCTCTCCCTCAATATCCCTTTTTATTTTCTGGGGATAATGATCTATCTATTTTTGATATGTGTGATACTATCTGTTGAGTCCATAGACAAATAATGCAATTAAGTACAGTCCAAGTGACTCAGCTAGAGCGATCGAACTAGTTGAAGAATCCAACAATTCTCAAGAGTCAACTATCGTGGACTGCGGAATTATCCTTAAAGGAAAGTCAAATCCGAAGGAATTTGACTCAATCAAGTCGGAGACAAAAGAAAAGCATTAAAGGAGCATCTTAATTGTAGTTACTTTCCATTTATATAGAATTGCTTATTTATAAATACTGGAGAAACCATTGTTAAAGGGGATTGTTTTTACTTCATTACTTTTAATAAAAAATTCTTCATTCTTTTCAAGTATTTGTTCTTAAAAGATATTTACGAAATTTTGTGCATCAACACTGTTGATGCATGAAATTACACGGATTTCCTTTAAGACAGAATACTTGTAAAGAATGAAGAATTTTATTAATTAGAATGAAGCAGAAAAATCATCCCTCTTTCTACAATGAGAACAGGGTATTTATAGGGATAAAACCCTAAATATACAAGGAATAAAGATTTAGATATAATATAATATATCTAAATCTTTTTCATATTTTCTAGATTTATTCTTATACAAATATAATACAGATAAGAATAAATCCCGTCTAATAAGGAAATAATATATGCAATATCTTTCTTCGTCCTTATCCAACTGGCGTGCTTTTCGAGCTACTATTTGTTGAAGCAATTCGATCACTTAGATTTTATGAGTGACTCGATCAGTTGCCCAAGTGGGTCGATCAGGCGTCCGGGTCGATGATCTGGTGGACTTGGTTTTGATTGTTAGGCCACATTTATCTGTAAATGGGCCCAAAATGAGTGAGATCATTTTGGGGCTCAACACTATCCTAAGGTTTAAGGTATAATATACTAATTAGCAGTGTCCCTATTAGGTGAACAACTTTTTAGTACTATCATTCTATTTTTTTGGGAGCTTCCTATCTTCTTTCTTCAACTACTCTCAAGTTCCTGGTGGATGCCATGGGCGGTCGGGGTGCTTTATGGAACCAACTTTCCGAATAACAAGCGTGGGCTGAATCAATTACTCTTTCTATCCCATCTCATTTGTCCCATTTCCTAAAATGGAAAAAAATTCCCTCACATTAATAAAATATTAATTCCACTATGCTCATACACATTGTTTATGTGCCAGGTCAAAACAAGAATAATAACCTAGGACGGAGGGAGTAAATAAAAGTTTGCATTGCACATCTTTATGATTAAGCTTTGTTAGTATCTCAAGGTCAGCCCTGGCAGGATACGGTGAGGCTGTTGGACAATCTATATATTATACTAGAGGGAATTTTATATATACTAGAGGAATTCCATAAAATTCCCTCCAAAATTTCTTGAAAACGTATCAATTCCAAATAAAAACTCTGTATTTATCCAAAACAAAGTATGTGAAATACTAGTGCAAGTAACTAGGTGGACAAAATAAAATAAAATTAATTTATTGAAATTGTAGGCGATTTACGAAATGTAATTTTCTGACATTAATTAAAAAGCTAAGTATATTATGAGGAAGGAAGCACGTAAGCTATGGTTGAAGATGATTGAGAAATGGAATAAGGAAGTGTTGAAATCAAAGAAAATGCAGACCCCTACCCCCCTCCATACCTCTTCTCCACGTTCTCCTCCTCCAAAAAAACTATTCAATCATGCCCCCAAACATCATAAATTCCATTTAATCACTAACAACACTCTTCTTGATATATTATTATGCTAGAATCAATCTTAATCAGGGGCAGATTCAGAATTTGAGTATCGTGTGGCTTAATTACAATTTCGTGAAGTTGGACGTACCATATAATTTTATTCTTCTTAAAATAAAGAAAATAAAAAATTTATGGGGTAGTGGACCCTGGCGGCCCAATGCTGGTGGTGCTCTGATCCTAGCATTTAATCCGACCTTATAATACAGTAGTACTTAAAACACTTTGTTTATGATTAATTGGTTATATGTTCGAAAAAAGAGACACACCTCCCTAATTAAATCACTTTGGCTAATTAATGTGGAATACTTAAGAATTCGGATCCCTTTTTACAAATTAATAAAGCTTAATTATGTTGTAAATATTCTTTTTGTCGAAACCCCTATACAGAATTTATATAATTAATGCCAGGAAACACATATTAACACTACTAGTAGCCCCTTATTTCTTAATATCAAACTTCATTTATTTATACCTTCAAAAGTAATAGTTAAGATTGGTTCGTTGTTAATGAATTTTTCTCTAGATATATACATAAACTTTATGATTGTTATGTTTTATTTGGATACCTTTTTGCAATTTCTAATTTACACATTTCTGTGTTAGATACACGAATCCCATTTAATATAGTATAAATTTAGCCAAAAATAAACCTCATACTTTCTCAAAGAAAACAAGTAAGTGGCCAAAGAATTTAATACATGGATATTCATTTTCACGATATCTTTGATGAGAGATCATTTTATATTATGAATTTAGGATTCGAAAGATAGTGTAATTATCGATTCAGGACCAGAAAGATTAATTGTCAATTCAAGATCTCAAAGATCACAAAAATCCTCAATTTAGGATCTGAAAGATCATGTAATTCTCAATATCCAAGACCTGATCAATATCAGTTCCTGGATTGAGAATTTGTTTGATCTTTCGGGTCATGTAATTCTCAAAATTCTCTTTTTTTATATATTTTTAAAATGTTGATTAATAACCACATTCTTTTCTAACATAAAATATATATAGGATATTGTGTGAGTAGGGTTTCTTGACCTAGTCACATATCCGTATTCCTATATAATACCACTACCCCTTCACTACCTACGTTCATCATTCAAACCCTCTCTCTCTCTCTCTCTCTCTCTCTCTCTCTCTCTCTCTCTCTCTC
>JAPKLW010000886.1:187841-264930 GCA_026898455.1 Plectranthus barbatus
AGGTTCTGACTTTTCTCTTGTACTTGTAGTGCTCTTTTTCTGTAGATAGAGATGTTTTCTGTTTCTCATCCATGGGTTGAGAGGCCATGCTTGATAAACCGCTATAGGTTGGGGTATGAGATGGTGGTAGAACGCTCAGTTACTTTTATTTACTCCATATATTTAATCTCTCTTAAGCAATTTGCTGTGTCTATTTTTATTTACTCCACATACTTGTAGTGTGGCTGCTTCTGTGTTATTTACAAAATAATGTGGATAGTTTCTCGCATTTAAGTTTATGTTTCTATTCCTATTGTTGTACATTCTTCCAAAAGACTAGCTGACAAAAAAAAAAAAAAAAGAAATTGTTGAAAGAGAGATCAGCTGACTTAAAGTATCACTGTAAATCTGTATAGAACTTAGAATGTTATCTTAGACTGGAATCCAAAAAAACAAGTAAAGTCATGTTGAACTGAACATGATGTATGGAGCCATGATACTGGACCTGAATAAACCTATATTTTGATACGCACGAATCAGCATCATAGCAACAGGATAAGGGCGCAGATGGATAGGGATTTGATAAATGCAAATATTAGATGTATATTATAATATGATTTTGATAGATTGTAATATATATATTTGTTATCTTTTATATTTATCCCTTTGATGTTAGAATTAGGGTTCAACAGTAGTATTTATAGAGAGTCATTGTACGTTCAAGTCATCAGGAAAATTAAATAAAGTTCAAGGCAGACAATGTCTACATTCAAGGCAGGTGCTCTGCATCTGAATCCAGGGCTCTTATCACCATCATATTCTTAACAGTTTCTGCGAATATGATTTCAGAGACGAAAGGAGGCAAATAGCAGCTCCTCTGGGTCAGATAATATATCAGTTTCAGAAGAAGCTAAAGAGGAAGATATGAATGGTGCTCAGGAGATATCAGATGTGTTGTCTAAACAAGTTGAAAATGAAGGGAAAAGAAGTGAATCCGAGGAGGAATCAGATGAATACAATGGAAAGAAGAAGCCACGTGCAGCTAAGTCTTCAACAAGCAAGGGCTTATCTGTGATAGTCATTGAATCCGAAGAGGAATCAGATGAGGACAAAGGAGAGAAGCAAGGATTGGTAAATTCTTCAATAATGAAGGGCTCTTCTGAGAAAGCCAAAACAAATAAAGCAACCATCTCTAGAAAGATCAGTCCTCCACCCAAGAGCTTACCAGCAAAATCACCAGACCACACTAAAAGCAATAATGGCCCAAGTGCAAACAAGTGTTCATTTAAGAAGGATGAAGCAGTGAAGAAGCGACTGGCTCCAATTAAGTCGCTGTCAAATGAGGGCCCTGGTAAGTCTAGTTTCCCTCTTTTACTCGTGTGGTGATGCTGCACAGATTGTGAGTCCTTGTAGAAATAATTAAGAACCTTTGGAGAGGCATTTTTTCTGATGCACATTTCTTTTATTCAAATATAGTGAAAAAGGTTCTGAAAAGGAAACAGAAACCCAAGGAGACAGTAGGGCCAAGCGATAATGAAGTTAGGTATCATATCTGTAAGATGCTGAAGAAGATTGATTTCAATAAGGTTAGTTTCTGAAATTCTATCTTTTTTCTGTTTGCTGGTTGAAAGAAAGAGGTGCAGAAGGCATAGATGTTTCCACACTTTCATGATCTGTATAATGGTCCTGCCTTTTGAAATTTATTAATCGATGCATGTACCACTGAAAGCCTCAAATCTGTTGGGGAGTTACTTTTCTCTTTTGGGGTAAGTTTGGAGTCCGATATCATTTGCTCATGTTATTAGCTTTGATTCTGAATTGGCATTTGAATTCCGAGCTTAGTTTAAAAAAGCGCGCTCGGAGCGCGCTTAAGCGCGCTCAGCGCTCAGAAATGGGGGGGAACGCTTTTTTTCGGCCGGAGCGCCGAGCGAACGCGAAGCGGTGGAAAAGCGCCCGGAGCTCGCTTAAGCGAGGTGAGCGACGAGCGAGCGAAGCGAGCGCTCACGGTTTTAGTTAATTAATCAATTTTTCTTTTTTTTTTTTAGTAAATATAACCTAAAATTAAACCCTAACCATCGACGACCTCTCGCACCCACCTCTCCATCGACTCGAGCCGCTGCAGCTCTCGCCCATCGCCGGCTCTGGCCTCTCGCGTCTCGCCGGCTCTGTCGTTCGTCCCTGCCTCTTGCGTCCCTGCCTCCTGCGTCCTCTCGCGCCCCTGCCTCTCCCCCCTTCCCCTGCGCGCCTGCCTCTCCCCCCTTCCCCTGCGCGCCTGCTTCTCCTCCTTCCCCAGCGCGCCTGCCTTTCCCCCTTACCCAGCGCGCCGCTGGGCATTCCCGTCACCAGCAGCAAGCAGCAGCAGCATCAGCGTAATTTTTTGTTTTGTTTTTTTTTAATTAAATGATCTTTTATGTTGCTAAATTGCTCAAATATATATTTAAATTGATGTGGGTATTGGGTGGGTATGTTGAATTTGATGAATTGGTGCTGGTTTTGATATGTAGGCATTTGAAATTTGTTGAATTGTTGCTGAATTTTGCTTAATTTTGATGAATTGTTCCTGAATTTCGATGAATTGTAGCTGAAATTGTGGCTGAATTTTGATATGTACGCATTTTAAATTTGATGAATTGTTGCTGAATTTTGATATCTAGGCATTTTAAATTTGATGAATTGTTGCTGAATTTGCTGAATTGTTGCTGAAATTGTTGAATTTGTTGCTGAATTTGCTGAAATTGTTGCTGAAATTCGATGAATTATTGAATACGTCTTGTAGGATTTTAATTTGTATCTTGCACACCATGTTTTGATGAATTGTTGCTGAGTTTGTTTTTTTTTTGCATATTTGTCATTTTGGAATTATTTATTTAAGTAATAAATTGTGTATAATTGTATATATAATGTGTACATATTTTTTTTTTCGTAATCTTCGCTTCGCATACGTGAAGCGTTCGCTTCGCTTCGCTTCGCTCCATCGCTTTGATTTTGGCCCTGTCGCTTCGCTTCGCTTTTCGCTATTTAAAACTAAGATTCCGAGCTACTCGGCATGCATTTATGCAATTTAGTGTCATGAACGGGTGACATGTTTCTTACCATCCTTTTTTGGCTGTACAGTTGATTTCTTTCTTTCTTTGATATGTCTGATATACTGCTTTTTGCAGGTTACCTTCACTGACATTTTGAAGATTCTTGGTAAGCTCTCCTACGGTCTTCTCCCTTTCCCACTTTTTGCAGTTTTGCTGACTAACAGCTAATAAGTTGATTTTCAATTTCCCTCCCATACCTTTTCTGTTTCCTTCAATCTTCATCTTCTATTAAAATGTAAAATGTTTACGCTTGGCCACAGAAACTATTTGATGTGATTGCTTTTTGACTCCTGCGGTTCATATCTATATTATACACGTGCAAAGCAACAATCATATGGAATAAGAAACTGAAAATAGTGGGGATCAAGAGGAACTTTGTATGGTGATTGATGGGTGCCGGGTGGACACTGAGAGAGTAGTGGTCTGTTGGGGTTATTGATAATAATCATAGAGAGCTGTTTGGTGTCCACATACTGAAACTTATGCCACTTGAATATCATGCTTTACAAAGTGTTTGAAGATGGTTCCCAGATCTGGATGATGAAACATTTTTACCGTTTCAGGAAAGGAGTTTAACATTGATCTGAGACCAAGGAGAGAAACCATAAGGGGCATGATTGCTGATGAGCTTCAAAGAGAAGCTGATGAGGCTGAAAAGCTCCGAAGAGAAGCTGTTAAGCATGTTGAAAGTTCGGTGAGTGATGAAAAAATTGGTTTCATTATACAACTAGTGTCGTAATTTATTATGCTATGCCTGTTTACCAGTCGCAATTTATTACATTTAGTGTTGTTCACCACTCAAACTCAGGCATCCCCCCCTTAGGTGTTGACAGAATTAACCCGTGAAGCTTGTTATTTATAAACTTTCTTCCCAATTTAACAGGAGGGAAAGAGACCCAACTTCCTTATTTTCAGTGTTTTTTACAACATAATGCGGATAACTGCTGACATCGAAGTTTATGTTTCTATTCCTATTGTCGTATATTCTTCCAAAAGACTAGAAAAAAGAAATGATGAAAAAGAGATCAGCTGACTTAAAGTATAACTGTAAATCTGTATGGAACTTAGATTTTATCTTAGACTAAAATCAGAAAACAAGTAAAGACATTTTGAATATGATGCATTGAACCTTGTAACTGTGATCTGAATAAACCTATACTCTTACCAGTTTCTGCTAATATGATTTCAGGGTCAAAAGAAAGCTCAGAGTGATTCTAAAAAGGGTGGGGGAGCAAGTAGCAACTCCTCTGGATCAGATAATATATCAGAAGAAGCTAAAGAGGAAGGGGAAAAAAGTGAATCTGAGGAGGAATCTGATGAGAACAATGGAAAGAAGAAGCCAGGATCAACAAATTCTTCAGAACTGAAGGGCTCATTCAAGGAATTCAAAACAAAGGCCAGAAGTGAATCCGGAGAGGAATCAGATGACGGCAAAGGAGAGAAGCAAGCATTGGTAAGTTATTCAATGATGAAGGGCTCTTCTGAGAAAGCCAAAACAAATAAAGGTACCATCCCTAGAAAGATCAATCCTCCACCCAAGAGCTTACCGACAAAATCACCAGACAACTCTAAAAGCAATAATCCAAGTGCAAACAATTGTTCAGCTAAAAAGGATGAAGCTGTGAAAAAGCCACCCGCTCCAATAAAGTCACTGGCATATCAGCTGGCATATGAGGGTCCTTGTAAGTCTAGTTTTCTGCTTTTATTTGTTGTTTGGTGATTCTGCACAGATTGTGAGTCCTTGTAGAAATGATTACAAACCTTTGGTGATGCATTGTTCTGAAGTGCATTTGTTTTGTTCAGATATAGGGAGAAGGGTTCTGAGTGGGAGACAGAAACCCAAGAAGGAGCCAAGCGATGATGAAATTAGAAGTTATATCCGTAGGATCCTGAAGGAGATTGACGATATGGTTAGTTTCTGAAATTCTTTCCTTTTTTTTCTGTTTGCTGGTCGCAAGGAAAGAGGTACAGAAGGCATAGATGTTTCCACAGTTTCGTGATTTTTATGGTGGTCCCGCCTTTTGAAATTTATTGATAGATGCTTTTACCACCATATGCCTCAAATCTGTTGGAGAGCTTACTATTCTCTTGTGGGGTAAATTTGGAGTCTGATATCATCTGTCCATGTTTTTAGCTTTGATTCTGAATTGGCATTCGAATTCTGAGTTACCGTCCTTTTTTTGGCTGTAGAGTGGATTTCTTTCTTTCTTTCTTCGATACAATCTGATATACTTTGTTTTGCAGGTTCTCAACCTCTCTAAGATTTTGATGATGCTTGGTAAGCTCTCCTATGGTCCTCTCCCATTCCCATTTCCTTTTCCTTTAATCTTCATCTTCTCTTTAAATGTAACTGCGCCTTCGGCTTTCTTGAGCGACGAATGCCCATAGAAACTGTTTGTTATGATTGGTTTTTGACACCTGCTGCATATCATGCTTTTCGAAGTGTTTAAAGATGGCTCCCAGTTCTGGATGATGATACATTTTCACCATTTCAGGAAGGGAGTTCGACACCGATCTGAGTCCGAGGAGAGCAGCCATAAAGGCCATAGTTGCCGATGAGCTTCGAAGAGAAGCTGATGAGGGCTGAAAAGCTTCAAAGACAACCGCGTTCGGATTTTGGAAGTTGGGAGGAAGATGAGAGATATCCTTCCAGTGGAGGTAGGTAGGTGTAAAGGCCTAAGTAGTTGGTTTCATTTCACAACTAGTGTTGTAATTTATTATGTAGAACTATACTATACTATGCTATGCCAGTTGTAATTTATCACTTTTAGTGTTAATTCATAATTGCTTATTCAGGCAGAGGCCCCCTAAGTTGATGGTAGAATTAACCTTTGAAGCTTGTTATTTAAAAACTTTCCTCCCCTTTTTACAGCAGGAAAAGATACCCAATTTTCTTGTTTTCAGGTATCATGCTATTAGGAGTAATCACGAGCTGAATACGGCTAGGCTAGGCTTTTGCTCGATCCAGCTCAACTTTTTTTTGTAATAATATTTTTAATCATATTAATTTCGATAATGCTCGAGTATAGCTCGAACCGGGCCCAAACTTAGTAAGGCTTGCTAGCCTATTGGTTTGAAATAATGGAGCATGAGCTTGACACTTACTTGAGTAGCTTGAGTTCGATTTTATTTGCAACAAGTTGATTGAGCTTTTCTTAGTTGATCCCGAGTAGCTTTTTGGTTTAATTTTATCAACAAAAATGTATTTATCTAAATTCAAACAACAAGATGTTTTTGGAAGAGTTTCGAATTTATGATTTTTTGTTTATATGTAAGATATTTTTACTACTGTATCCTCACGTTACTTATATATTATGTCAGTTGCAGTATGGTAAATTTTATATATGGACTTCTCAAAAGTGCAAAATCAAAATTGAAATTCATATCTTCATATAAATTTAGGTACAAATACAGTGATGAGTTTATAATTAAATATTACAACTTCAATTCTGCACGTGTTCTTTTAATACTTTATAATTCACGTGAAATATGAAAAAAAAAAAAACACACACACACACTCAGAATTTAATTAACTGATCCAGACGGTTACATGCGAAGACAACGTCCATATTACCTGAAACTCCCAACGCTTATAAGTTCGAGTTTCTTCGGGACATTTATTTGTGATCAAGAGATTATAAGTTCGAGGTTTTTTAAGATTTGTGAGTTTAAATTAATATATTGTTATTAAAATAAATTATAAAATTTACTTCACATCGATTAAATTTTCGTATTGAGGCTGCTGTGCTCTGTTTTCCGATTGCAAATGCAAAAAATAATATGAAAAACAATAATCACTTGGGACATTTCTTACGAAATCATAACTGTGTTGTTTTCATGTCTCAAAACATGAAAAAAATGAAAAATTGGGCAGGATTTTACAGCTTGACTTTACTTGAATTGAAACACACTGATATAGGAGTTGTTTAAGTTTTTCTTTTTTTTTTTTTAATAGGATTACATCAATTTAAACTCACACACCATATCCTCGGGAAAACTCGAACCTATGACGTTTTGGTCAGGCAAGGTGCTATCGGAGTTGTTTAATTAGCAGCGTTGGCCAATCTTGCAATTGATCACTCCTGCAGATGGTATGATATTAGTGAGCAGCGACGCCGGCCTCGCCACCATGCTCGACGCCCTCGCAAAGCTCGCCGACGTCCCGTTTCCGGACGTCACGAAACGGGCTCCGTTGAGCAGCAGATCCCCCTCCGACCTCCAGTTCCAGCTCCTCCACTCCTCATCTCCCGGAGGGCTCTCCCTCTTCGTCACCTGCACAAATCATTCACCCCATTTTCGTAACTTTTTTAATGAAAATTAGTATTGCACCCACGCAATTTCAATATTTTTTTGGGAATATTAATTTAGCTTTAAATCTATATATCGACCTTAATAAATCGAGCCAAAATACAGGTTAAGGTTAAAATCTAATATTGCTCCTGCACAATCATTCTCCCCATTTTCGTAACTTTTTTAACTAAAACTAGTATTGCATCCACGCAATGCGCGAGAATTTTAATAATTTCTTAGGAATATTAACTTAGCTTTAAATTTTTATATCGACCCTAGTAAATCGAGCCAAAAATACGTGTCAAGGTTAAAATCTTTCAATCAAAAAACAAAAAAAGTAAAAATTAACACTTACCTCTTTTGTTCTATGATCATCTGCAGCAATGAACACGTTTCCCTGACTGTTGATGGTCGGATTCGCGCTCCCTCCGATCGCGTACATCTCCCACCCGGTGTACACATTGTTCACTACGTGGAAGTATCCGTGCCTACACCTTCGTATATAGATATATATTAGCATATTATTTGAAGAATGCATTCGTAAAAAAATACACGATCAGTGTATTTACCTCGGCATTCTCTGAACCAGACCTTCTCCGAAGTAGTTGAAAGCGATGGTGACCTGCATATTCCGGTCGGGCAAGTAGTCGTCGCTGTGGCCCATCAGCATCACCTCATTATGCCGGAACATGTAGTTGTTCGACACCGTGATCGCGGTCGATCCGGACACTATATCGATCAATCCATCATGGCAGTGTGACAGCGTGCAGTGGTCGATCCAGATATCTCTCGCGCCGAATATCGATATGCCGTCGCCGTCGGAGATTCCCCTCAGCTGATAATGCTGCGGCGCGTCCGTCACGACGGCGTTTCCGGCTTGGATGCAGTCGTGTATGTAAATGCCGTGGACGATGATGTTGGTGACACCTTGGATAGTTATGCAGGGGCCGTACGCGATCTCGACGTTCCGCCCCCTGCCGTCGATCGTCTTGAACGAGTTCATCATCAGCTCCTCGCTCAGCCGGATGCTCATGTCCCGCTCGAAGATGATCCACAGCGGCTCCGTCTGTATCACCGCGTGCCTCAGCATCCCCTGCCTCGGGTTCCGGGGGTCGTCGTCCTCCGTCGTCACGACGTAGAACTCCCCGTCCCGCCCGCCGGCCGCGTTCCGTCCGAACCCGATCCCGCAGTCGGCCAGCACCTTCCGGTTCGCCTCCCAGTCCGAGTCGCACCGCCAGCAGTCGTCGATCGGGTTCCCCCTCCGGCACACGGGTACCTCGTTCGTCGAGTTCTTCATCGATCTCCTGCGATCTCCTAATCAGAACACGCATAAATCGAGAAACGGTACATACATACATACATGCACTAAACTAGGCTTACCATTGGTTAGGGTCGAATAAATTAGGCCGTGCGAGAGATGCGCCGATGCATGCCAGCAGAGTGAGGCACACTACTAGCAACATTGGTGACATAGTTGATTAGTTTTTTATAAGCTTTTTTTTTCCAATGAAGTGAAATTAGGTGGGTGTGTGTATATATATGGTGATCAAGAAATGAGATTACAAGCAAAAGTGATCACAATAAATTTCGATGTGGGAAAAGTTGGTGGAATTTAAGAGATATAAATCAACCGTTGCCAAAGCTGTTGGGGTACAATTTTTGCAGGAATATTTATGGAATGTTGCATGTTAGATTTTAAATAAAGATAAAGATGTGAGCGAAAAGAAATAAATTATTGAAGTGAGATTAAGCAATAGGAGTTTGGGAAAGTACAAATAAACATTACTCAACAGTGTAAAATTAGAGTTTAGATTAGATGTGATGGCCCAGCCTCATCATTCTCATTTAATTCTATTAATAATTACTAAAAAACACACAAAAAATAAAAAATAAAAACAACTAATTTGAGCTCATCACCAACCGTAATGACAACTAGTTTATAGTGTTCATCATTTATTACAAAGGGAGGCTGCTGAAATTAGCACAAGATTTTAGTGATGGACAAAAGTGGAGATCACTAACTCTTTTGGTATTAGTTTGGAGTTGGATTGGTTGAAAATAGGGGTGTACTCGAACAGAGCCGAGTCAAATAATATCGTGTTCAAATTTGACTCGTTTAGTATCGAGTTCAACTTCAAGATTTTTTTATTGAATTCTTTGAAGTTCACGAACTTAATCGAGCCTTAGTAGACTTATTTATTCCAAAATTAATATATATTATATTCATGCTAAAATTTAATTTTTTCTCATGACTAGAAAGGTTTATCGTTCATATTACTCATAAATCATGATAATATTATTTTTTCATAAAATTAATTATTTTATATTTTTTCCTAATTTTAATTAAAGAACTTGCTTACAATTTTGTGAGTCGAGTACTATAAAATTCAAATTCAGTTCGTTTAATAAGTATACTTTCAAATGAACTTTTATCAAGTTGAGATATGAATAGCTAACGAACGATTTAGTTCATTTACAGTCATTGTTAAAAGGGTGTGCATATTTGGGAATTAATATTTTGTAAGAATATTTAGATTTAAAATTGAAAATGGATGGCATATTTAAAAATTATTGGTCATGTACTTGCACAACTTTTATCATAAAACTTAATCTCAATTTGTAGCCAGCCTAAGATGGGCACATGACGTTTAAAATTTTCATAGACTTTAACACCTTCCAAAAATGATGGATTCCCTTGTGAAAAAGAAAAAGGGTTGAAAATAAGGGAAAAAAAGTGATATGAGTGAGCTAAAAATGAAAATAATTCGAATTTTTTTTTTTTACGTAATTTTATATTCTTTTATTATTTAAGGGGTCAATTTTGTTGGTAGGTTTATGGGGTGAGAAAATGAAATGATTCCGAAACTCACCGTTTGCTTGAAGGGTATGAGAATGAGAAAATAGGAATGATACCTAAATAATTGGTAATCAATAAAATCCTCCTAAATAGTGGATTCATTCTCATTCTCATATATCATTACCAAAATTATATATTTCTTATTATTTTATTACATGTTATTTTATAATTATTTTTTATAATATTTTCTAAATTATTATAATAATTATATATAAAAGAATATATTGTAATTGTTGAGTAAATATTTTATTTTGTAACTTGATTTATATTTTATGAAATAAATAAAAAGATTATTTATTTATTTTTAAAATGATTTTATTTTCTTTATTTTTTATTTTTAAATAAATTATTATTTATATAATATTTTAATATTTTTTCTAAACCTATAAACTTAAAAGATAATCCTCATAATTGAAATGATTTCCAAACTTATCTCATAAATCAAACATCAAAATTGAGAATGATTCTCAAGTTTAAAAATTAAGGCAAAGTCTCAGATGAGACGGTCTCATCATTTTTATTATGAGACGAATTTAATGAAATGATGTATTTCTTTATTGCAAATGATGTTTCACCATTTTTATTATAATACGAGTTTAATGAAATGATGTATTTCTTTATTGCAAATGATGTATTTCTTTATTACAAATAATGTAATTCTTAAAAATGAAATGATGTATTTAACTTATTGAAATGATGTATTAAGGTCTGTCTCACAATAAAAAAATAGTGAGATCAACTCTTAAATTAATACTCATTCCTTTTACTATCAAACTCATACTTAGTGATTCGCAACTGTTGAACCAAACGCCCCAAATATTTATTGGAGCCCATACAGAAAATCTCAGAACCCTTGCCTTCAAATAAGTTTCGAGATTTCGAGATCGATCTTTCCTTATCGATCCGCTCACTGCACACAAACACAGTACAATTGGGGAATGGGATTAGAATTTCAAATACTTGGGCTTCCCATTTGTTAATATTGGGCTCAAATATTCAGCAATTCTACATGCTTATCAACTTAATGGGCCAGAATTAGAAGTTCACGCACAATTAATCATTTAGCTTTATTTGTGAAAAAGAAAAGATATGAAAGAATGTCCAAGTGATGTGGAAGGAGACATATTTAGGCTAAAACATCAAATTTAGTCCGAATTATAGGTTTTCTTTTTTTCAATTTTAGTACCAACTATTTCACTTCACAATTTTATATCCAAATTATTAAAAACTATTTAAATCTAGGACAAATAAATTTTCCGGCATAAAAAAAACTGACGGAGCATGCCGGAAACCCACACCATTTGATTTACAACATGTCATTTTTTTAATATATCATGGGTTTCTGGCATGTCCAGTAAATCTTCAGTTGCCGGAAAATCTCTTCGTCTTAGATTTGAATAGTTTTTTATAGTTTGGACATAAAATTGTGAAATGAACTAGTTGATACTAGAATTCAAAAAATGCGTATATATTGGACTAAAATTAATGTTTTGGCTATATATTTATACTATTGTTGTAAAAATCTCCGCCTAGGATTGCTTAGTCATTAGGCGGTCCACATCCAAATCGAATATCCTTAAATCTTCATATCTAATTGGTTTGACGATTACATATAGCCACCATCTAATCTGCCCAGGTAGCCGACTAAGTTCGCTACACGTTGCTTAGATGAACGACTAAGCGGTCTGCATGCTATCTAATCAATTAAGATGACCTATTTTTTATAATTTTTTTAAAAATAATTAAAATTTACACAATCTTAGTTTTTGTTTATTGATAAATATATATTTTAAATATTAAATAAGAAAAATTACCTTATGGATTAACTTTCGTCTAGAAAACACCTTAGGCTCCGCCTAAAACACCTAAGCATTAGACCCCATTCGAGCATTTGACTAGCGCCTAGCGATATTTATAACCATGATTGATACTAGGGCTAACAATTCGTGCGTGTTAAGTCGTTATCATGTCGATACAATAGTGACACGACCCATTAAGATCCAACACGAACACGATCTGTTAAAGATATGCTCGACACGAACACGACACGACCCATTAAGCCTCAAACACGAACACAATATTAACCTGTTAAGAATCTAATCTGATAACACGATATTGATACGAACACGACACATATTCGATATTGACCTGTGAAAAGTGTTAAATTAGGTTGATAAATGATAAAATAATATTAATAATAATTTAAAAAAATAAATATAGTATTTATTAATTTCTTAGTGGGTGACACGAAACACGATATATTATCGGATAACACAAACACGACATGAAACACGATACGTTATTGGATAACACGAACATGACACGAAAATTTCGGGTCCTTATTCGGGTCGACACGAACCCATTATGGCTCAACACTAGCCCATTATTATTGTGGAGGTTTATATCAAATTATCGTGTCGTGTCGAAAGTACACCCCTAATTGATACTAGGAAAACTGGAAAGAAGCACGTGATGAGTGGTGCATTTTGGCCCTTATTTTCTGCTTCAACCACGTGATATGTTGAGCGCTTTTACTTTACCATCTTTAGTCTTTACTTGCAAATACAAAATAAAGCATATCAACATTTTCTATATATTTTAAAATATTAATACGCTCAGTTTTTGGTTATAATTGTAAAATTTGAGCTCAATGGCAGATAAACTTATGTTCAGCCCATTACTATGAAATGCAGAGAATTCTATAACTTTATCTCCCTTGTATCTAACAAATATAGATATGAAAGTGAGAGTGTGATATTTTTTAGATATAATAAAGTGATATACAAAAATTGATTGAAACCTTGATATGTTAAAAGATCGAGATAAATATGTGGTTTAATTGCTACATATGGCAATATAATATTTAGGGATGTTAATCGGGCTGACTCATCCAATTTCAGGCTAATCCTCTCGAGATGTGGGCTATTCGGTCCGGGTGGAATCGGTTGAATTTTTATTGGGCTAATTTTTTTTGAATCTAACCCTAACCCATCGATTTTCTGGCTGACCCGTCGGGTTGACAAGATTTACGAGTTTATTTTTATATTGATATTTTGAAAATATTTTAACAACCCCTAAAACAAAATAAAAAATAAAATAATGAACTAATATAAATAAAAAACATCAAATAATAATATCTTTGCAAAAAAAATAGTGATAAGTGGATAAAAGGTTATCCAATCATAGTTTGAAAAAAAAACATCAATCCATTTATACGAAGTAATTTAAGTAATCGAAGTATATTCTTCCACATATAAAATAATAAAATAAGGATTATAAAATTAAATGTAACTTTCACTTGAGTGAACATCACAACGAGAGGCTAAAGATGCTTGAAATGAAAAAATGAGTAGGTATGCTAATTAGGAGAGCGACGAGTAGATGACAACGAAAGAGGAAGAAATGAGAGATTTTCGATTTGAGGGTAATGTATTATGTCACTAGGAGAGATAAATTAGATTTTGGGTGACGAAAAATTAGATCTAGGGAATTAGGTGTATAATCAATGGGGTAGTAGGATATAATTATATAAATAATACTATAAATAATGAATATTAAAATATTATTAAATATTACCGGACCTACGGGCTGACCGCAACCCACCGGGCTCAGCCCGTTCGATTAAAAATAATTTCGGTTAGAATTTTTTTACACTAACCCACATATTATCCCACCAATTTCGGGTAAACCCATTAGTTTCAGGCTTTATTAACATCCCTAATAACATTAATAATAATAATAACAATTAATATTGACATCATTGTTACGTTAGCTTATGGACACATCAACATTTGCCCACGATAATTAGGTGAGTATTTCTGTTAATTGGTATCCTATTGTTATTTATGAATTATTATCATGTGATTTATATGATTAGCCCTAATAATTGGCTTAAGTTGAAAATCTATTTATAATTTTTTTTATATATATTATAAACTTCCACTTATTTTGTCTTCACTCTTCACATATAGTCCAACTCCAACAACATAAACTAATTAGCTCAACTTTCTCTCTCGATCACAATGCAGCTCCGCCACGCCGCGGCGGCCGCCGCCGCTGCGCTCGTGTTGTCTCTTACCTTTTTCCCCCTTCCCTCCACCGCTACTGCTCTCAACATCACTCGCATCCTGGCCAAATACCCCGAGTTCTCCACCTTTAACCACTACCTGACCGTGACGGAGCTGGCGCCGGAGATCAACCGCCGCGAAACAATCACCGTCTGCGCCGTTGACAATGCCGGCATGGCCGGCCTACTGTCGAAGCACCTCGACCTCGGCGCAATCAGAAACGTCCTCTCCCTCCACGTCCTCCTCGACTACTTCGACGCCGAGAAGCTCCACCTCATCACCAACGGCACCGCACTCGCCGCCACCATTTTTCAGGCTACTGGCTCCGCCCCCGGCTCCTCCGGCTTCGTCAAAATCACCGATCTCAAGGGCGGGAAGGTCGGTTTCTCAACAGACGACGACGGCGACGCAGTCGCCGCCGCCACATTCGTCAAGTCCGTCGAAGCCGTGCCGTACAACTTCTCCGTGATCCAGATCTCGACGATTTTGCCTTCGCCGGAGGCGGAGGCGCCGGCTCCCGAGCCGAGCCAGGTTAATCTCACGGCTACTTTATCAGCTCACGGCTGCAAGGCCTTAGCCAACGCGCTGCTGGCCAGCGCGGCGTTGCAGACGTTTGCAGACAATATCGAAAGCGGATTAACCGTTTTCTGCCCCGGCGACGATGCCATGAAAGGTTTCACGCCGAAATTCCGGAACCTCACCGCCGACGGCAAGCAATCGCTGCTCGAGTATCACGGAATGCCGGTCTACGAGTCTCTCTCCGGTCTGAGATCGAGCAACGGCGTGGTGAACACCTTGGCCACCGACGGCCCCAGGCAGTTCAGCTTCACGGTGCAGAACGACGGCAACGACGTGACGATTAAGTCGCCGATCGTGACGGCGAGGATCGTCGGCACGTTGATGGATAAGCCGCCGGTGGCGATATTCCGATTGGATGGGGTGTTGATGCCCAGGGAGCTGTTCAAATCGTCTCTGCCGCCGTCTCCGGCGCCTGCGCCAGCTCCTAAAAGCCATGCAAAAGCACCGAAGCCGTCGATCACGCAAAAGTCGCCGCCTGCACCGGCGGATGCTCCCGCCGGAGATGCGGCTGACCAGACGTCGGATGGCAGCATGGGTAGATTTATGAATGCAGCAGCAATTTTATTAAGTCTTTGTTTTGCGCTTCTTCATTTGTGAGTTTTGATTTATTTTCAATTTTCATTGCCTCTGCATCTTTTCCTTTGATTTTTCTTTTTTTTTTTTTCAAAAAAAAAAGAAGACATATTTGTGTGAAATATAATTAAGGACGCTTGGTTACTGATTTATTAGTATTTGTAATAGATTTGTTGGACTTGTTTGATTTGTTTGTGTTGAGAAATTAATATCATCTATTTAACATATGGATTATTGATGAGAAATTGTGAAGTAGGTGACACAAAGATTGTGGTTCGACAATTGCCAACGTTTACGAAAATTATGAGCGACTTCTTTTACTATGTATAAGTGTGACGACTACAGCATAAAATATATATATTTATATAGGCAAAAATTTGCGTTAGGCATGCCTAAACAGTTTAGGCGGGTTTTATCCTACCCAAATGGATTGACCATCCCAAATAAGGTTTATTAATCCCAATTAGGGTATATTATATAGTTTTGGGCTTGGGTTAATGGATAAAACCCGCCTAAATCGTTTAGATCTGCCTAACCCAAGACCTTCCCATTTATATATGCTCGCTCTTGAAAATTTGCTTCGTTCGCCAGCTCTCTCCACAGCTATGTGACTTTCCACATTTTCTTGTTGACATATATGAGCCATATCAACAGTTTGTTGAGAAAAGAAATTAAGGAGAAACACAAAATTTTATCCAAAAAGTTTTCACTTATGTGAATTTTATCCAAAATTTTATTCATTAGGGTATTTTATCCCAAAAAATATTCAATTTGAAATTTTTATCCAATCTAACTGACATTAATTTTTTTTACGATGAATCACCCATTAAATTTATCTGACAATAGTGTTCATGTCGCGCCAAACTGATGTTCACATGGATTATTATTGAGTTTGGCACTATGCAAGATTCAATGAGTGATTCATCGTAAAAATTACTGTTGGGTTGGATAAAATTTGCAATCTTTTGAATAAAATCTCCAAACAGATAAAACTTTGGATACAATTTTCAAACAAAAATTTCATTTTGGATAAAATTTCTTAAAAGATAAAACTTTGAATAAAATTTTAAGAAGTAATTTTTTTTGGATAAATTAAATTCCGTGATTTCTCAAAAAAATGTACTTAATTATATAACTAAAATAAATTTGGGAATCATATATACATATAGAAAGATGAGATCAAGTAAAAAAAAAATCCACGTGAAAAAAAGAATGAATCATATCCATTAGATCTAAAAAATCAATGGTTGATATACAATCAAGCAACAACTAAACCACAATCAAGCAAGTGCTTGATTGTGGTTTAGTTGTTGCTTGATTGATATATTATTTGATTGTATTTTAGTTGTTGCTTGATTATATATTAACTATTGATTTTTTTAGATCTAGTGGATAAGATTTATTCTTTTTTATCACATGAAAATTTTTCTTACCTGATCCGCTCCTTATTTATATATATATTTATGAAAACTCCCAAATTCATAGATATAATGTTCATTTAATTTGAGAAAATGTTCATATTTATGCTTTTGGGAGGTAGTCCTACTCATATCATATGTAATATAAGATGGAATGAAGAAGATATTAAATATGAATTTTTTGGGTAGTGAGCACATGAAGATGGCAGGCTTTGAACCTTAAAAGTACGTAGCTATAATAATGTAATAATAAAATAAATAATGAAGAAGCTTGTTTCTAGAAAAAAGGTATGATTTGGCTTTTATATAGGAATGAGATATATGATCATATAAATATTAATGTGAATGTAGCCCTACCAGATTTTCTTTTGAGTCTTGCCTTGGGAATTAGTTAAAGTATTTTTTTTTAATGAAAATAAAATATTATTAAAATTGAGTGTAATTTTTTTTTTTTAATTTTTATTGAAGAAGCATTACGTTTTTTAGACGGGGGGGGCTGGCCTTTAATGGAGATGGTGTTTCATATGCATGTCACGTGCTTCTGAACAGTCACTCACGTGGCTTTGGTTTTCCACCACAATTAATGCCTACACTTTTGATTTTTCACATGTCCATTAATACTATTTCACTTTCAACAAAAATACACACTACTCTATATTATAACAACAAAGGGCGAGTCTCTTTGAGGTATAATGATATCATCATCTTATATATAATTATTGGTTATAATTTTAATTTTAGTTCAAATTATTGGCATTTTTTAAATTTTAGTATTCCAAATAATACTAAAATTAGTCCAAATTTAGGATTCAAATTTTATGTCCAAATTATAAAATATTAGTATTCAAATTTAGGACGAAGAAATTTTCCGGCATTAGAAAACTGACGGGGCATACCGGAAATCTATGTCATATTAAAAAATTAACACATTGTAAATCAAATGATGTGAGTTTACGGCATATCCCGCCAGCTTTTCGATACCGGAAAATTTATTTGTGCTAGATTTGAATAATTTTTTATACTCCTATTTCGGACATAAAATTGAAAAGGAAATAGTTGGTACTAGAATTGAAAAAATAGTTTGGATTAAAATTGATGTTTTGGCTGTAATTTTTTTAGTGTAAATTTTTCTGATGATATTTGTGTATGTGACTTTAAATTAATACATTATTATTAAAAAAAAAAGAGTGAGCATGAGCAGTACAACTCAGTACTCACAAGCTATTTAAGATTGACTTACAAAAATATAAAATTTACTCGACATTATCAGAGTCAAGCTACCCAATAGTTGTTGAGCTTAAGCTCAAGCAATCTTATTTTATTTTTGATTCAATAGGTTCACGAAGCTTATTAAATTCGAACCCCAAATCAAACTAAGTTCACAAGCCTTAACACACTTAATAAAGTTTAAGATTTTATCCCTAAGATTATTATTTAATTATAACTAATTTAATTTTTTTATTAAAATTAAAAAGTCAAACTCAATTGAGCCGACTAACTTATAAAAAAATCGAATTCAATTTTAAAAAATCAAACTTGATCAAGTCAAACTCAAACTTCACAATTAATTGTTGTGAGTTTATTTTATTTGAATGCCGTCAAAATTCACCATAATAATCAATCTCAATTACTTTTTCAAAAGATAATAAATTTATTTTTTACTATATAACTAACTTACAATCATGTACATTAATTAAATTCTACTCACTCATAATAGTCTATAAACAATATAAATATATAGTTTTATGAAGAAAACATAATACTTCCAAATTCCAATCAAATAATTAAATAATTAGCATATATATACAAGTTTCATATGTTTTAACACAATCAATCAATCATATAATATTAATACCTTAAATGCTACAAGGTATCATTGTCATATTTCAAACCTTAAGCTATATTGAAACATATATTAACACCAAAGATGTAGAGTTTTAGCCCAAAATGATTGAAACCCAAGAATTCAATTGTTAAATTATATGTATATAGAAAGACTAGATTCAAACATCCGGTGCTAAAAATAAAGTCTACAATAAGTATAAATATATTCGAGTCTTTAGATTGATTGTATCAATTACGATAACATAAGACACCTAACAATAAAACATTAACAAAGTTTAATCTTAACTATTGATTGAATATAGATGAAGCGTATGAATTCATTCCTATATTTAACACAGAGTAAATTTTATCGCAGAATTCACCCTAGATACATGTATCTATATTGTCCAAATTAAACCCTAAAACCATAGGGCAATTTTGTTCCATTCTAGTAGTCGTAGTCCTACTATATAATTCCCCATTCCCATATTACATCTTTTGGATAAGGTTTAAGAATATAAAAGTTTTGGAATATCCTCAAAGGAATTAATTAAGTAATTACATTTAAATGAGTTACGATATTCTTCATAAATAAGAAAAGATGATGTTTCCATGTTGTAATTAAGATAAAGATATTAAGTATATTACAAATATGAGAAAATCTGTCCACGTCATCATAGAAAAATAAGAGAGAATTAAGTAATAAATTAGATGAAAATATAATGCATGAGCCAAAAAACGAAGGTTTGAAGTCATCACCACTTGTAGATTTTCATTTCAAAATCTATGACATATATATAAACTCTACTTATTTCTTTGTTAATTAAAAACTTTCTAATTAGTAACCTTTTATTTCCCAAATTTGTCAATTAATGTGTAACGCCCCACCCAATTATGGTAAATTGTGATTCTTTTCCATTATTTTGGGATTCATAATAAATTTTCTCTTATTATCCAACCTAGCAATATATAATTAAACCTCTCCTTAATTCTCTCCACAATCAAACTTTCAAAAAATCAAACACTAACTCCATTACAATTCACACACAAGAAAAAACTCATAAATTCCACAAGAAATCCAAGTTCATAGCTTGTTATACATCAATCATCTATGGAGCCATGCCACTCCGAGGCCTCCAATGTTTCGGTGACATCGGAGGAATCCCCGACGAAGGTCAACAAGATGAAGGTGAAAGAGGAGGATACTGAACACGAACACGAATACGGCACGAAACACGACACGACGTCTCGTGTCTTGCTAGATCTCAAGCTTGCCAATGATGAGTTGATGAATAAGGCAAACCCTAATCCCAAGCTCGAATTCAACCTTCTCAAATCCACTAAGGATTCCAACGAGGGGATAAACCCTCCGCCGCCGCCGGAGTCGAAAACTTTCACCTGCAACTTCTGCAGGAGGGAGTTTTCGACTTCTCAGGCATTGGGAGGCCACCAAAACGCGCACAAGCAAGAGAGGGCGCAGGCGAAGCACCGCCACAACATGGTGGACATGACGGCGGCGGCCGGCGGCTCTCCGCCGCCGTACACCCACCCCGGGTACTCCTACTACCCCTACTCAGCTTTCTCTCACCATCAAGTGCCTTTGTATGGAAGTTTCAATAGGTCACTTGGGGTTAGGACAGAATCCATGATTCAGAAACCCTATTCCCAGCACCACCCGTGGTCGTCGCCGTCGTCGGCCTACGGCTGCCGTTTCGCACGTGAGAAGGTGACTAGGGCTTACTTGATAAGCCCATCATCATCATCTTCTACACTACCATATGATGGATTGAGGGTGGAGGGTTTTCATCAGCCACGTGGATTAGGGTTGGACAAGCTTGGTGTGTCTCTTAGCTTAGGATCCAACCCTAGCTCCAAACCTGTCGACGTCAATGCATGCAATGCAGCAGCAACCAACGCCGGTGAAGGTGATGAAAGCAATCAACGGCTGAGATTGAGCAACGTGGACGATGCCGGCGATCAACAGGATGCTTCAGGCCTTGATTTGAATCTTAAGCTCTAAATTTATGATTTTATTTTCTTTGGGTTTAATTTGGATTCTTTTTTTAAAAAATTATTTATTTCTGTATTAATTTTTTATTTTCAGATATCAATTAGAGTAGATCTACCATGATATTATGTTGCATGAGTTTTAATTAATTTTTAATGTACATGATTTCGAAATTTATGATTGTGATTATTGATTAGTTTTGAAACTCATAAATCAGTTATTAATTCTTGGCAAATCGGTGGATGATCATCTTAATTAATTATTACTTGATTTAAATTTCGAATTATCTACTGTTTCTAAACTAAGCAATTCAGTCCCTTCGTGATTAAGAATGGTTAATTTCATTAAAAAAAGTTATACCCTATTTTGTACGTAATTATATTGCAATATGATTCTTGAAATATTTTACAATTATAATACCTATGATTGTAAGCAAAATAAATAGTCGTGAGTTACTCGGATCTTAATTCGATAAAAGTTCGTTCAAATTTGAGCATCGTAATATTCAACTCGTGAGCTCGTGAGTAAACTCGTTAACTAAAATTAGTAAGAAATATAAAATAATTAATTTTATAAAAGTAATATTTTCATGATTTAAGAGAATTTTGGAATAAATGACTTTTTCCTTTAAAATAATAATAAATATTTTAAATATATATTCTGAATTTAGAACATTTGTTTGGCTCAATCAAGATTTGATAAAGTTTGTGAGTCTCAAAGTATTTATTTTATAAAAAAAACTCAAAGCTCGAGTCATACCTAAACAGATGTACTTGAGCACGACACTACTCGACTTGATTGAGTTCCGTATCCCTAATAGCACCTAGTTTCTTCAATAAATCCGGGTTGCATTGAAAATAGTCAAATCAGCCCAAGATGTGATTTTGGATGGGGCCTAGTTTTCAAATAACAATAATTTTATTTTTAAAATAGAATGTAATAATTTATATAATATTTCAAATATCTATAATTTAATTCAAATTCGATGCATTATAATTTGTACATAAGGAATGTATTTAACAATACTGGAACAAATTCTGTTTTTGTATAATGGAATTAAATTTGAAGGGTGGTACATCGTGCATCATTGGTTGTACTCCCCAAATCGTCGAAGGAATAACGCAATTCCGTACCCTACCCACAGACCGTCACCAAATGTTATAGTTATGATTGTGTAATAATTTAAAAAAACAGCGAAAAGAAAAAATCACGTTTTTGGCTGTGTCCGTGGTGGAGGTAGAATTCGTTAATTCTGCTGCAGTATCTGAGTTTCGGATCTGTGTTTCTGACTCCTTTTTCATCTCTCTCAGTAATTCTTCCATCAACCATTTTCTATGTTTTTTTTTTTTTATCGTTTCTGAATTTTGTATTCTTTTGGTAGTTAATGGGTCACCACTCATGGTTGAATAGGTTAGAGTAATTAATTGATTTGATTATTGGCTACTCCGTCTATATTTCCAGTTCAATTTTTGGAGATGGCTGCCTGAATCTGACTGAGCCATGAGGAAGAAGCTGGATACTCGTTTTCCCGCTGTGAGATTCCCTCTCCCTCTCTCTCTCCACGTTCCACTTTCCCGTTTAATTGTTTGTGCGTGCTCGTTTGGTTTTGCTTTCTCTTTCGGTTTGTGAGTCAGTGATTGTGTACGTGTAGGGAAATTGAACTTTTGAATTCAGGGATTTTGTTGTTGGAGTGTGTGAGATTCTGTAGTTTCTCCAAACTCCAAAGATTTCATCTTGAAGTGTATGGTTTACTGAAGTTTTAGTATCTTCCTCTCTCACGCTGCTTCTGTTCCCCTCTCTCAGGAATAGGATTTGGGTATCACATTGCAATGGCTTTTCTAAATTCTATTTCTGCACCATGAGTAGTAGGTTTATTAGTTTTTGAATCTCAAGGTAGCTTGCAGACCTGATTTCACTTGATTTCATTTTTTGCTTTTTTTTTCGAGAGAATAATATTTCCCTATTTTCAAATAAAATAATGATATGTAATTTGCTATGCTAATTTTTCATGGAAAGATATAACATGTTGGTGAAAGTGGTTGCTAATTTTTTCAACCAGATGAAAGTGGATAATAGGATCTATGGTAGATTTCAAGAATAATTTAAGGATCCCATTATTAAATGGAGCCTAATGAGCACTTTGTTTCTAGATCCATATGTTTTTGCTTATTGCCTTATTCTAACAAATTGTGCCAGAGACCCTTACTTTAAGGCCCTCAGCCCATATAATTCACAAGTCTGACTTTGTCTGTGCTTTCATGTTCAGCCTCATGATAACGTTTTCAGCACTCATTTTCAATATGATATAGATTGATTCTAAAATTACTGGGTGTCAAATTTTTTATTTTTTCTCCTTGTTCTCTTAATGCTGCTGACTTGGACTAAGGTCCCATTTCAGAAGAGCAACCAGTTATCTTGTTGTTTCTCCGTGATAACAAATTGATTCCATTATCTTATTGCGAAATCTCACATGAGCCTTTTTTTTTTTTTTTGCTCAGTCCCGGATTAAAAAGATCATGCAAGCTGATGAGGATGTTGGGAAGATTGCTAATGCGGTTCCTGTTTTAGTCTGTATGTATACTTGCGTTTTGCCTTCCAATTCCCATTGTGTTGGAAGAATATTATATTCTTTTCTTTTCTGAATTAAATTGCAGCTAAAGCTTTGGAGTTGTTTCTCCAAGATCTTTGTGACCGTACATATGACATAACTGTTCAGCGAGGAGCTAAGACTGTTAGTTCATTGCATCTGTGAGTATAAATAATGTTTCTTACTCATTCTTATTTATCTACTACGTAGTTTCGTTCATTGATGGTGGACACATAATGACTTTATGTGGGTTCAATGATCTCAAGGAGAAAATGCAGTATAGACCTGCTATGAATGCTTTTCTTAGTGTTTTTGGAATAAAATCCTCATTGAGAGCTGATCATGAATACTACTAGGAATGGCATGTTTTCTTTACAGTCTGTGTCGTCTTCTAGAGTCCATTGCCGTTTCAAAAATGTTTTTGTCTCGTGGGATGAACCCACCTGGCCACCTATACTCTCAGGACTGGGTTGGGCCTATGAAATGGGACAACAAGTTGGTAATCGTTCAGATCCTTTGGGTTTGCCTAAGTCTAATTTCTTCCACACATCCATACTTTGATTTGTCCTCAAAGAAACCCTATTCTGTAGCCCACTTCACCTCGTGAAAGGAAATCCCACAATTGCAACCTTTGTTGCAATATCATAACCTTAGCAGCAAGGAAAGGGTAGGTGGAGTGAAGGCATATCCTTTTATGGAGGGGGATTTGGTTTATATTTGGAAAATTTGTCGAAACCTTCAATAGAAATGAGATGTAAGCTCAATTGGAGGGAGCTCTATTTATAAAGTCTGTCATTTTCTCATTGAATTAATGTATAAATATTTCAATTATCCATGTAGTAGGACAAACCATTTAAGTATCATCATCATCATCCTAAATCATGATAAATTTACGAACAATCCCCAAGTTTGGAAAGGGCTAAACCGTTTTTCCCTATATCTTTGTATAATTTTGTGAGGTAGCAAAATGAGCCATGCTTGATAAATTTGCATCACATTATTTTTGGGGCTAGATGGTTTTGATGACGGTGGGAATTAATCTAAATTCATTTTTAGTATCTTTTAAAAAGTTTCTTGCTGACCTGAGAAGACAATGGACATTGAGGTTCATATCGGGAGCAGTTGTGCCGGTGAAGCCATTTATTTGCTCTCTTTTGTCCACAAGAAAGACAAATGACCTTAACAGAGATGCCATTTATTTCCCCCTTTTCTTGTCAACTATAACAAACTCTTTCATAGAGAAGTTTCTATTTATGAGCTATTAAGATTTTACTATCCTTTTAGGAAATTAATTCATGAGTGTTAGTAAAGAATTGTGCTTTCGGGAAAGTGACTACTGCTTTACTACTACGTATACATGCTCGCTCATATCATTTATGGGCCATTTTAGATCTCACAGTCAATTGTCAATATTCAAGATTTAGAATGAATGAGATTAAGCTTTACATGTTATAGTAACTGTATTATAATCACTGCTAATCTGCTACAGCTTCTAAGTTTCTCTTCCTTGTATTCAGGAAGCACTGTGTACATGGTTATAATGTGTTCGACTTTCTCAAGGAAATCGTTAGTAAAGTTCCTGATTACGGTCATTCAGATTCCGCGGCTGATGTGTCGAAAAGAAGGTATCTTGTATTTATGGCTTCTGCCTCCTATTGAATTTCCCCAGGCGACTGCTAAATTGAATTTGCTAATTGCTTTGCCAGGAGAGTTGTTGCCAGTGAATCTAAAGAAAGTGATGAAGACTCCAAAAGGAACATCATGGTAAGATTTGCTTCATTTTGAATTTGATTACGAAAAACTTGGATCTGATTCCTATAGTTTTACTTAGGGGTGAGTATTCGGTTATTCGGTTCGATTTTGGCCTGTAAAATAATCGAATTTACATTGAAGATAATTGAACCGAACCGAATTACCGAAATAACAGAACATAAATTATAACTGAATTTTATATAAATATATATATTTATATTATGGGATGAGATCGGGTGAAAAAAAGTCTCCCTATAAGAAGAAAGAATGAATCATATTTCTCTAGTTTTAAATAAATCAATTGTTGATATACAGTTTAAGCAATAACTAAAACACAATCAACCAAAACACAATCACACAACATTAATATGTTGCTTGATTGTACATCAACCATTGATTTATTTAGATCTAGTAGATAAGATTCATTCTTTTTTCTTACATGAAGATTTTTTTCACATGACCTCTCTCTTTATATTATATATATAAATTCGGTTATTTTGGTCCGGAAAAAAATAACCGAAAACTGAAATATTGAAGAAGAAAAACTAACCGAACCGAAAATTGAAATAACCGAAATTTTTTTGGTTTGATTCGGTTTTTTTGGTTTCTTGCTCACTCCTAGTTTTACTTGTAAATTGAGCTCGTACTTGTTTCTGCATGTTCTATTTTCAGCAAGAAACAAGTCAGCCAAGTAGCAGTGGCAGGGGAAGAGGAAGGGGTCGAGGAAGAGGGCGAGGACGGGGCAGAGCAGCAGAGAGAGAACTCCCTCGACTCGAGGTCGAACATGGCCCTACGAACACTCAGCCTAACATCAAACAAGTCCCAAGTCCAGGCAGGCCAATGGATGCGAGCTCAGAGATGAAAGAATCTCCAAAAGATCATAAAATCAACGACACTATCACTCCAGAGACCAGGACTATTGATCTGAACGCCGGCGTCGTCGAAGACAAACCCGAAAAACCAGTTTCTGCATCAACAGAACCCACCCCCGATGCAAAGAGCAACGAGTATCCCGGCCTCTCTGAAATGGACAGGATGGCCATAGACCCGGTTCATCTTGCGCAACTAGGCTCGCATGTGGATGAAGACGACGAAGATTACGACGAAGAAGGGTAGAGACGTCTCCGGTAAGAACGCTAATCCACTAGGTTCAGATTTAGGTAAGTTTTACATTCAAGAAGAAACGAAACATCATCGTCATCATCGCTAGGAACTAGGAAATCTACCATGTTTAATCTTTTTAAGGTTTTTGTCTGTTTTTATGTGTATCATTATTTGCTTGCTATCACTATCACAGATCGTATATGCATTCAGCTTTTATTTGCATAACCGCAAATCTGCATACTGAAAATAAATCAGACGTATACAAAAATTTCAATACAACAGAAACTTAAACCAATAAAAAGCTGATCTTAACCAAAATCAAGAAGAGCTCAATCATCAACAGCAATGCGTTGGTAGAAGTTTGGTCCCAATCTTGGAGTGGCAACTGCCTCCAACGGAGTGTTCATGAAGGTCACCACCCCGGGCCTCTCCGCGAGGTTGATAGACTCCGGGCTCACCCCGGCCGGCGGAGCCCAGTTAAACCGGTGCAGAAGTTGGCCGAGCATGGAGGTCACCATGTCCAACCCCAACTGCGCACCGGGGCAGATCCTCCTCCCGGCGCCGAACGGCAGAAGCCGGAAATCATGCCCTTTGATGTCCACATCCTCTTCAAGAAACCTCTCCGGCCGAAACTCCAACGGATTCTTCCACACTTTCGGGTCACGTGCAACCGCCCACACATTCACGTGCACGGTGGAGCCCTTGGGGATGTCGTAGCCGCCGATCTTGACGTTGGCGTTGGCGCGGTGGGGGAGCATCAGAGGGGTCGGAGGGTGCAGCCGGAGTGATTCCTTGGCGACGCATCTGAGGTATGGAAGGTTCGAGAAGTCCAGCTCTGTCATCACTCTCTCTTTCCCGATCACTCTGTCCAACTCCTCCTGAGCTTTTTGCAGGACTCTGGGATTCTTGATCAGCTCAGCCATCGCCCATTCCACTGATATGGCGGTGGTGTCCATTCCGGCATGGATCATATCCTGCAGTTTGGTTAAAATGATAAAATCCCATTTCATCAAAACAGATCATTTAAGAGAGAGAAGGGGTTTTGTAGACTAACCCAGAGAAGGCCGATGATGGTGTCGTCGCTGAGATCATGCTTCTCTTTGAGAGTAAGCAATGCGTCGCAGAAATGCTGCTTCGCTCCGCCGCTTTTCCGGCGGGCGAGGTTGTGGTCTTCCATTATCTCTCTAGTGAGACGATCCCTGCGAGCTGCGTGCTTGGCGAACTCCTCCTCGTTGAGCGGGAACAGCCACCGCAGCCATGGAACATGCTCTGCGATGGGACGGGAAGCGCGGCCGAGGGTCAGCCGGTTGTCAGCGACGGCCCTCATCTCCTCCCCTTGCTTGTGAATCGTCCCCTCCGTATCGACATATCTCTTCCCAAACGCGATTCTTGTAATGTTGTTAAACGACACCGCTCCAAGATACTTCCTCAACATCAAGCTCTTACCTGCAAAAAAAAAAACCAATTTGAAGGAAATTTCTTGATTTTTTTTCTGGATCTATCACTGCCAGTCATACCAGAAGCGGAGCAGTCGTTGAAGATGGACTCAACCATGGCGGAGACCTCATCCTCCCTAATCGGCCGCAAAGATTCAAGGCTCTTGGCCGAGAACAGCGCGACGGTGCAGACCTTCCTCACCTTCACGTAGTGCGGGCCGTAGTCGGCCCAAATTAGATCCTGCCCGTATTTGGTGAGCTTCATGGCGGTGCGGCTGCGGTAGCGGTCGGCGAGCTGCTGGTCCTTCTCCTTGAGGACCTCCTTGGCGAGCTCGGTGCTGGAAACGACGACGTTTAGGGTGGAGCCGAGCCAGACGGAGATGATGGGGCCGTAGGAGTCAGCCCACTCGGCGAAGCAGCGGAATTGGAGGGGCTTGACGTGGTAGAGGTTGCCGACGATCGGCCATGCGCGGGGGCCCGGGGGGAGGCGGAAGCGGAGGCGGTAGTAGAGGTGGTGGAGTAGGAAGAAGATGGGGAGGGAGAGGAGGAGGAGAGAGAGGGGCGCCATGGTTGGAGGGTTTACAAAATCTAGGTTGTAGTAATATAGTTGGGAGTGATTGGGAGGAGGCGTTGAAGGGTAGTTGGGGATGGGAGTAGGCAGCGGCGCGCATGTGCCCAAATTGTAGTTTCTAAACGTGTGTACATTATATTGTTTCACTTGTTTAATGTGGAATTTTGATTCAGATTGAAAAATCTACCATCAAATATTGCATACCTAATTATCGCAGATCCCGATTAGGTGAGGAGGTAAGTGAGAAAAGTAGGACGGATGATATTTAGACGGTAAATGAACCAAACTGCTCGTGAACTACTCGGATCTCGATCTGATAAAAATTCGTTCGAATTTATTTATTTAATGAACCAAACTTGAGCATCATAGTATTCGACTCGTTAGCTAAAATTAGTAAGAAAAATAAAATAATTAATTTTATAAATGTAATATTTTAATGGTTTAATAGTAACTATAATGATAAATCTTATCATAATGAGAAAAATTTGAATTCGAACGTGTATAAGATATTACTTTTGGAATAAATAACATTTTCGTTCAAAATAATAATGAATATTTTAAATTTATTTTACATTTAGAAAGTTTGTTTAGGTTTGATAAAGTTCGTGAATTTCAAAGTATTCGATAAAAAAATTCGAAGTTTGACTCGATACAAAAATAGTCAAACTTGAACACAACACTACTCGGTTCGATACACCCCTACTTGTAAGACATTATTTATTTTACAATCAGTTTTATATTATTCGAAATGAGCAATATATAAATCATCATTTCGATTAGAATGCATTTAGTATAAACTGGTTTTAATACATTTTTTATTAGAAATGATTTTACATTTAGCACACGTATGTTTCATGTGAAACCATCTCACATAAGTTTTTACCATTAAAGGAAGGTATTAAAATAAAATTATATTATTTAAAGTCAGGAGTTTAAAATGCCAATTAAATCTTCTACTATGATACTGGAAATAGTAAATATTAAAGTTTCAAAAAATCGAATGTCATTTGATTTGAAATAAATTAAAACACACCATCCACAATTTGTGCGTGCATTAAATAGGAACCGCACCAAACCCAAAAAAATCAATAATAATAATAAAAAAACTTCCAGTCTATATTATTAATATGATAATATTTTGAGACAGTGGGATATTTCAAAAGAAATGCATTTTATATTATAGTGTATTTCGAATAAAATGTATATTCGGACCGGAATGCTTAGTTACGATATATTTAGGTTGAAATGCAAATGATGTATTTTAATATAATAAATGATGTAGGAATATTTTATAAATACATTATTTCATTTCCGTTCATAGTATACATTCCAAACGGAATACACTATATGGAAACTGTATTCTAAATAAAAAATATATTACGAACAAAATACGTGCAATGTAAAATGAAATCTGAACGGAGTGCATTAAAATGACTTGCTGTCACACTAGTAGCGTACCAAAAAATTTTAGATTGAGGATAGATTATGTAAAATATATATATAAGTAATATGTGAAAATTTTAAATTAAGGATACATCATATATGCATTTGCCTATGCATCTCACAAAATACACATTTTGCAAGAGACACTTTTACTATTTTTTAAAATTACATGTACTTTTTTTTACATAACATAACATAGGCATAAACTTTAAAATATTGTGCTTTATTTTGAAATGCTATTCATAAAAATAAAAATAAAAATTAGTATTCCCTAATAATGAAGTTAGTTGGGATTTTCATCCTTATCGAAGTAGTAAACAACCTTACTCAAAATCAAAGAATAACTTTTTTAAATAAATACAAAATCAAGATGACAAAATAAATTTGGGTTGTATTTCATTCAAAAAAACATAAAAAATGGTTGAATTATGGAATTACCCTTATCCTATCAAAAATAAATAAATAAATCTTAAAATAAAAAAATATATTACGAAAAAAAAAAAAAATCGAATTATTCCCGCCAAATACTCTTCACATGTTGCAGCTTCTTTCCCGTTTAAGCCCTCACCCTCTCTTTCCCCTTTCCCATTCCACCCTCCAAAATTCGAATCCTCAGCAATAATTGCTCTTGCAATTGCAAAATTAATGAAGATCAGTGGTGGCAATTTGTATGGCTAAAGAATTCAACTTTTTTTAAATCGGGATGAAGATCACACACAATCTTCGACTCTTTCAGCATCTCACTGATTTCTAGGGTTTCTCTCAAAATTTTCTCTCTCGCGCGGGATCTCTATTCACTTTCAAGTTCATAATGTCTATCACTATTCAGAATTCTTCGCCGCTGTCTCTGTCGAAATCCGCGTCCACAACATGCGCTTCTCTTCTCTGCGAACTTCAGGTGAGGTGAAGGAGTTGGCTCTTCAATTTGGTCATTGTTAACACCCATTATTCACCTTTTTTGTCAGATTAATTTCATATGTTGTGGAAATAAAGTTGATTGGGAGCAGTGCAATATTCTCTACAGCTTGAAATCTCATTTTAAGATTTTCATTTATGAATTTGGTGAAATAGGGAATATGGGATGAAACTGGAGAAAGTGAAAGTGAGAGGGATAGGATGCTTCTTCAGTTGGAGCAGGAATGCCTCGATATATATCGTAGGAAGGTAGAAAAAAGCAGGAAGTACAAAGCTGAATTGCTGCAGTCCATGGCCGAGTTTGAAGCTGAAATCGCTAAACTTGCTTCTGCCCTTGGAGAACGGGTTTCCCTGCCTCGGGTTTGGCCACAATTTATTTATTTATTTATTTTCATTTATTATTGTTGTTTTGTGTATACGGATTGCGCACTGCATCTGGCGGAAGCTCTGCAGCTATTTCTTTGTTATTGTTTTAGCTGTGTCTGAATTCTCTATAGTAATACCCAATTTAGATTGTCATACTGTGAATTTATCTCTTTACTCCACCCTTTTCTAGCATGAGAAGATGAATGGCGGTCTTAAGCATCAAATATCCATTATAAGCCCTACGCTAGAGCATTTGAGATCACAAAGACGAGAAAGAGTAAAAGAAATTTCAGAGGTAGAATTCCAAATTGCCGTAATCAGTGCAGAAATAGCCGGCTCTGATCAGATTATAGACCCTGACGGAATTCAAGTAGATGAACTGGACCTCACAGCCAAGAAGTTGGGAGAACTCAAGTCTCACCTCCAGGAGCTTCAATATGAAAAGGTTTGATTATGTTTTGCAGTCACTGTTTCTCATATTAACTAAAAACATATGGTGTTCATTTATTAAAACAGGGTTTTATTTTTGGTGTATTGCAGAATCTGCGGTTGCAAAAAGTTAATGGCTATATCGGTGCAATCCATGGACTCTCAGTTGTCATGTCTCTAGATTTTAAGAAGATAATGGCAAAAATTCATCCATGTTTTGATGATACTGTTGGTCAGTCAAAGTGCATAAGCAATGAAATACTAGCTAGATTAACCAATGAAATGAATTCACTGAAGCAAGAAAAACAACAGAGGTTATTGCAGGTGACTTGTTTATGACATCTGTTCTCATCTTTTTATCCATGATATACTTTATGTATGTTGAATGATTGTTCTCTTAACTGCTTTCATCAAGAACTGTTTTCCTAATTATGGAGAAATACTGAAGGTATTAATATGCATTTGTAAGTTTCTTTAACCTATAGTTGTTTACTGAGACAGCATGGATAGGTTCTGTATTATCATTGTCCTGTTTTACCAATTAATTATTCTATTTCATCGATGTATCTTTTAATTATGTACATTCTTGTATATGCATAAAATCTTAAAGATTAGGGAGGAATTGTTTCTCAATTTGTTTAGGTTATTTCTAGTTTTAGGTTTAAACAGAATTGACCAGATTGCATAACAGAAACTTTTCCTTGCTGTTTCTTTACTTGTACTTAGTATTATATGTTTGTTGAGTTAGTTTGAATCTTCTCTGTCCATTATATTACCGGATCAAATGGTGACTTACATTATGTTCAACTTGCATATGTAGATGGCTGAGCTGCACATCAGATTAGCCCTTTTAATTTCATGCTGTTATCTCTTCTTAGTTGCTCATCTGGCATACTTGTTGCTTTGTTTGCATGCAGGCACAAGATTATAGCAGAAAACTTATGGAACTCTGGAGCCTCATGGATACACCTGTGGAGGAGCGAAAAAGATTTGATCATGTTATGTGTTTGATCACCTCTACTGCTGATGAGGTTGTGAGTCCTGGATCTCTATCTGTTGATGTCATTGAGCAGGTCTGTTCTTTGCCCTCTTGCTAAGTTTGTTGGCTAATGCCATATTTACAATTTCTTACCGCTGCAATTTTGATACATTGTAGATTGAAGTTGAAAATGAACGCCTTAATGTTCTGAAAGCCTCTAAGATGAAGGAGCTTATATTTAAGAGGCAATCTGAGCTTGAAGAGATATATAAAGGGGTTCATATGGACATTGATAATGATAAATCACGGCAGCGTCTCATCTCTCTCACAGAATCTGGTCCTATTCGATTGTTTTTTCTGAGTGGATGTTTGTCTTACTTTGCGAGTTCTTTATCTTATGATCTTATCTGATATGCCTGGAACATAATCATGGATATATGTGCATCTACTGCTTGTTGTTGTGCTACTATTGTTTTGAGAGCATAATGTCATTGTTTCTCTATTTTTCATGCTTTTTATTTTTTCAAAACCTTCTGCCATTTTTTTAATGTAATGGACATCTCAACTTGTTTTGCCTTTCATGCTCTAAGAAGAAAAAAAAGATTGTACTGTTCTGTTTGACTGCAGTTTTGAGAAAGATAGAATTATATTTATGGCATTTTTTCTGTGGCAGCTCATATGATGACAGTTTATTACCCCTGTTTTTTGGGTTGCCCTTAAGTATTTTTTTCAAGTCTATTCTGTTTTGAGACAAATAGTGTTAATGTATCTCTTCTCACCTTGTCTTCTGGTGAGTCAGCATAAGCTTTTGGCATTCCTTGTTGGTGAGTGGTGTGAGTAATTATAGGGGATGTCAATTATTATATCGTTCTAAAACCATGATGTTAAACAAACTTGATGCCTTGGTGTTTTCTTTTTGAGGTTCGTCATTTGGCTCAAACCACATGACTCCTGACAGAACAATTTTCTACTCCTTCTGTTTACTCCAGTATGAGTTTCTTTCTTCCTGCATTATCTTTTTTTGATGTATTTTCTTTGCTAAAATATAGATGGCTGCTAGTTGATTTAGAAAATTATTATAAATTCATGTTTGAAAGCTGGGAATATTTCAGTTCTTAAGTACATGGGACAACTGAAACAAGGGTTTGCTCACTGTGAGAAAATTAGTACTTGCTAATTATTCTCAATATTTTCGATATTAAATTACTTTAATGCACTACTGCAGGTTCGGTTGATCTTTCTAGCCTCTTATCAAGTATGGACGAGCAGATTGCTAAAGCCCAAGAACATGCTCAAAGCAGAAAGGATATTTTGGAAAAGGTGGAAAAATGGAAACATGCATCTGAAGAGGAAATCTGGCTTGATGAGTATGAAAGAGTAATACAATTTCTGCTCAACTTCAATTCATTTTTACCCTGCATTTAGCTCCTTTAGAAATGCTTGCTTCACTGCCTCTCGTTTTACCTAGTTCCCAACTCGTTGTGCGAGTGGTTTAAGCGTCTTGCCTGTCTCCAATAGGTCATGGGTTCGAGTTTCAATGGGGATATTTGGTGGGGTGTAATTTAACTTAATGCAATAAAAAAAAACTCTCATTTTACCTATAGTTTGCTTTAATTGATAGTTTTCAACCCACTTTCTTGGAAATTTGGAATGACTGATAGATTTATACTAGTATAGAAAATCCTAAAAAGCCAATATCACATCTCATTGGGCTATATCCATATGCTAAATTCCTAGTGTACAGAGTTTACCAGTTGTGGAGTGTAGTTCTGCGTTTTATCAAAGTTTCTCCACTTTATGTTCTATGGGGATGTCATTTTCCTTTGACCTAGTTTCATTCTCCCATACTGTGTGACTCATATGTATTTCAAGGGCAAACCTACTTTCACTTGTAACATGAACATATTTCTTTTGAATTTACTCGACTGACTTCCATAAATTAACTCCTTTGTCTTCCTTCAAGGATGAAAATCGGTACAGTGCTGGAAGAGGAGTGCACAAAAATTTGAAACGTGCTGAGAAAGCTAGAATCTTAGTCAACAAAATACCAGGTGAGCTTTAAATTGAAGTTTTTTTATTTTATTATCTTCATTTTCCAGCAATTTAGTTATACACGACTGAAAAGAGGGTTCTTGGAGATTCAGGTGACATGTCATTGATTTTTGCTTAGCTTTAGATAATATATATTTGCCCGAATGGAATTTCTATGGGTACTTGTAATTTCTGACTGCAAAGGGAATGAGTATCATGCATATATAGTAATTTAAGACTCCTGAAATCACTGCAGTTCTTGTTGAGACTTTAATAGCAAAAGTTCAAGCTTGGGAACTAGAGAAAGGAATGCCATTTTTGTACAATAAGGTAATGCAGTTTTTGTGTGTATTGTATTTTGCATCCTCTTATATCTATCACATCTTTGGTCACATCTTCCTTACTCTGTGTACAAAGTCTCCTTTATTGCACACATTGGAGGACTTTATCATTTCCCGACGAGTGAAAGAAGAAGAGAAATGCAGATCCCGGGTATGGATTCATGATTTCATCACTTTAAAACCAGACTCATCGTCGTCTTTGTTGCCGCATTTATGTGAGACTGTCAATTATACTTGATGCATATTTTAGGAACAAAAGAAGCTAAGAGATCATTTAGCTACAGAACAAGAAGCACTGTTTGGTTCGAAGCCAAGTGCGAGGAAGCCTTTGGGTCAGAACACAAACACCAACTCAATGGGATCCATGTCGAATAGTCGCCGGGTGGGGACCCCTGCTCGTCTCGGAGTCTCCGGTGGCAGCGGCAGGAGAGAGAGTGGAAAGGTGGGTGGTGTTATTCCCACAAACTATGTTGCTCTACAGAAATATGACTGAGGTGGTCAGACCAGAAGCGCCATCTTTTTCTTTTCTACTGAGGCTGCTGCTTGGTATATAGATTTTGAAGAGGTCTATTTCTACTGATTGGTTGAACGAGCATTAACGGTGGCTGTTCCACATGATCCTAACAATCAGGTATACTGAATTGTACATTTTGTGTCGATTGCTTCCCTACAGTGCTGATTTCTAGTTGTGATGATTGAGTTTTAACAGCGTGAAATGTGTACTCAGTTATTGATGAACTCTTTCACAAGTTAACAAATTGAATATTATTGCAATTCTTTTCTTCTTGTTGGTGTTATATTTCAAGTGTCAAAGGGGATCTGCACATTATTCCCTCTAATTTATAGCTTTGGGTAAGTAGAGGCGGCTACGATTCCGGTTCCGGTTCCAAAAAATTGGAACCTTAACCGGTCCATTACTGTAGTGGCGGTTCCAATTCAGACGGTTTCGGTTTCGAATTGGTATTGAACCACGGGTTCTGATTCAGAATCACTGGTTCAAGGTGATGTGGAGCGTTCTTATTGGTCGGTTTAAAATTTTGAATTTTCAAATTTTACTGCTGGTTAAACGGTTCAAAAGATTTGGAACCGAAAGTGCTAGTTTGGCAGTTCGACAATGTGAACTGCCAGTTCCGGTTATATTCTTGAACCTGAACTAGCCTGCTTAAAAGCGGTTATGATTCTAGTTTCTAGTTCCGAATCGTAGTTGGCGGTTCCGGTTCCGGTTCCATATGGCGACCTCTAAAGGTAAGTTGATGAATAGCATAACAAAAACAAATATGCAGATGGGCTCAAGTCTATTGAAAATATGCATTCAACAAGCAACACTTTATTTTGCACCAACTAAGAAATTTAATCAATACTTAAAATAAAAATCCTTAAAAGTAGTGGCAAAAGCTAATGTAAATAGCAAAATACAACATATAATCAAAACTGAGGATCATCAAATATCGACGACAGCCACACGCTTATACAAGTTGGCCGGCAACCTGGGAGTAGGCACCGCCTCCACCGGAGTCCTCATGTAAGTCACCGTTCCCGGATTCTCCCCCATGTCGATGTCCTCCGCCCTCACTCCAGCCGGAGGAGTCCACCGGAAGTGGTGCAGAAGGTGACCTATCATCGACGTGGCGAGGTCGATGCCGAGCTGTGCACCGGGGCAAACTCTCCTCCCCGCACCAAACGGCAGAAGCCGGAAATCATGCCCCTTGATATCCACATCCTCCTCCAAGAACCTCTCCGGCCGGAACTCCAGTGGATCCTTCCACGACTTGGGGTCACGTGCGATCGCCCACACATTCACGTGCACGTTGGAGCCCTTCGGGATGTCGTAGCCCCCGATCTTGACGTCGGCGTTGGAGCGGTGGGGAAGCATGAGAGGGGTCGGAGGGTGCAGCCGGAGAGACTCCTTCACCACGCATTGCAGGTAGGGTAGGTTTGGGATGTCCAGCTCCGTCATGATCCGTTCATGGCCGATCACACGGTCCAGCTCCTCCTGCACCTTCTCCTGCACCCTCGGGTTCCTCACCAGCTCCGCCATCGCCCACTCCACCGATATCGCCGGCGTGTCCATCCCCGCCGCGATCATATCCTGCAATTCCCACATCAAGATTGGATTTTTACACAAATTCGTACATCAAAATCTTGGATTCTTGTATCACTCACCCAAAGAAGGGCGATGATGGTGTCCTCGCTGAGATCGTACTCATCCTTGAGGGTGAGCAGGGCGTCGAAGAAATGCTGCTTCGCGCCGCCGGTTTTCTGCCGGGCGACGGTGTGCTCCTGCATGATTTCCCGGGTGAGCCGCTCCATCCGAGCTCCGTGCTGGGTGAAAGCGTCTTCATCGAGCGGGAACATCCACCGGAGCCAGGGGATATGCTCCGACATGGCGAGGGAAGCTCCCAGCTTCAGACCGTTCACAGCAATGGCCTTGAACTCCATCCCTTGCTTGTCCACCTCCCCTTCCGCATTCACGAACCGCTTCCCAAACACCAGCCTCGTTATATTGTGGAACGCCATCGATGCTAGGTATTTCTTTATCACCACGCTCTTCCCTGCAAATTCACACACGCATTTATACAAACACCTAACATCCATCTCTCAAAAGTCAAAACCCTAATTATCACCCAACATACCAGAAGCAGCGGAGTCTTGATAAATCGATTCCACCATAACCGTGATCTCATCTTCCCTAATCGGCCGCAACAGCTCCAACCTCTTCGGCGAGAACAGCACCACCGTGCAGACCTTCCTCACCTTCACATAGTGCGGCCCGTAGTCCGCCCAGATCAAGTCCTTCCCGTCTCTGCTCAGCTTCACCGCAGATCGGCTGCGGTGGCGGTCAGCCAGCTGCCCATCCTTCTCCTTCAGCACCTCCTTCGCCAACTCAGAGTTGGAAACGATAACATTAAGCGTCGACCCAAACCACACAGAAAAGATAGGGCCGAACGACTGGGCCCACTCCGCGAAGCAGCGGAACCGTACTGGCTTGACATCGTAGAGATTCCCCACCACCGGCCACGGCCGAGGCCCCGGCGGGATGCGGTAGCGGAGGCGGTAGAGGAGGTGGTAGACGACGACGGCGAGGGGGAGAGAGAGGAGGATGAGAAGCAGAGAAGCCATGGCCACGGAGCTAGTGAGAGAATAGCTGCTGACTTCAATGTAATAATATAGTCGCTGCAATTTAATTATTTTTTTAAATTTTGTGCAGTAATTTTTTTTTTCGATAATTATAAATTTTTAGAATTTTGGTTGATGAGAGAAATGAATGAAGATGTTGAGGCGCACGTGACTAAGAGGGTAGTTGGGACTGGTTGTTGCAATCCAATCCATCCATTCCCTGCCTACCTCCGAGCCATCGCACGTGCTCGAAAAAAATTCATTAATTTCGGAATTTATTTTATATATATTAAAATATACAATTAAATTTCAAGATATTAACAAATTTAAATATTATTTTTTTTGAGTTTTTAACTCTATTAAGATATGTGTGTGGCGTTGGTATTAATTGATTGGTATATTGTTTATTAAATTTGAGACGATATCTTTGTTTAATGAATGATTATAATATAAATATAGTGGTTAGATTTAGTGGTAGGTGCCTTCCTCAATAGTCTAACTGAGGTAGCTCAAATTATTGCTAACATTTGTGTTTTGTAATTCTATTTAAAAATGAATGTCTTGGTGGGGACAGCCACAGGGACTCATACCAATCTTAGTCAAATATAATATTATTTAAACTCTTAATGAATTTTACAATATCTATTTGATTATATGAAAAAACAAATAATTTCCCTTCACATGATCACAGCCCAATAAATAATATTGTATGGGGAGTAAAATAAGTGAAAAAAAAGCAGTAGATCTGAAAAAAAAGAAATCATTTCCCATCTCAATCCTGGACTCCCTCTTCTAACATTCCCAAATTTTGTTTTTCCAAAAACATCATTATTTTTGATTTTTTAATGCTAATTATTGAAATGTGCCAATTTATTTAGAAAAATGGTCCAGGGCAACATATAATGTAAGCATCATTCTTTTTATAGATTGGTTTTTATTGGGGAAAAATAAAATTTTAATATAGTATTAAATCATATTATGTTACATATATTATTAACGGTTTGAGATTAAATAATCCGACGACGTAAATTATTGAAATAATTATGTATGATTAGGGATGACCTTGTAATAATCTAAATTACTCGATATTCGGATAATGATTTGGACTGGTAACAGGGCCGGCCCTGTAATTTTGGAGGCCCCGTGCGAATAAGCAAAATGGTGCACTAATTTTTTTTAATTATAAATAATAATAATAATAAAATATAATATTCAATATTATGTCAAATCAAGTTCACTCAATATTTCTTGTTATACTCGATCGCATATAATATTTCAATAACTTAAATAAGCCAATATATCTAAAGCTGCGGAAAAGACATATATCGTATGGTATTTAGTTTATGAAACAACGGTTGAAAATTAAAAAAATTAAATTAAACTAACTAAATTCTTAAAAAAATCAAACAAAATAACATGTAAGAATTTAATACTATGCAAGTAAACTAGTCAACAATGAACATAAAATCTAAAACTATGTAGTTGTGAAATTTGATAAAACTCATCAAAGATAAACGCTATATATGTATTCAAAAAAAATTAAGAATTACCTAACTGCCGTGACGTTTAGATGATGAGACATTTTGTTTTTTAAAAGAATGTGATTTTTGTGGCAAATTATGTGACGATGATATAAATATTTGTTTTTAATTAGTTATAAATATCATCATACTCATATAGTTCAACAAACAAATCTTAATATCTTGTCTCATTTTTTAATTTAGATAGAACTAAATATCCGTGTTAGGATAAATATAAAAAAATATAATTTTTTTGTTAATCTATTTAGTTAAGCTAAGAATTCAGTTTTTTATTAATTTTTTTTTTTAAATGTGTACCAAGATAAATTAACATAACATTACTACTATATATATTTTTTAAAAATGGTGCTCCTCTCATTCGGAGGTCACGGTGCGGCGCACCTCTCGCACGGCCTCAGGGCCGGCCCTGACTGATAATTTATGCATGTTTTTTTATTATTTTTAAATGGGTCTGATTGAGCTGATTTAATTTCTTTACGTGTTTGATGAATCAATTAGGTTGGGTGAGGACTTGTTAAACAAAATTGCTTAAATGCATTTTGACTATTTTTATTTGGAAGACTAATTTTGATATGTAAAAATCTCAAACTACACTACATTAATTACACTGAAATTTCAACTTCCAACTTTCTAATCAAATTGTGTATATGTTAATCCTATAAATTGTAAAAAACAACTTAATCACTGCCGTTGTAAATACAACTCTTAATAACTCAGAAGAAACACTAGATTATGAGTTGGTCTCCTAAGAGACGGTCTCATCATTTTTTTTTATTGTGAGATGAACCTTAATACATTATTTTAATAAGTTAAATACATCATTTTATTTTTAAAAAATACATTATTTGCAACAAAGAAATACATCATTTGCAATAAAGAAACACATCATTTTATTAAATTCGTCTCATAATAAAAATGGTGAGACATCATTTGCAATAAAAAATACATCATTTTATTAAATTCGTCTCACAATAAAAATGATGAAATCGTCTCATTTGAGAATTTGCCCTAGAATTATTTGATATTAAGCTAAGGAAGAACAACAAATATGATTTACATGGATCGGCTAATAAGTCAAGTCCAGAGAAGTTTAAACTAAGGAGATATTTATTATCATAGGGAAATAGGGATGGCAATTCGGTTGAATTCAGATTTATCAGTTGGATTGCGATATGATATCAACATGATACACGCCAATTCGGATCTGACCTGTTTATTTTTTGGGTAGAAAACAAACCCAAACTTGACTTGTTAATTTTCAGGTCAACGCGAAAGTTACTTGAAATGATCTGTTTAATTATGGTGAAAGTTTTAACCTTAATAAACAATAATCTGTTTAAAATGAAAAATGCGAAATGACATGTTTATCATGAAAATGACTTATTTAACACAAAAATGATCTTAATACGAAATCACAAATACAATAGAATCGAATATAACATTAAAATTGATTAATTTTGCAGGTCATTCGGGTGACACGAGTCGACCCGAACATGACCCGAATCTTAATCGGATTTCGCGAGTTCAACTTAAATTTGAAATGGGTTAACCCAATCTGTTTAGTTCATGTTAAATTTGTGTCAGATTATTGTATCGAGTTATAAATCACCGCCCTATTTATTGATATGATATCTCATGGTTTACAAAGCTCTCACACACAGTAGTAGACTGCTTTCACTCATCTACTATTTCTTTTTGTGAAATATGAAGAATTCTCTCTTTTGGTCACAACTGCTCTAAGTACTTATTCAGACTTAAAATATTTGTTCTTTATAACTACTCTTATTTATAGTGGCAAATTCAGAAATTTGTTATAAGGGCACTATATTAAATTTTAAATAATAAAAAAAATAAAATTGAGTAAAATGAAAAAAAAAAATCTCAACTTCTCTCATTCTCAACTCCTCATATCCTCTTTTTACTTATTTTCAATCTTTCTTATACAAATTCAAATCACCATTATATATAAATGAAAAAAACTTAGGATAACCAACTGCAACTACCTCTTCTCATTTTCTTGCAGTCACAAACCCAATACTATCTTGGGCCTTAGCCTTCATAGTTTGTTAGGTGATGGTCTGGGTTTTTTGTATTGGGCCAAGCCCATCCATCCTAGAAATATGTGAGCCTAAATCATTCTCCCTCTTTTCCACTTAAATTCTCTACATTTTCTTTTTCGTTTGTCTCATTTAATTGTCCATTTACCAAAAATAAAAAATTAATATACACTCACTAATAAAATACCAATTTTCTCTATCTCTACTCGCATTGATTATCGTGTCCGGGTCAAATTAGAAAATTAGCAGGGATGGAGGGGAGTACAATTCAAAAAAAAAAAAAAAAAAAAAAAAACAAATCTTCTAAATAAAAATGTGAATCATGAATTTGTGTAATGATTCGAGAAACCATATCCACTTGAAAATGATTCCATATATAGGTGTAACTAAAATTCCTCATATGTTGGAGGATAAAGAAAATAAAAATCTAGGAATCTAAGAATAAGAATGCTACTTTTAGAGATTTTTTGAAATAGATATGGCATATTTTACGTTAACCAAATTATATATTCTATTCCATCTGATCATACAAAATATTCTATATTTAATGTAAGTTGGAGGAAGAATTTTGTTGATTCCTCTCTCCTCCATCAAGGGAACATATGCTCATGATCTCATATAACAATATGGTAACTAATAATAATGCTACATTTTTTTGTTTTTATTTAATTTTGATTTTTTCGTTTATATATATTTCATGACATCAAAGATAGTTTAATTATCATTTCAGAACCTGAAAGATCATAAAATTATCAATTTAGGACCTGATATTGAGGTTTTGAATTAAGAGTTTTATAATCTTTGGGTCCTGAATCGATAATTAAACTATTTTTCAGGCCATGGATTGATATTAATACTCCGAGAGTTTATTATACTCAAATATACTACTTCCGTCCCGGGTCATTAGTCCCATTTTGACCGGGCACAGTAATCAATATTTGTAAGTGTAGTGGAATTACTATTTTATTGATGTGAGATTTTTTTCTATTTTAGGAAATATAGCTAATCTAACGGGACAGATAAAAACGGAAAATGATACTAATCTGGTGGGACGGAAGTATATAATTATAGTTAATTCTTAATAATCAGTAATTAAAATCCAATATGATTATGTGGTGTTCAAAGTAAAGAAAAATAAATTGATACAAGTTCCATAATTATATATATTCAAGGAGTAGTTTTGCAAACAATGTAGTTTGCATAACCCAACCAAAATTGGCTTGTCTTAAACCCAAAATCCACAACAAAAAAGAGCAAAATTACAAAATTAGAACTCCTAAAAAAAAAAAGAAGAAGTTACAAAAGAGTAGTTAAATATATATAAATTCAGACAACATGTTTGGTGGGGGGACTAACTAATACTGGCAAATCAATGGCAACCTCTGCCTTATCTTCCACAATGATCTGATGCACGCAGCCGCCATTTGTTTGAACATGATTCTCTTTGATGGCTTCTGGTATTTCTTCCATCATCATCATCAATGTCTGCTTCTCTTCTTGCCCTTCCTTGTACTTCCCCCACAGCACCGAGTACAGACCCACCACGATTATCGCCGATCCGACCACCCTGTTCAATGCGGAGGTAGCTGTTAAATATCCCACATCGACTGTGTATTTAAGAACTTTACATAATATAAGAATCGGGCCTAGTTCAATATGGGACCCGAATTATCCTCATGATGGGATCTAGGTGTATTTAGGGATTTTCGGTAGGAGGGCACTATTAGATTTTAAATAATAAAAGAGAATACAAAGTTAAGTAAAATGGAAAAAATTTCTCGATAATCTTCATTTTTTGCTCCCTCGGATCCTTTTTTCCCTTATTTTCAATTTATTTTTCTTGTTCACAACCGCCCCTCCTATTATAACAAGAAATTTTAGATTAGGGGTTGAAGCCCCTTCTAGCCCTGGTTTTAATTCGCTTATGATGGGATCCCCATAAAGCTTCACGTTGCGCGTGAGGGGCTGTATTAAAATCTCAAATCAATTGTATGTGAACTCAGGAGTATACCGGATCCATCTTCTAACAAGCCGGTTTTGACAGGGGAGAAATGAGAAAAACTTACCCTCCGAGATAGATCTTCTCGGCGAGGATGAAGGAGCCCATGATCGCCACTATGATCATCATGAGAGGGCTGAACGCCGTCGCGAAAACCGGCCCCTTCTTCTTCATCACCAGCCCTTGCACGTAGTATGAAATGCTCGACGTCACAATCCCCTGCACACGTATTCAGTATGAGAGAGAGAGTTGAAAGGCAGAGCGAGAGAGAGAGAGAGTATGTACAGACCGCGTATGCAGCAGCGAGGAGATTCATGTCCCAGCCAATGCTCCACACAGAGGCCTTATGCTCCATCACGAAGGTGACGGCGATGGCCTGCAGGGTTCCCATGAAGCAGACGAGTGATGTGAGAGAAAGCTGGTGGTTGGAGTAGGTTTTCAAGGCTGCTTTCTGCAAGATGAACAGAGATGCCCAGGCAAGGGTGGCGATGATCAGGAGGATGCACCCAATGAACCAGTCGTGGTCGCTCGTCTCCTTCGCGGCGGCGGCGCCGCCGCTTTTCGAGTGGCGGTTCTGAGACCACACCATCTCCACTAGTGGGCCTTTGTACAAGGTCATCAGCATAGCTCCGGCCACCGTTATCACCGTTCCCACCACCTTTGCTTGGTATATCACCTTCTTTATGTTTACTTTCTCCATCCTTCAATTTCAATATTCCAATTTGTATTTAGTTACCATCACATATATGTATATGTATATATATCTATTGCCAAAACATCAATTCCAGTTCAAATTATCCGTCATTTTTCAATTCTAGTTTCAACTATCTCATTCTGATCAATTTAATGTCTGAACTATACAAAACTATTCAAATCTAAGACGAAGAAATTTTCCGTCATCCGGAAACCCATATCGTATTAAAAAAATGATTTGCTGTAAATCTAATGATGTGGGTTTTCGGCAGGCCCCATCAGCTTTCCGGTGCCGAGAAATTTCTTTATCGTGGATTTGAATAATTTTTTTTATAATTCGAACATAAAATTGAGAAAAGAAATAGTTGGTACTAAAACTGAAAAATAGTTTATACTAAAATTAATATTTTGACCTATATCGATATCTATATATATATATATATTATATTTTGTGTAGCTAGTTTGATTGATTACCTGAATATTATGGCCATCACAAATGTTAAGGCAGGTAGCATGTTGCTCATTGCACATGAAAAAGTTGGCGACGTCAACTTCAGACCGGCGTAGTAGAAGTTCTGATCAATCACCGGCCTAAACAAGACGATATAAATATTGAAATGAGAGAGAGAGAGAGAGAGAAATATGATATAATCAATGGATTACGTACCCTAGAAGGCCTAGAACGAAAATCTGCATGAAAACAGGAAATGTTATCTTCGGTTGAGCTTTCCTGCAAATATAGAAAACAAAATCATTATATATATATATATAAAATCATTGATAGAAATATATAATATTAGTTAAAATGAAAGACCTCTCGAAGAAGAAAGCGAAGGGAGCAATGACAGCAGTGGCGATGGCGTGGCGATAAACAACCAAGACATAGTGACTCATGCCACCATTCAAAGAGATCTTAGTTATGATGTTCATCCCTGCATAGCCAAATTGCAGAGATATCATGGCGATGTAGGGTTTGCAGCTGTTGAAGAAGCTCCCACCATTTCCACTCTCACTCTTCATATTTTTTTTTTCTAGACTAGATTCTCTCTCTACAATTATGCCAAATGTTGGTGTGTGTTAGGACTTAGGAGATACGGTGTGAGGATGCTTCCATATTTATAGTGGGAAGAGAAGGGAATGGAATATAATGCAGCAGTGTGATTTGTTTGTTAATATTTAATTAATTTCGTGTGGAATCTGATGGAATATTGAAAAAATTGGAAAAGGAATATATGTGTGTTTAAAATAATTTGGATATATAGTTTTTGGAAGCTGACGAGAAATAAAATAAAGGAGAAGATGGAGTACACGCAGGGAAACAGAACAAAGGCATCTGAGTCGGAAACAAATGAAAATAATTATTACATGGCGTAAGCAATCCCATTATCATCTCTAATCATTAATATTCATACACCATATATATATATATATATATATATATATATATATCCTAAAATTAGAGTTTGTAGTAAATAGGAATGAATTTAAATCATTTGATTGATAATATCAATGATTGAGATTAAAGCAGCAAAAATGAAAAAATTAAGCATAATTTTCATTCGTGCTTAATTGCTTTATAAATCATAAAATCTTGAAAAAAAATTTAATCCCAACCATTTTTTTTTTGATGTAAATTCATTCATATTTAACACTAGCTAACTTTTAGTATACTGCACACCTTATGTGAGCACCAAGAATAATACATACCTTAATTGAGTGGATAAATCCTACGTTTGAACTTATTTTCTATAATTTTAATTTATTGTTATTATATTAAGTTTATAAATTCAACTATGGGGTTCATCCACCCAATTAGAGTATGTATTATTCTTGGTGCTCAGGAGTTGCTCATATTAGGGGTGTGCACGGTCCGGTTTGGCCGGTTTAAGGGGCAAAGTACAGACCAAACCAATAGGTACGGTTTGAAATTTTCACAAACCAAACCAGCCAAGTAATTATTTCAAACCAAACCGGCCAAATCATATTAAAACGGTTTGGTTCGGCTGGTTTAAACGGTTTGAAGATTATTCAACTAACAATATTACAAAAAAATGTAACTTGTATATCAATTTTATTATTAGAAATTAATGAAAGAATGATACACAAAATGAAACTAATATAAATATGTATCGCTTGTCATTAATTATAAATATGAGATAAGTAATAAATAAATAATATTATGGTTGCAAAAAACAATTATATATAAGTTGATTTATAGGGTTACAATTCGAAAGAATATAAGCATCGGACATATATATCAATATAATTGATATTTTAGATTTCTATCAAATAATATTTTATTATCATTTTTATATTTAAAATTATATTATTTATACGGCCGGTCAAGCCGAAACGGCCGGTTTCATCCTTCAAACCGTCGGCCAAACCAAATCATCCGGTTTGAGATTTTTCAAACCAACCCGGCCAATCATTTTTTTCAAACCAGCCAAATGGCCAAATTAATTTGGTTTGGCCGGTTCGGCCAGTTTCGGCCAAACCATGCACACCCCTAGCTCATATAAGGGTGAGCTGCATATCATTTCTCTATATATATAATATTTAAAATTAATCAAAATTTAAAATTTTATTATTTCACTTTTCACAATTTCAAATGAACAATACAATGCTAAAATTTTTATAATTAATGTATGTTTCTCTAATTTTAATTTCTCTTCTCCACTTATATAGATATAACATATGTTCTTATAGGTATTTTTAAGTGTTATTTTATACATAAAGCTTAATTCGAAATATGAGTTTGGTATAAAAAGGAATATTAATCTATAGAAAATGAACATTAAAAGGGAAATATATAATATATATATATATAGAGGCGCAAATAAAATAAAGTAATAAAGTGATAAAGGAGAGCACCCAATACTAAAATGGACGTCTAATCATCTCCAATTTTCGCATACGCACACACAAATCACAATATATGATTTGTTGTATCGTTTTCCAATGAATTTAATTTATTACTTGCTGCATCCTCTGCAGCCCATTTGCACCACATGCTTCTCAATTTCGACTACAACTTGTACCCAACCAATATCTAAGTAGCTATTAACATATTTTCACTCATTAGTATTTGATCATTTCCATATATATATATATATATATATAGGAGAGATCATATAAAAAAAATCTCCATGTGAGAAAAAAGAATGAATCATGTCCATTAGATCTAAAAAAATCAATGGTTGATATTGAATCAAGTAACAACTAAAATGCAATCAAGCAACAAAATAATCAAGCAACAACTAAAGCACAATCAAGCAACATTGCAATCAAGCAACGACCTGAATAGAATCAAGCAATGCCGTGAATGCAATCAAGCATCTTTCTCACTTTCTCACGTTAAGAGTTTTCTCAATGGATCCGCTCCCTATATATATATATATATTTTATTGCATATATAAGTTATATATATTAATGTTGTAATATATACATACCCATAGGGCCCTAGCTAGCTATCTTGGGAAATGATTCATTCGACATAATCCAATGCTGACATATACAAGTATATTCCATGTTCTTAGGGTAGAGGCCAAAATAGAATCACCATCCTTAATTCACATCCCATTTCAATGCAACACTTCTATTTTCTATCTCTCTTTCTCTCTCATTCCTATTCATATATGCTTTACAATTAAGCTTTCCCAATTCTCAAAATAGCTAAAATAGTTATATATAAAACCATAAATATCCACATTTCATGATGTAGTTAAAAATACTATTTTACCCTTATTTTTCGAAAAAATCTAGGAAATCTGCAAAAATGGTGTAACTGTAACACATCAGGTTATGTCATGGTTACGCTTTAATTTGGCATAGTTACATTGCACCACATGCTTCTCAATTTCGACTACAACTTGTACCCAATCAATATCTAAGTAGCTATTAACATATTTTCACTCATTAGTATTATATATATATATATATATATATATATTTTATTGCATATATAAATTATATATATTAATGTTGTAATATATACATACCCATAGGGCCCTAGCTAGCTATCTTGGGAAATGATTCATTCGACATAATCCAATGCTGACATATACAAGTATATTCCATGTTATTAGGGTAGAGGCCAAAATAGAATCACCATCCTTAATTCACATCCCATTTCAAATGCAACACTTCTATTTTCTATCTCTCTCATTCCTATTCATATATGCTTTACAATTAAGCTTTCCCAATTCTCAAAATAGCTAAAATAGTTATATATAAAACCATAAATATCCACATTTCATGATGTAGTTAAAAATACTATTTTACCCTTATTTTTCGAAAATATCTAGGAAATCTGCAAAATGGTGTAACTGTAACACATCAGGTTATGCCATGGTTACGCTTTAATGTGGCACAATTACATTGTTAATTACCCCACCAATGGAGTAAGTGTGCCAAAATTAAAACGACACAATACTGCTTTAGTTATATTAAAAATAAAAAAGGAAAATTGCATAATATTTTTTACTTTTTGAAATAGATTATTTAACAATAACGAGAATGTTAGATGTAGAGGGTTAGATTTTGAAGATTAATTCGATCGCCATAGGAAAACAAATGTAATCGTTTGCATCTGATTTTATAAATTTTAATCCTTTTATAACCTACGAATCGATATAAATATTAAAAGTGGTATGGAATTTTTATGACACACTCAAATTACTTTAATTTCTATGTTTTATTTTTCTCCAATGAGAATAATCAATATTACAATTCCAATTGCTGATGAGGAGAAATGAGTAGCGTAGTCTTTTACAACACGATCCTTATAAAATATAATATATTAAAAAAAGAAATTAAGATATTCATATTAATTAACAGAAAATAAAAAATTGTTTTTAATAAAATAAGTGAGTATACAAGGCACTGCTTTATCTTTAATTCTTTTGAGTCACTTAATTTTCTTTGACCAGCAAAAGGGTTTGCATTATTGAATCTTTTTGGAATCATCTCCAAACCTAATTTGCCTCACATAAAGTTCATTGCAAGAATATTCATTTTGCTTTCTATCTAGGACTTTTTCTAATAAAAATATGATTTTTAAAGAAAAAAATATTATTATTATTATTATCATTATTATAATTTATTTGTATTAGTATTGCCGTGTTCAAGGTTGCATATTTTTTTAGTATTTTCAATTTTAAAATGGAAAAGAAATTGTCTTTTTACAACCAATGAATGAGTTCGATTAAATTGTTTAGACAATTTTAATTGGGTTAATTACAAAATTTAACACAACTTTTCATCTTTTTGCAATTATAACACAATTTTTCAATCTTTGCAAGTATAACATAAAACTTTTCAATTTTTGCAATTATAACACAAAATTTAAAATCTTGGGAATTATAACTAATATACATTTTATCCCAAAAATTAACAATTAAAATTTAAGTTTTGTGATTGTTTGGATGTTATTTATTTTAAACTTAAACAATTTTTTAAGTATCGAATTGTTTTACGATTATTTATATTTATCATTATATTTGGTATTGTTTAATATTTTAAATTTAAAAAATAAAGCAATATACACTAAATTATTATAATTATAAATTAGTCAATTTCAATTAATTAATTAAATTAATTATTATGAAAGAAAATCTAAGCGCCTCTAATTTGCCGCCATTATTAATTTATTTAATTAATCAAATTCAATTATATATATATATATATATATATATATATATATATATATATATATATAGTTTTTTCATGCATTTTTATATTTTATGTATCGTCTCATGAAATTATCAGATAGAAACTATTCATATTTCTTAATAAACATATCAAATATATTACAAAAGCAGTAATGATAAATTGTCTCAAAATTTGTAAGTAAACCTATAATTAAATATATTTTAATTATATTTAATTAATTAATTAAACTTAATTAATTTATAATGACTCATTGTTTATTGTTTATTGTGCTATTTTTTGATTTTTTAAAGATTAAATTATAAATGAATAATCGCAAAAATTGATATTTAAAAACAATTCAAGTTTGAATAAATAAAATATAAACAGTGTAAATTTAATTTTTATTTGTTAATTTTTGGGATAAAATATATTTTTGTTATAATTGCAAAAGGTTCAAAAGTTTGTGTTCTAATTGCAAAAATTGGAAAGTTTTATGTTAACCCATTTTAATTTTACTACACATATATTGATCCTTTGCAATTGTGCAGCTAGTTTATGTTTGTGTGCTCGTTTTTTACGATTATCAATACTACTACATATTTAATTAAATAAAATAAATACTTAGCTTTAAAATATATAAATAAAATTGATTGAGTGTGTGGATCCACCAACATCTACTTCAATTAAAGAGTTATAGTTGATTTTGTGCAATAAAAAAGCTTAAGTGTGACAGACCTCGTCTACCATATATAATGGAAACTTTTTATATTAGAATATATATTAAAAATTATTTTAAACATATAAAATTAACTCAACAAAGAAAATATAACTTAGAACTTGATTTAAAATTTAAATCATGTCTTTTAGTACTAAAAGTATATTTTTTATGTTACAATTTTGAAAGAAATACTAGTATGAATATTAATCAGATCTATCGAGTCAACCCGTTGAATTTCAACTGCATAAAACATCCTTCCAATAAACCCCCAATGTCTTAACAAAAAAATGTTACCCTCTTTTCAAGCAAAAAAATAAAAGGAAAAAAAATTGACATCATGATTTAATGTTTGATGCATATATAATGTAGCTAGCAAATTAATTGAGCAAGATTTGCTTTAGCTTCTGTTTATGGCCATTTCTCTTCGACTAAAAAATACTCTAATAATTGGACTTTTCCAAAACCATCCCATTCAAAAAAGATTTAAACATTAGTGGAAGATTTCTACATTTGTTTTATGATTTTATTGTATTAAAAAACTCTTACAATATTAGACCTATCTACACCACCATCCTAGTTAATTGAGCCTAATCTTAATTAAATGTTTGGTTTTGGATTAGTATCAACTTCAAGCAAAAACCAACTGCCTTTTCTGACAAAGACAACTTCGATTAATTAATTTGTCTTAAAAAAATTTATGCATAAAAATTCTTTATACGATAACACAATGGACTCTATTGGTAACTATACGATATTTAAAAATATGTAAAATGAGCAAATGAAAAATGGTGTTCCACCTGCAAAATATATGTGAGTGGAACACACACATTCGCCACCATGAAATTTACTTAGCATTGAAGGATGAAATGGATTATCACTTTAATACCTTTGATGCTGACTAATTGATTAATTAAGTATTTCTATTCAATAATAATAATAATAATTCCCTTGTTTCATATCCACATTTAACAAATCATAATTTTGTGTGCAAAGACATCCTAACAATCTGGATGATAATTAGTAATGATCATCTATGGCTTTGTCTCTTTCCCGATTGGATAGTTTTTCATTATTTATCGACAAATTGAATTAGAGACTAATTATTTTAAAATATAGCTAACTGCGGTTGTTTAGATCCCCTCTCATTTAAGAGCTCACAATCAAGGTCCCAAAATCATAGTATAAATATGTGTTGCGTAATAGTAATATTTTAATAGAAACTTGCACTTATTCAAATTGAGTGTCAGTCTCAGTTTGATTTATCTAAAGTTCAGTTTGGGTCTTAAGTCCAGATAATCGTTAAGTCAGTTTCAGTCTATACTTCAATACTTGAGTGTTGAGTTTTAAAGAACGTAAACTGTAATACAGAAAGCAGTAAACAACAAAGGACTTATAGTGGTTCGGACAACAAAAGGTCCTATGTCTACTTTTCAGACTGAGTATGGTAATCCACTAAGTGAAAGAAATACAGGGTGCTCCCACGATCTATCGCTAGATGAAGGATGCATCATCTTTCAGTCCACTGGCTTACTCGCACGGTCCTCTGCACGTTCTTCACTTCGCAGCTTCTCAGAGTGTGGACACACCACACAACCTCTTCGTCGCTGGAATGAGGTCTTTATAGTTCACCTCGAAACTTAACTTTCCAAGGCTAGATGCCCGTAAGAGTCAAAGTATGGAGTGTACTTGATTGTTGTGTTCTTTCTTGGAGAGAAAGAACACCAAGAATAACTCAAGAACTAAAAGTTCTGAGTGTCGTGTTCACGAAGGCGACACACGGAAAGCTTTAGATAAAACCTCTAACTTTTTGAGTTGGGGTTTCTGCAGAGTTTCGGCAAGCTCAATAATACAGTGTTCGAATGTGTGAATCTCTGGACGTCCTTGACTATTTATAGGTGAAGGTGTTGAGAATCAAATCTTGGAGCCGTTAGACACATCAGATGTTTGTCCAATCCGATTTTTCTTTACTTAGCGCAACAGTTTTGCTTTTTTCGCGAAATCAGGATTTGCTCCCGCTATTTTTGACTGCGACAGTGTTTGTTCACCTTTTTGTCAGAACGACAATATTATAAGTCCAAGGAATCCAAACTGATCAGTTCGAGGAATCTAGACTGAAGTCTTGGGCTTACAGACTTTAAGGAATCTCCAATCCTTAAAGTCTAATATTGCTAGTACCATTCCTCAGATGATTTTCTTTGTCTCTAGTCTGAATGTTGATCCCCTAGACTGGCAAGTTTCATGTTTGAGACTGGTGAGTTCCAAACTGGTCAGTTCCATGATGAAGAAATCCCAAACTTGTCAGTCCCAAACTGATGAGACCCAGACTGATCATATCCAGACTGATCAATCCCATGCGGATCCTTCAGTCTGTTTGAGTTTTTTGCGCATCCTCCGAATGATTCCTTTAGTCTGTGTTCGATCAGCTCTAGCTTATAACTCGATAGAAAAGAACTTACGGAACTTTACATTCAAAACAAAAACTGAAGCTAATCTAGAGACTTCTAGTCTGGTTAGGTTTTGACCCTTTGACCCACGAAAACATAATAAGTAAGGAAATTATAACATCAATTTTCCTAACACACCATCACATAAATTAATAATTATTCAATTTTAGTTTCTCATGCTTAATTTAATTTTACAAGTATGAAATAGGGTTGATTAAACCCAATTATAATATATACATTAAATTCAAAAATTTTTAATAACTTGTAGAAAGATTATTATAATTTCATAATCAGATTCGAAAAGATGCTATAATTGTGTATGGTCATTCGTAATAACTAAGAATTGATCTAAAGAAGAAAATATTAAATAATATAATAATAATTAATGAAATAGGACTTGAAAATACGTTGAGAGGATTTGGGGTTTTGCTTCACATTGTATACACATGGGCTTGAAAAATAAATATGGGTTTGAAGCCCGGTTTCAAGCCCAGTGTAATTATTGGGCCCAAATATTGAGCCATAACCGAAAACAGATTCAAAATCTGGAAATGAAAATGTTTAGTTTAAATTTAATTATACCAAGGCCCAAACTAAGATGAATTCTAAATTTAGGATCCGAAAAATTATAAAATTTTCAAACCAAGTCGAGGATTGAGATATTCATGATTTTTAAAATTCTAAACCGAGAATTAAACTATCTCTTCATATCCTGGATTGATAATGTTCAAAACATACAATATCATGTCATTTGATATGTTTTGATTTTCAATTATTTGTTAAATTAAAATATGGGTAAGAAATTCATGTTGTATTTTATATACATATGTAGCTATGGTTGAGGTCAGGCCCGACACGCGAGCCCAAAGCAAAGCATCAGTAGCCCACCTCACGAATTTACTAAGCATCGGCCCAGCTGTCGAAGCGAGGCCCACTAACTGATCCCAAATTTTTGGGGGTCAGCAGACGTCGCGCAGGTAGTTACGAGAAAGAGGGGAAGCCACTTTAATTCTCGTAGGGTTAGGTTATATAAGCCTAGAACCTTGTAACGGGTCCCTACCCCGCCTTTAAAAGGAGGTCCTGACTTCATTTTTTTTGGCATTCACTTTCTGGCTGCAAAACAAGAGCTAAAACTCTAACATTTCATTCATATATGTAGTAGCGAAGCCAGGTTCTAGCAACTGTACAACCCTACTGTGGACCTACCTGCATCGATTTCTTAGCATCAATCTGATAAACTTTATCTTTCAGTTTTTCTTTTATTTCGACATTATAATTTTATTCGTTCCTATGGTGCCATTTGTATATATTGTTAGCGACATTCGTTCTATTTATGGTGTCGAATCGTGCATTTCTTGTTGATATAATCTACTTATTTCGCTTCATTATCTCTTTAATCGCACGTGTGAAGCAACAACCAAGTTTAATTGCTTCAGAACATCAATTTCAAGGATATGGAAAGCTGCCAAACAAGCAAGATCAAGAGGTGAGGTTCTACAAGTGATAGGCAAAAGACATGCTAGAATCAGAAAGCTCAAACATAAGGTAAACTATGATCAAATTGCTGCAGTTCATTATCAGAAAAGAGGTTCAATAAGAGCACTTGCTGATAGCATAAACATTCCTAAGTCTACTGTGGGAAGATGGACTAAAATGAATCTGATCAGAGCACACACAAATGCAATTAAACCAAGTTTGACAGCTCCAAACAAACTGTTACGATTGAGTTTCAGTTTACAAGTCATAGCATATGACAGTGTTTTGAATAACCTTAAATTCAAGCCCATGGAGAATATTGTTCACATAGATGAGAAATGGTTTTACCTAACCAAAAACACACATAGATACTACTTGACATAATCAGAAACCGAGCCATGTAGGACATGCAAGAGCAATAAATTTATCCCTAAGGTAATGTTCATGCGTGCTGTCAGTCGGCCCATATTTTCAGAACAGGGGATTGTTATTTTTGATGGTAAAGTAGGAATGTGGCCATTTATTGAAGAGGTTGCAGCTAAAAGAAACAGCAAGATTAGAGCTGTCGGTACATTGGAGATCAAGCCAATTCAATCTATCACTAAGGAAGTGATAAAAGATTGCCTAATCAATAAAGTAAGTTGTTCATGTTTATTCATATAGGCAGTTTATTCATGAAGCTAATGTATTGAATGCTAATTTTCAGCTTCTTCTAGCAATAAAGAATAAGTGGCCTACATATTTAAGTAAAAACATCTTCATTCAACAAGATAATGCAAGATCTTATATCAATAATGAAGATGAAGAGTTTCATAAAGCAGCAAATTCAAATGGGTTTCACATATCATTAGTGCAACAACCACTTAATTCTCCTGATTTAAATGTGAATGACTTGGGATTTTTCAAGGCTATTCAAAACGTGCAACAACAACAAACACGTCAAAATGCAAGTGACTAGTTAATGCAGTGATAACAAGCTTCAATAGTCTTGAAGCAATGACACTAAACAAGGTGTTTCCGTCCTTAAAATGTTGTTTCCTAGAGATAATGAAGGTCAAGGGTTGGAACAACTATAAGCTGCCACATACGAAGAAGGATGCATTGTTATTGCAAAATGTTTTACCCACAAATTTAGAGATACCGATGGAGTTAGTTAAAGAATGTCTAGATTACTTGAATGAAGCTGGACATGAAACAAATTACATTGAAGGGCTCATTACATATTTGGGGATTTCAATTTCTTTATTGTAAAACATAGATAGGATAGTGCATATGTGCAGTTAGCTTGGGATTTTTGTACATCACATTTTTTGACTGAATGGAAATCATAAGCAATGTCATGTAATTATACAACATCAACCAACACAGTCTCAAGAAACCACTTCAAATTGGTCAAACACATTTCAAACATCAAGTGTATCATAAATGTTTTCAGTTTTGCAAATTTGTGTGAGCAAATTTCAATCATTTCAGGTTATAACCTATTTTCCCATAGTAGAACATAAATATCCACATCAATTCACATATGCCTCAGATTCAATAGATATTCAATAAACCAGCCACATAACATACATAACAAATAACCAGCTACAGATTATCCAATAAACCAGCCACAAATCATAGATATCCAATAAACTAGACACAAATTATCCAATAAACCAACTACAGATCATAGATATCCAATAAACCAGCCACATAACATAGATATCCAATAAACCAACCACAACAATTCACATAGTCGTATTGAACCAATAAAGAAATAAACTTGCAGAGAAGTAAAAATAGAGAGAAATGACCGAATGTTAGGGAACCGAATGTCCTAAAATTGTCGCACAACGACCATCTTCATCTCCACTGGAAAACCAAACAGTCTTCTTCCATCGCCAGCCACTCAGAGAGGTAAGCATCTCCACTGGAAAACCAAACAGTCTGAATGTACTAAAATTGTCGCACAATGGCCATCTCCTTCTCCAAATCCAACTCGATCTCCATCTCATCTGGACCGTTCAGAGAGTTAAGCAGCAAAGGATCTCCAATATTCAGACATGATGCATCGCTGTCGAGCCACCATGCGTCGTTGAGCTTACGGCGACAACAAACCCATCATTGGCTACAGAGTCGTCGCCTGCATGTGTGACCGTCGAACCAGTGACAACAAGATCCCAATCGTCGACTATAGAGTGGTCACCTGCACGCGTGACCGTTGAGCCTGCCATGACTACCATCCTATCGTCGGCTACAAAGTCGTTGCCAACACGCGTGACCGTCGAGTGAGCGGCGACAACAACCCCATCGTCGACTAAGGGCTCATCACCTGCACGCATGACTGACGATGAGGGCGAGTGAGGTGTCATCAGCAAGTTTGGGGAGAGGCGAGTGAGGTGTCATCATCGCAGTGGTGAGATGCGACGACGAGTCAGAGAAAACGAGAGGAGGGCGGTAGTCGGATTAGGGTTTCCAGTAGAGAGAAGAATGAGAGAATTAAGATGCGGCGCAAGGGTGGGTGTGTTTTAAGTGAAATGTTTTAGTGGGTGTGTTTTAGGGTTTGAGAGGGGTAGGAGGATAATAATTTTGGGTTTGAGAGGGGTAGGATAGTAATTTAGGGTGTAGTTAATTTTAATTAGGGATTGTTAAAATGTTTCTATTTTCGGAAATGAGTATAATAAATGGAACGGACCAAAAAGGAATATGTATCTAATATGACGGGACGGAGGGGCCTATGCGACAGTCCCACGTGCGACCAAAGCACGCTAAGAGGTTTAATGGTTTAAAAATAATTCTTGAAATTTAAGCGGATGCAATTCTTGTTTTAAAAAAATATGGCTTGATTGAATGGGTTGAAGAAAAATAATTTGAAGCATAACATCAAAGAAACTCGAAAGAGACAAATATAAATACAATTTCAAATCACAATTCTCAAGTGGCACTATGTATGATATCATCATAACTCAATACCAAACCTCAAATTAAGTATAGAAGTTTCAAAATCATGCCATAAGACAAACAAAGGTAGAGATCATGCTTAGGGATCGAATTAATGGATATATCAAAGCTTCAAAAGATAAATACTCCAAGTAGATTAATTTGGTTTACATGCCAACAAAAGAGATCAAATAGTTATGCAAAAATGATCAACAAATTAGGGAAGTAAGGTTTACATGCCAAGTACACATTTATTTAAATTAGGTTCACATCGAACCGCTCCTTCCCACAATCGCCACAACGCACCCGCCATCACCATCACCATGTACCTACATGTAGGGAAAACACATGCAGGGGCTAAGTACACGAATGTACCCAGTGGACGCGTCGTCCCGAAAACAATACATACATATATTTTGGAATCACCGTTTCACACAAGCACGACATGAGGGTTATATCAAATCATTTACTCATGCATGCCAAAACATTCATCTCACATGGTTGCACAACTATTTTCATTTGTGGTGCCATTAACAAATGATCATGAAATTATGGGCTGAGCCCTCCAAATATATAATTTAACAAATCTTGTAATCAAGCATACATGGGCTGAGTCCTCCACACGAATCATTCAATCATGTATATATGGGTTGAGCCCTCCAAACAAATCATGCATTCATGTATATATGGGCTGAGCCCTCCATTCTCCATTCCAACCTTATTCATCCGCAATGATACATCAACTCATAATAGTGTAAATTCATGCATTGTCAAAGCACCAAAACATTTTACGGTGTTCCAAACATTCAGAACAAAAGCTTTCATCATCATTTGATAAAATATTTTTGGGAAAACAGGTTTTTAGATAAAGTAGTGCCCACCTTATCTTGTTCTAGTGTTGGCTTAATTACTTAGTTCCACTAGTGGCACTACAAAAAAAACTATGTGTAGTGACAATAATGTTAGTGGCATTTAAATTTTAGTGGCTAAAAACACATTTTTAGTAACAATTATGTATTTAGTCACAAAAAATGCAATTTGTGACAATTTAATTAGTTGCGGATATTTATTGTCACTAAAGCTAGTGACAATAATATTTTTGTGACTAAACATATATGTATAGCAACAATAAATTTTTTTGTCACAATAAATATGATTTGTGACAATTTTATTAGCTGCGAATATTTATTGTCACTAAAGTTAGTGATAATAATATTTTTGTTACTAAACATATATCAACTGCAACAATAAATTTTCTCGTCACAAAAAATATGATTTGTGACAATTTCATAAGTTGTCAATATTTATTGTCGCTAATATTAGTGACAATAATTTTTTGTAACTAAAAATACTATTTTAGCTACAATTAATTTTTTCATCACAATAGTTTTCAATTTGTGACAATTTCATATGTTGTTAGTATTTACCGTCACTAAAGTCACTGACAATAATTTATTTTGTTGCTAAATCCATTTTATAGTGACGGTAACCAGATTTATCTGAATAATTATAAGTAGTGATAATTTAATATATTATCACTGAATTCGACAATAATATTATTTTTATTATGTTTTAATAAAATTTCAAAATTTAATAAACTTCACTAGTTCATTAGTAATAATTTTTATTAGCTATTAATTTGCTTTTGGTTACGTAATATCTTAAACTTTTAAATTTTATCAAAATTATATTACATACTTCCAAATATATGAAATTATATCCTACATTATGTTTTATTAAGTAATTTGATCCCCACCAACTTAATACTATTAAGATCTTATTACATTTTTGGTTAAGACTAGTATGATATTTACCCATATTAAACAAAATTCTTGATGTGGCAATTAAATAATAATTGAATATTGACTTTATATATTTAAGTAATTAAATTATATAAATATTTGTATAGAAGTAATAAATATTAATAAAAATTTACATTTAAAAATATTTAAAATATGATTGAAGATTATGTTACTATATTAAAATTAAACTATTTGAATGTGATAAGATTCAAAATGCGTAATTAAGCTGAAATTCAGATTGAATTAAAAATTTAATCATGTATTTAAATAAATACACACAATTAATTAAGATTATTGAATTTTTAATAAATTAATTATGCATTAAAAATATTAAATAATGCGTAAATTTTTAATTGCTTAGTTAAATTATAATTTTAATTACATAATTATGAAAAATTTATGTTTAATATAAATTAAAATCTTATGTTATAATTTTTTTTATTCAAACTTAGTTTTTATTCAAATTTAATTCTTAGTAATCTTATAAATTAAAAAACTACTACCACTTCGACAAATTCTAAATAATGAAGTAAAAATGAATATTGTGTATTAATTTTTTAATATAAAATTATATAAAATTTCATTTTATTAATATTTACATTTTACTTTTATTTTTTAGAATTTGCTGATGTCATAGTAATTTTTTAATTAATAAGATTGTCAAGATTTAAATTTATAAAGTGTGAAATAGATTTTATAAATTTATTAAGTTTAGATAGATAGCCACTATTACCTTATATATATTAACTATCCAAAATATTAATAATTAATCACTTGGTGCAGTGGATAGATATATAGGATTAAATTAAGAGGTAAAAGGTTCGAATCCTGTTGGAAGAACTAAATATTATTTTTTTATATGACTATGTGCAGGGTCCTGATTATTCATAGTTGCGGTGCGGTGCGATGATGGCTCGCTGGTCCTAATTGCTTGTGGTGAGGTACGATGCCGATGGATTCAGTCGATGGTTGGTTGTGGCTCGGTGGTGGTAGGCTAGATGTGGTTCAACGGTTGAGTGTGGTGCGGTTGGTTAGCTGTGGCTCGATGTTGGCGGGTTAGGTGCGATGCAACGGTTGGGTGCGGTTCAGGGCATTGCGGCTCAGTGGTGGCTCGACCGACGGTTAGGTACGGTGTAGGTGGGTTCGGATGATCTGGTCAACAACGACTAGGTATTTTAGTGACGACAATTTTTTCTACTAAATTCGAAATTTTTGTGATAATTAGTGTCGTGGCAAAAAGGTGTTTATTTAGTGACAACACTTATGTGTAACTATATAATGATATTTTAGTGACGACAAATTATGCTACTAAATTATAAAGTTTTGGTGATAATTATTATAGTGGCTAAAACATGTTTGTTTAGTCCACCTGTGCGGCTATATCATGACATTTTAGTGACGATTATAGTTTGCAACTAATTAATAGTGAATTAGTGATGAAAATTGGAGTCACAATAAAATAGAGCAATAGTGACGACTATCGTAGTTCGTCGCTAAACCCTTTAGCCACTATTCAGTAGCCACGACACAGCGACGACACACAATATTGTCACTAAGATGCTACAGTGACAAAATTCATAAGTATAGTGATAATTTATGTCGCCATTATAGACCATTTTTTTTGTACTGTGGAGGCTTGCTTCCCAATGTCAACCACACCTAGGTAAATAATGACATAGTGTTACTAGGTATTCATATTCATGTTTGCATATATTTCCTAAGGTAGTAGGCATGTTTAAAGGTCTTAATTGGTCTTATTATTCTTCTATTTAGACTTAGTAAATTCCTTCCATGCCTTAGTCATATTTTGCTTCATTTCAGATTTGTGCAGTTATATAACAAGTTGCATAATTTCGTGGTCTTAATTTATTTTAGGCGCAACTTCTAGATTATGAAATCAGACATTTCAAGGTTTACTCTCCATTTGATGGATCTCAAAATTTCCTTACGAATTGGTCAGGGCAAACTAATCAATTTTGGGTAGGGTTGAGAGTCTGAAGAACAAAGCATCTCTTTTTAAATTCTACCCCGAACAGGATGTTGGTCCCGTTTTTCAGAGTATTATACGTTACGCAGCGGAAATAAAGTTAATCATTTTCTTGCACTCTGCTTACTCACAGCTGACAACTGGCAACTGGTCAGCTGGTGCTGGTTACTCAGTACGCAGCTGACAACTGGTGACTGGTCAGCTGGTGATTCAATACTTAGAATATTTTAGCCTTGTTTGCACAGTTATTTATCAGTTTCAGAATATACTCCAGCACTTGAGTGCTGGGTTTAAATTATGAATGAAATGCAGAAAGCTGATAAATAACAAAGGATTTTATAGTGGTTCGATCAATCGATCTACGTCCACTCTCCAGTCGAAGCACTGGAAATTCCACTAAGAGTAATCAGGTACAGGTGTCCTACGATCTATCTCTAGCTGGTGAATGCCTCGTCCACCAGTTCACTAGATCAACCGCTCCCGGTCCTGGAACCTTCTTCAACTCTCCTTGGCTGATGGAGTGCGAGCACGTCACTTCAACCTCCACAGCTAGCTGGGTGTTTAGTTCTCCCAAGAACTTGACAATCTCTACGGCAGAATGCCCGTAATAACTCAAGTGCTGGTGAGCACAGGAGCTGCTGTGAACTCTCTCGAAGAGAAAGAACACCAAATGAGATCTTTTAACTTACAAGCTTGAAGCTTGAAGTCTCGTGTTTGATAAATCAACGCACGGAAAGCTTTATGAAAAGCCTCGAAAGTACTTTATGCAATTTGCAATAAGTTCAGTTCTTTCGGTGGTTGAGCAGATGAGTGGAATGTTTGAATCGTGCGAGTCTGTCTCTTAGAGCTTTGAATGTTGGTGGTTGCGACGTATTTATAGCCGCAGGAACCGATTCAAACTTTCTAGCCGTTTGGACACATCCGGAAAGGTGTCAGACCTTGGATGTCCTTCTGACGGCGGCAGGTATGTTTTTCCGGAAAGGAACCATACCTTTGACCGCTTTATCTGACACAGATCTCTTTGTGTCAGAACGGCTCTTTAAGTCAGTCCGAGGAATAAGACTGGTGTCTTGTGACTGATAGACTTTAAGTTATCCTTCCTTAAAGTCACACTCTGTCAGTCGATTCCTCAGAGTATCTTCCTTTTGTCTCTACTACGCTGGGAGAGAGAATCTGGAATTCTGCTGGTAACATCTGACTGGTAGATCATACTGGTGATCTCGTGCTGGCAGTCTCTGCTGGTGACTTGCTAATCAAAGTCTACCAAATCTCTGGATGTTAACCCTTCTCGGAATCTCCCATGACTGGTGGAATCACCGCTGGTGAATAGTGTAAGCGAGAACACACATTCTCCTGGTAAGGTTTGTCAGCCGCCTGCTGATGAAACCCTTTCCAACTGGTGAACAGTACCCAGTCATAAGCGCTTCTCATGCTGATGAACAGTGTCAGCATGAGTCTTAGTCAGCCGCCTGCTGATGAAGTCCTTTCCCGACTGGTGAACAGTAGCCAGTGGTAAGCGCTTCTCATGCTGGTGAACAGTGTCAGCATGAGTCTTGAACAGCTGCGACCTACAACTCAAAGACATAAACAGGACTTTACATATAAGACTAGCGCTATGTAGAGACAACTGACGCTGGTAGGACTTAGGATTTGATCCACCAAAACTAAAATCTAAACAAGTAAGCTACTGGGAAAGGAAACCTTAGACAGATTTCCCAACAATTTCCCCCTTTTTGGTGCGATCAAAGCCTAACCAGCGAGCACTCAGCTGATGAGGAAAGTTACAAAGGATTTCAGGGTTTTACAAGTGAAATCTACCAGATCTAAACCCATGAAATTACTTCCTCAACATCAGCTCTAACTAAAAAAAATCTTCCCCCTCAACCAAGGAAAGATATTGCTCGTTTAAAAATATGGAAATTGAGATCAGAGCAAATAAGCATGTAAATAAATTTAACATGCAAGATGAGTGCTGGTGCTGATTACACTGGATGTGTAAATTCAGCTGGTAAGTAAAAACTTAGACAATTGTTGGACAATAAGAGATTGTCATCAACTTGTCAGTTAGCATTCCATTAGAGATTTAGCAATTACAAGTACAGTGAATGATAACTGACTAGTCTAACTGATTTACTTACAAAAAAAAAATATAGAGAGACTAGACTATGGCTTGGAAGACGATCCTGGTGACTGAGTCTTAGCACTGGTAATAGACCTCAGGATCGCAGTTAGTGCGGCCATGTCCTCCTCTCTATTCAGCCTCCATTCGGCAGCAATCCTTCTTTCTTCAGCTGCGAGGCGCCTCTCCTCCTCAGCAACTCTGGCTCTTTCCTCTTCAGCTCGTGCTCGCGCCATTTCCCCCTCTTGGATCCGCGCCAAAAAGGCGGTAACACCGGCGGTGACGGACTCCATTTGCTGCGTTACATCAGCTTGGAAAGTGGCGAAGCGCTGATCCAGCCTGGCATCAATGAGAGCAAGAAGTTGCGCTGGAGGATGGATCTCAGAGAGTGGCTGCGCTGATACTTCCATGGAAGTGGAAGACACATCAGGTGCGGTATCAGCCACCTCTGGTGCAGACGCAGCTGGTACCTGTACTGGGGCTGGCTCCTCCTCTGGTACCATGGCTGCTACTGGCTCCTCCGCGAGCACGTCCGCTGGTGCTGGCGGGCCTTGTACAAAAATAGGTGGGGCTGTGAAAACCTCCAGCTGCCAGTCCTCATGATAAAGGACAAGGTCGCCCAAAACCATAGGAACAGATGGGACGGCAGTGGTCAGCCACCAACCTCTGGAGGGATCCTCCTCCACAATGTGGTCTACCAGCAGAGCGCTGGCAGCCATATCAAAAAGAATAGCAAAATATGGAGGGATCCGGGGGAGAGCGGTGAGGACCTTCAAGCGGCGGAGCGCGTAGATCAGCTGGTATCCACGGCTGGTGGGCTGGAACTGGAGGAATGGTAGCTTAACCATTTTTGGCCTAGGGAGGCCGGAAGTCCCAGTCAGCTGTCTGAATTCTGCAATTTTCCTCAAACGGCGCTTGATTCGCCTGGTAGACAGCTGCTGGTGACTTTCAGGATCAGAATCCATGAATGCATTCGCCCACGCCTCCTCTGATCTCCAGTAACCAAGCCCTAGCCTGGCATACAGAACAGCGCGCTTCTCTACTGTCAGCTTGCGCTGGCACAGGTCGAAGATCCTCCACCTCCGGAACTCCAAAAATAGTTCCGGATTCACCCTCCACAGTCCTCGGTAGCTGGTTATCATCTCATCATTAACGGCATTCTCCACCTCCGCCGTGATGTTTTCAGCATACTCATAGAGAGTGGAATTGAAGTACTCCATCGGCTGCAGGGGCAGACACCAGTCATAGATCCTCGAAGCGTATACCGACTGGTGGGGGAGTCCGCTGATGGGGGATGATATTGAATGCTGATGGCTCAGGCACTCGTGAATTTTGAAACGCCATCGCCCTGCGGTGCTCCCACCGATGTACCCCTGTCGCCCTCGAGCGGAAGATGTCTTCATCGATCAGCTGATGCTCTTGGATACAGAGCAAGTATGGCCTCCTTTCTGCGCGCACATGACGTGCTGGCGCTGGCGAGGATGCTGCTGGTCGCCCAGAAGATGTTGATGCTTCTGACGATTGTGGGCGACTGGCAGGACGACGAGCCTCATCTTCAAGGTCTGGGAACAGATCTCTTGGCTCCATCCTCTGTACCCTCGAGTGTTGGACTATTGGTGGCGGCTCGTCATCAGCAATGATGATAACCGGAGAGGTTTTGTCAACAGCCTCTCCACCAGTAACCTCCATCTCAGCGGTCTCCTTCTCAGTTGGAGCAGCTGGCTCCTCAGCCCTTTGCATCTCTGCATCATCAGAGTCTGTGCTGACGTCTGAGAAACTCGCCAGTTTTTCCGGGGTGGTCGCCCGCTCAATAACTCCTCCACTGGCACCCCCTTGCGCGGCCAGTGGGACTTCAGATGTACCTTTACCACCCCCTTGCGCGGGTGAAGGGATTTGAGGCACATCCTCCTCAGGCTGGTACATATCTACAAGAGAGAGTACGTCCTCCTCAGCTCCCATGGTTATCAGGTGTGAGAAGGTTTCTTCTGGTAGAATCTGGCCCGGAGCTAGTGCTGGTGGCACAGCACTTGAAGTTTGGGCAACAGTCCATTTGCCCTTCGTCACCTGATGCACTTGCTCCGCCAGTTGCGCCTGAAGACGGGATTCGTGCTCAGCCTTTACCTTAGCAAAGGCTTCATCGCGGGCTGCCAGCTCAGCCTCCCTTTTTCGCTGGTCGGCTAAGGCCTTGAGCCTTGCCTGAGCCTGCTTCTTCCTCACAATGGAAGCTTGTTGCTCCTTCTTGGCTTGCTCCACCAGCTTCTGAGCTCTCGTCTGGACCCTCTTCCTTTTTCGGGTCATCCTCTCGATTGTCTCCTCCTTAGTCAGTCCAAGTACGGACTTCTTGACTGGAATTGAGATCTTCCCTGACTCAGGATCATAAGCAACAGCTGGCTGGGGCTGCTGGCGCTGGTGGGTCTTGGGTTTCTTCCTTGAAGGGGGCCTGGGGGCTGGCACTTGTGCTAATGCCCGAGGATGTATGCCGGTTGCCTTAGCCACTGCATCTTCCATAGAGACGAATAAGGATTCGACCTCTAGCTTCCTTTTCAGCTCTGCCTTGGCTTCAGCTGGCATTGGGAGAGCCACCGCTGGTACTTCCTCCCATGTCTGTTCTGCATCTTCTTCAGAAACAGACTCATCGGGGTCCACAACCGTCTTCCCCTTCAGCCGGCGTGGTTTCTTGTAGTCGGGGACAGCCAATTTTAACTTTGTGGCTGGGATGAAATCTGATCCAACCAGTCGCTCCCCCTGGTCGACGTTATCCCCCATCTCTACCTCCAATATGTGGCTGATCCTCAGCCCGAATGACACCGCGTGAAGAAATTTCCCGTCAGTCTTCACGGTGACATTCCTCTCAACATTCTCCAGCAGTCGGCCGAAGAAGAATTCGGCCCAGTTGCCCAGTATGCCGTCTGCCAGGGCGCACATGACAGAGAACTTTCTCAAGCTCAGTTCGGCGTACGAGCCGACCTCGCATTGTAGCATACGCACTACAATGTCACACACCATCTGCCAGAAATCTTCCATTTCTGACTTCTTCATCCCCGTTTTAAAAACGGTCACCTCCTCCCTTTTCCACTCCTCCCACCTCCGCTGGAACTCGACCGTATCATCCCTATGATACGTCGCCACTTCCTCTCCTTCATTCCTCATCCCAAAGATGTTGGCGAGGTACTCGGCGTCGACAGTGATAAGGTGTCCGAACACTGATGTGGTAAATGATTTCCGGTCGTCAGCGATGACTGCTCGAGCGTAGAACTCGGCAACCATATGTGGATGGAACGTCCTGGGAGTCGCCGTCAAATACGGGCAGAGCTGCTCATGATCTATCATCTCCATCAGCTCCGGGCCGTGGTGCTTCTCCTCCAGCTTGTCGTTCAGAATCTTCTCCTTCTGAACTTGGGCTGTGCGAATCTGTGCGTGAGATAGGCGATGTCGGGTGGCTGCTTTATTCAACTGGACTAACTTGTTGAAAGAATAGGTATAGTCAATATCTTCTTCCTTCACGATGCCTGTAAAAGTAGGCATGTGGGCTTCGGCTACTGGTAAATCTATTGGATCGGAAGATGAAGAGGATGGGTTATCAGCAGGTTTGGAAGAGGATGCCATTGAATGCAGGGAATTTTTGGAAGATGGACAAGAAAAGTGTTCGAATTGTAAAGGAAACGTAAAGGTTTATCCGAGAAGAATGTCGGATATAAATACTAAGGCCATGCAGGATTAAACGACCGAGATGAATTCTCAGAAAGTGAGAATCAATGGTCATCAGCAGGGCCCGGTTCCCTGTGGCGACGTGGGCGGTCGTGCTGACGTGGGCTACGCCGTGTAGCTGACATAGCGCTCTCTGATTGGTCGCAAATGTGCTTTTGACCGCGCAGTCACTGTGCGCATTAAATGTGGCATTAAATGCCGCATTAAATTCTGAGATACGCACAAGCAAGAGGATATGAACATTCCCGCCATTTCTGCGACAGCTGGCACGACTCTTGGACTTCAAGAGATCGTCAGTTGAGAGCTGGGACTCAACTGGTCATCAGTAGTATACCTGGTCATCAGTGGTATACGCCAGTCGCATACTTCCCCCTGCCAGTATGGCCTTCTTACCAGTTGGCAACTGATACTCATGACTGGTTCCCGTGTACTTGGATAAATTGAGAGCTGGGACTCAATTCCATCAGGCGTAGGAAATTCGCCAGTTGTCTGCTGACAACTTGAAGGATTAAGAAAATTGAGAGCTTGGACTCAATTTTATTCCGCATAATCTTCTCCTTCAGGAATCCATCTTCTCACCATCGCTTGAATTGGGAGATGGGACCCAATTTCTTCTGTTGATGGTGTATGTCTGCTGACAAATATGAAATGAGAGCTGGGACTCATTTCCTTGGCCATTTATGGGATAAGACCTGCCAGTAGATACCATCTGTGGTTTTGAGCTACCACTAAAGAAAAACATCATGTTTTCTCCTTGGTCTTCATGTTTTCTTAAAAAAATCAAGAACGGAATGAGAGCTGGGACTCATTCTTCCTCAACATTAGGGCTCGCATCAATCTCCATAAGACCGAGTTTGATGCACAACTCCTTGAATCTTGCTTCTGGCAAAGGTTTGGTGAAAATATCAGCCAGTTGATCGTCAGTTCTGATGTACTCTACGCTGATATCCTTCTTCTCGACATGATCACGTATGAAGTGATGTCGGATATCTATGTGCTTGATCCTAGAGTGATGAACCGGATTCTTCGTTATGCACATAGCGCTGCTGTTGTCGCAATAGATGGGTACACAACCAGTGTCCACTTCATAATCTTCCAGTTGTTGCTTGATCCATAGAATTTGAGCACAACAACTGGCAGCGGCAACATATTCAGCCTCAGTAGTAGATGTAGCAACTGAGTGTTGCTTCTTGCTAAACCAGCTGATTAGCTTGTGTCCTAAAAACTGACACGTACCACTGGTACTTTTTCTATCTATTCGGCATCCAGCAAAATCTGAATCTGAATACCCAATGAGTGTAAGCTCATCATTCCTGGGGTACCATAACCCAAGTGATTCAGTTCCTTTAAGGTATTTCACTATTCGCCTAGCAGCTTCCATGTGTGACTTCTTTGGATTGGCTTGATATCTGGCACACACTCCGACTGAGTACGAAATGTCGGGTCTGCTGGCTGTCAGATAGAGAAGTGATCCAATAATACCTCTGTAGCTGGAAGGATCAACTGATTCTCCTTCTTCATCAAGAAAGATTTGGCAACTGGTGCTCATCGGTATTCTGAGAGCCTTAGTCTTCTCTGGGCAATATTTCTGAATTAGATCCTTGGCATACTTCCTCTGATTAATAAAAATTCCATCAGCTGACTGCTGGACTTGGAGTCCTAGGAAGTATGTTAATTTGCCCATCATACTCATCTGGAATGAGTTCTGCATCAGTTGAGAAAACTTCTCACAGAGAGACATATTCTTTGACCCGAATATAATGTCATCGACATATATCTGCACCATTAGCATATCATCAGCATCCTTGATAAGGAAAAGAGTCCTGTCGATCTTCCCTTTCCGAAATCCATTACTGATTAGGAACTGTGATAGCGTCTCGTACCAAGCCCTGGGCGCCTGTTTCAATCCATACAGGGCCTTTCTCAGCTTGTACACTTTGGTGCCTATTTCAAAGCCTGGAGGTTGTTCGACATATACTTCCTCCTTTAGCTCGCCATTCAAGAAGGCGCTCTTCACGTCCATTTGGAATACCGTGAAGCCATGATACGCTGCATACGCAAGGAACAGCCGTATCGCCTCCATTCTTGCAACTGGTGCGAAGGTCTCGTCGAAGTCGATCCCTTCACATTGCTTGTAACCTTTGGCGACTAAACGAGCTTTGTTTCTGATTACAATGCCATTCTCATCTCGCTTGTTCTTGAAAACCCACTTGGTGCCAATCACTGACTGATGTGATGGTCTCTCTACCAAGTCCCAAACATTGTTGCGAGTGAATTCTGCAAGCTCTTCTTGCATGGCATTAATCCAATCGGCAGATTCTAGCGCAACTCCTATGGAAGTAGGTTCCTCTTGAGAAATAAAATAGGTCAGGAGTGCATTGCCGTGTCGAGTCTGAACAGAACCTTCTGGATCACCGAGAATAGCATCAGATGGGTGATTCCTCAGCCATTTGGGAAGATGAGAGTCTGCTGGCGTTGGTTCTTCTGTCCTGATGACTGGTGCTTCCTGAACTTCACCAGTCGGAGCGGCAATTGCAACTGGTGGTTGACCTTCACCAGTCGGAACAGTCTCTTCGTCAGCTTCACTCTCTGACTGATCTCCCGATCCTTCTCCAAAAATTACACCGTCAGCTGGTGCATCCTCTCCAGCTGGTTCATCGTCTTCTGGCTCTAGAATTCCAGATGGAATTTCCCTTGGATTATTGCCAGTTTCACTCAGAGAGATTGAGTGTAAGGTCTCAGCAAGGTCAATTGCATCACCGACCCTCCCGGATTGCTGATGGGCATCCGAGGATACTGGTTGTGAAGATGATCCGGTCATAGGTCTAGTCAAACCAGTTGGTTGAGCATTGGAAGAATTCCTGCCCAACTGATCAACGACATCATCGACCTCAGGAACATCTTCAGCCAGTTGTCGTAAGGTCCTGCGCACTAGAGTAGCTTCATCAAAAACAACATTGCATGTTATTTCCACAAGTTTGGTGGTCTTGTTAAATACTCTATAGCCCTTGTGAGAAGGATGTCCATATCCAACAAGGACACCCTCATCAGCCTTAGGCGAAAAAGCATTTAACTTTGACTTACCATTATTATGGATATAACATGGTGAACCGAATGCACGAAGATGATCTAAAGAAGGCTTACGACCAAAATAAACTTCGTAGGGAGTTTTCTTGAGTCTTTCGTTGATCCCGCTTTTATTCTGAGTATAGCAGGCTGTCACCAACGCTTCTCCCCAAAAACTCTGTCCTAAGCCGGATTCTGCCAGCATGGACCGGACCGCTTCTTTCAGCGTCCTGTTCCTACGTTCTGCCAGTCCATTCTGCTGCGGTTGCCTTGGTGCAGATCTTTCATGCTTAATGCCAGCTTCCGCGCAAAAATCCATCAGCAGACTGTTGCAGAATTCTGTCCCATTGTCTGACCGTATCCGCTTTACCGTAGCTTCTCTCTGTTTCTGAGCTTTGACAATCAAATCTGGAAGAATGATTTTCACTTCATCCTTGGATCTGAGAAGCTTTACCCAGGTATAGCGCGAGTAGTCATCAACTACCACCAGCGAATAACGTCTTCCTCCAATGGTTTGAGGTGCTACTGGTCCAAAGAGATCCATATGTAGCAACTCGAGTACCCGACTGGTACTGGGGCAGACTGGCGACTGGTTCTTGAAGGACTTCTTAGTTTGCTTGCCCTGCTGGCATGCTTTGCAAATCCCTTCCTTCTTGAATCCTCCCTTGGGAAGTCCTTCCACAAGATCATGCTTGGCCAGGTAGTTGATAGTTCTGAAATTCAGATGAGATAATCTTTTGTGCCACAGCCAGTTAGTTTCCATAGAACTGGCGGCCACGAAGCATGAATCTGTCTTCCCACTTTGCCAGTCGACGGTATAAAGTCCTCCGTTCCGAATACCTCTCAACTTGGTCTCGCCAGTCATCTCGTCCTTGATCTGGCACTCTGATTTTCCAAAATGAACTGTGTAACCACTATCACACAGCTGACTGATACTCAGAAGGTTGTGCTTGAGAGAGGTGACAAGGGATACATTTAAAATTCTGACATCGTCCTTCTCGATGCAGCCCTTGCTGATAACTCTGCCCTTGGAGTTATCACCAAAAATAACTGGAGGTCCTTTGACCTTGATGAGATCTGCAAACAAATCCTCTTCACCAGTCATGTGAGCTGAACACCCACTATCTAGGATCCACTCTCTCGACCTCTGAAGCTGTGTTGCATGATCCTGTACCTGCAAGAAAAATAAAGAATTTATTTAGGTCCCCGATCTTCTGCGGGTCCTGCAGGGTTAGATCGCTGAATGATTTCTTTCGGAATCCAGACTTTAGTGATTTTCAGCTTGGTTTTACCCTTGCTGATATCATCAGTAGCCTTTCCCTTCCTTTTGAAGTAATGCATGTGTTTGGTTTGGGAAGGTGTGGCTGTGTGTGTAACTCCTTTGGAAGTATTCTTCCGCTGAGAGTTTCGGAAATGTTTTTCCGATTGTATGTGTTGCCTTCGTGGTCTCTGGAAGTGTGGACCACCATGGCTAGCCTTCACAGCCCTTTGAGAAAACTTGTGATTGGGCTCAGGCCTCTGATAGGTATTCCTCCTATCAGGCATTGTCCTTTTCTCAGAGTTTCTCAGAGATTTGGATCCCCTGTAAGTATGCTGGTGATTGGCATACTGATGAGGTTGTGCGTGGAATCTCTTGACAGCTGGTGCTGGCTGTCGGATTCCACTGGTAGCTGACGCTGACTTCATTGCCTTAGAATTATTCGGCTTAGTCTGCGTCTTAGGGTGTGCTGGCGTCCTGTCAGCAGAGGATTTTGCCAGTTGAGGTTTTTGTCGTGATGACTCACCTATGAATCTGGTCTTATTATTCCTGTGCTGATCAGCCATACGGGACTGACTGGTATTACCAGCTGGTGCTGATGCATTTACCAGTTTGCCCTTACCCTTATGAGCTGTGGGTTGGTTGATGCTCAAATCCTTTTCAAATCCCAACCCGGATTTATCAGTAGGCTTTCTCCAATGGGATAGAGCCTTTTCCAAATCCTTGGAGCCTTTATTCAAAAAATTTATTTTATTTTCTTGCTCCAGAACGATGTTGTGAAAATTATCTCGCTCAGTTTTTGCAATTTGAAAATTTTGAAGCAATTCAAAGTGAGTCTTTTTCAGAGTGGCTAGCTCTTCACCGATTGACCTCGATTTTTCAATCTCACTGGTCAAAGTAGAAATCTGATTTTTGAGCGAGGTGTTTTCGCTAGCCAAGATATTCTTTATTTCGTAAAATTTAAGAAATTCTTCCTGAAGAATATCTATGGTGACAACCTCTGAGTCGGAGCAATGCGACTCAGAATCGTCTAGAATGTGTGGAGACATGATATGCAATGAGGGAACACATTGTACCTCATCATCAGCGGCAAGTGCTCGTTCTGCCTCACTGTCAGCACATTCTTCATGTGCTTCCTCTCCGAAGGCTACCATCAGCGCCAGTAGCGCTTCCTCTTCTGACTCTTCATCTGACGCATACTCTCCATCATCATGGTCAGGTATGTCAGGAACCTCTGTCCTTGTCAGCATTGCCTTAGCAACGGCCTTGGAAGCACGCTCTTCAAAGAGCTTCTTCAGCCTTTCCCGTTCATCTCTGTCCACCTGTGGACATTCAAATTTAAGATGATCAGGGGATTGGCATTGATAACAAGCACGGGGAGCTCTCTTGACGAATTTTCCATCAGTTGAGCTAAGAGATACTCCCTGTTTCGACTTGGCTTTCTCCAGAAGGACAGCCAGTCTCTTCATTTGTTGCTCAAGATCTGCGATAGAGCTCTCGCTGCCTTTTGAGTTAGATCCAGATGGGGATGGGATCTCTTTCTGCTGGCTGTGCTGCCCAGCAGGTCTGTCAGTATGAAAAGGCTTCTTGGGCTTCCATTTGAAACCCCTCTTGACAAAGTAGGCTTCGTCATGTGTTTTGGTGCGGGGAGATCCAACCGTCCGAATGGCTTCGTTTTTGTTCACCATTTGGATATCCCACTCATGTGCCTGGAGCTGAGCAAATAGCTCCTTGGGAGTCATCTTGGATAGATCCTTCTCCTTAAGAGATGTGGTCTTCACAAACCAGTCCTCCTTGGGCATCTTTGACAGGATCTTTGCATTGAGCTCTGCATTCGAGTACTCCTTGTCCAAAGACTTCAGCTCGCTGACTATGGCATTGAATCTTGCCTCCATCTCCTTGATGGTTTCACCAGTCAGCATCTGGAATGACTCGTACTTATCCACCGCAACTTGCAACTTGTTGCGCTTCATCTGATCTGTCTCTTTACAGAGACTCTCAAGGTAGTCCCAGACTGCCTTGGCGCTGTCAAATTGGAGGGCTTCCTCCATCAGCGGTTCTGGAAGAGATGATAAGATCATCTCGAGAGCAATGGAGTCCAGCTGATTCCGCCTCCTGTCTTCAGCGTTCCATTCTTCTGGGGGCTTTGGGATCTCAGCAGCTGGTTGATCACCTAACTGATGCCTCGTCTTGGTGATCTCTATCGGCCCTTTCTCCAGCACGTCTTTCATCTCCGGATGGACGCTTTTCAGCTGAATGAGTGACCTCTTTCGCCATATATCGGGCTTGTCAGGATTGTAGATGAGCAGCTTCGGGATATTCATCATGTTTACCTGAGCTAATCAACAAACAAAGAGTGGAGTGCAAGGAAACTTGGATCTCGGTCCTAAGCGACTCAGTGTACGACCAGTCTAGAAAGACCGACCGCGCCTGATACCACTTGTTGGTCCCGTTTTTCAGAGTATTATACGTTACGCAGCGGAAATAAAGTTAATCATTTTCTTGCACTCTGCTTACTCACAGCTGACAACTGGCAACTGGTCAGCTGGTGCTGGTTACTCAGTACGCAGCTGACAACTGGTGACTGGTCAGCTGGTGATTCAATACTTAGAATATTTTAGCCTTGTTTGCACAGTTATTTATCAGTTTCAGAATATACTCCAGCACTTGAGTGCTGGGTTTAAATTATGAATGAAATGCAGAAAGCTGATAAATAACAAAGGATTTTATAGTGGTTCGATCAATCGATCTACGTCCACTCTCCAGTCGAAGCACTGGAAATTCCACTAAGAGTAATCAGGTACAGGTGTCCTACGATCTATCTCTAGCTGGTGAATGCCTCGTCCACCAGTTCACTAGATCAACCGCTCCCGGTCCTGGAACCTTCTTCAACTCTCCTTGGCTGATGGAGTGCGAGCACGTCACTTCAACCTCCACAGCTAGCTGGGTGTTTAGTTCTCCCAAGAACTTGACAATCTCTACGGCAGAATGCCCGTAATAACTCAAGTGCTGGTGAGCACAGGAGCTGCTGTGAACTCTCTCGAAGAGAAAGAACACCAAATGAGATCTTTTAACTTACAAGCTTGAAGCTTGAAGTCTCGTGTTTGATAAATCAACACACGAAAAGCTTTATGAAAAGCCTCGAAAGTACTTTATGCGATTTGCAATAAGTTCAGTTCTTTCGGTGGTTGAGCAGATGAGTGGAATGTTTGAATCGTGCGAGTCTGTCTCTTAGAGCTTTGAATGTTGGTGGTTGCGACGTATTTATAGCCGCAGGAACCGATTCAAACTTTCTAGCCGTTTGGACACATCCGGAAAGGTGTCAGACCTCGGATGTCCTTCTGACGGCGGCAGGTATGTTTTTCCGGAAAGGAACCATACCTTTGACCGCTTTATCTGACACAGATCTCTTTGTGTCAGAACGGCTATTTAAGTCAGTCTGAGGAATAAGACTGGTGTCTTGTGACTGATAGACTTTAAGTTATCCTTCCTTAAAGTCACACTCTGTCAGTCGATTCCTCAGAGTATCTTCCTTTTGTCTCTACTACGCTGGGAGAGAGAATCTGGAATTCTGCTGGTAACATCTGACTGGTAGATCATACTGGTGATCTCGTGCTGGCAGTCTCTGCTGGTGACTTGCCCTGGCATAATCAAAGTCTACCAAATCTCTGGATGTTAACCCTTCTCGGAATCTCCCATGACTGGTGGAATCACCGCTGGTGAATAGTGTAAGCGAGAACACACATTCTCCTGGTAAGGTTTGTCAGCCGCCTGCTGATGAAACCCTTTCCAACTGGTGAACAGTACCCAGTCATAAGCGCTTCTCATGCTGATGAACAGTGTCAGCATGAGTCTTAGTCAGCCGCCTGCTGATGAAGTCCTTTCCCGACTGGTGAACAGTAGCCAGTGGTAAGCGCTTCTCATGCTGGTGAACAGTGTCAGCATGAGTCTTGAACAGCTGCGACTTACAACTCAAAGACCTAAACAGGACTTTACATATAAGACTAGCGCTATGTAGAGACAACTGACGCTGGTAGGACTTAGGATTTGATCCACCAAAACTAAAATCTAAACAAGTAAGCTACTGGGAAAGGAAACCTTAGACAGATTTCCCAACACAGGATAAACGTCCAATTAAACTGAAAACTTTTAGATATCATACTTAGGGTGTCTATTATAAGCATGTAAATTTTCATAGCTGAACTCTTAGTACTTTATTCTTAATTAAGCTAACAATGTAGGTCGTACAGAAATGACATATGATTTTATAAAAGCTAGAACTCTCAATCTACACAGCATTTTTAAGTAAATCTAAATGGGAAATACTCCTAACATCTTAAATAATAACATATATTAAAATCATCCCAATCCAAGTTTGTATGACTGACCTACTGGGCTCATACTCTCACGTCCAGAAACATGGAGATTATGAAATTAAACCTCTAGTTCAAATCCATGATCAAAACATTCTTAACATAATTCCAAGCTTCATATATTTCATTTTCAGACCTTAATTACCATCATAATCAACATATAATCATGTATAGACATGGTGCATGGTATATATTCACATGCTAGGTTCAACATGCTCAATATCTATACATGCAAGGCTAGGGTACTCATATGTGCTCTATATTTAGCCAAAATTTATGAAATTTCATAGGGTGATTCTTGATTATACATGCAACTTAATAATCCACTAATTAGAGTTAAAATAAGTCTAGGGAAAGGTATTACTTGTAGAGAAATTTTAGATTTTAAGTGTTGGTAAGTTTGTCCCTCTCTAGGCCTCTTCTTGCTTTAATCTTTATATAATTGAGCTCCTCAACTTGTATAGCTTCTAATGGCTCCACTCCTAGATTGATTCTTTGACTCTCTTGATCTTGATGTCTTCAAAAACTTGAGCTTTTGTATTCATTATCTAGAGGATGGTGTGTAGAGAAGCTTTATGCGAAAATGAGTCACTTTGACTTGATTTGAGGGGTGTTCTTGCTAAGTTTTGGTGGCTATTTTAATGGAGTTTCAATGGTGGTTTGGAGAAATTATGAAGCCGGGAAAATGATGAAGGATGTGAGGGAGAGAGGGGGATGGTCGATGGTGTAGGGAGAGGGGAAGTAGATTGAGTGTGGTGTTCGAGAAATTACACATTTTCAAGTCTATATCATGATGACATCCTCCATTTCCCTTTCTAGCCTCCAAGTGGTCACTTCCCATTTCATTACTTAATTTCTATTTTTCATTATTCTACATTTTGCATGCAATTTAAGTTTTAATAATGATCCTTGCACGATGGCTCTTGTGTCCTTCTCCCTTAGTTGCAAGTCTTTAATCTAGGCCTCTAGGGTGCCCTTAGTAGCCATTTAGCTTTGATGTAATTTATATTTTATCATTTGTGTTTTAATAAATATATATTTTTTAAAACTAATCCCATCACCTCCAAATCCACCAACCAAATTAAGTACTACTTATTCTTTATTTTTCAAAAGAATGTATTGATTTGATTTCATTTATTTATTCTCAAATTAAAATAATATTAATAATACTAAATTCCCATTTTTCAAGAGGTATTATATTCTAAGGTAGTCCCCTTGATTAGTTTAATCCATGATCTTAAATAATACGATGAACTCTAGGAAATTAATTTATTAATTTCATCACCTTTATTTAGCATTATATCATGCCCAATATTTTTAATTGTTGAGGGAGGTTATATAATACAATGTTGGAGCATTATAATCTATTTCCTTTTTTGGCCGAAAATTTCATGTATCGGCTCAAAAATTTTAATTCCCGAATATTTTATCGGAATTTACTCTTCACAAAATAATTATTTGATTCTATATAATTTCTCATCTTCTATAAAGCATGATGTTGGATACTTTCTTTCAATTTGGC
>JAPKLW010000886.1:279930-319151 GCA_026898455.1 Plectranthus barbatus
CAGTTCCAATATTTATAATTATTTATGTTTCGAAATTAAGACATTCGAACCAATTCTTTTATATTATTATTTTATTTGTTTTATCACAGTATTTTTTTTTTTAATATTACTGTAATAGAAATATTTAAGACATGCATGTAAGTACTCCCTCCGTCCCGCCCGAATTGTTACACTTACCAAATTGGGCGTCCCACCCGAATTGTTACATTTCTAAAAAAGGTAACTTTTTCACACTCAACAATAAAATATTAATCCCACTAACTCATTCTACACTCAAAACTCTTAATTTCCGTGCCGAAAAGAAGTGTAACAATTCGCACGGGACGGAGGGAGTAGTAATTAAGTCATGCAGTACGAGGTTTACTGTAATAGAAATAATTAAGTTATTTTTTCAATTCGAATTCATGTAATAGAAATAATTAAGTTATTTTTTCAATTCGAATTCAACAAATTCGAATTCACAGTTCCAATATTTATAATTATTTATTTTTCGAAATTAAGACATTCGAACCAATTCTTTTTATATTATTATTTTATTTGTTTTATCACAATATTATTTTTTAATATTACTGTAATAGAAATATTTATTATTATTATGGTTTATTAATATTTTTATTATTATCTAGGAGTAGGATTGTAGCCTACAATATTACATTTTTAAAAATCAAGAACAAATATTAAAGAAATAAAATGCATAATAAAATTAAAAAATAGCAATTTCAAATTCCTAGAATACACACTAAATAAAGAAATTTAAAAGAAATGGTTTCGAATTCCTGAAATTCGAACCATTTAAATGATATAATAAAAAATAAAGATAAGATGGGTTCGAATGTCAGATATTCGAACTCGCTATGTTTATCCACATCTCTAGGATTTCAGATAAAAATGTCCACATATTTAATTCTGGTGACACGGAAGGAAATCACCCAGGATAATCTCTCTCTCTCTTGATTTCTTGGGCCAACTTAGCTAATTTTATAATTTTATAAATTAGTCATAAAGGGTTTGAGGGTCCCTCTTGGGGTTGAGAAACGTGTGCCTATAATGAATAGAGATGTTTGAGGTAACACCATAGTTCTGGGAAATTTGATTTCTTTTTTAGTTTTTCTTTGCTACACTGCTGAATGTGGTTTCCTATGATAAATAAATGCGACTCATTGTGGTTGCAGTGGGAGGGTGAAGTCCAATTTTGGAGTCCTTTTCTTATTCTATGTATTATCAGCTTTGATTTGAGAAAATATTAAAATTGGCCAACTTGTCCTTCATTCCTGTGTTATATTTGATCAGCCTAAATAAAATAAAAGAAAGACTAATAAGTGAATTATAATCAAGGTATGTTAGTAACTTATGAAATTCATAGGATGAAGATGAATTAATAATTAATAAACTAATTTCAAATGTAGGGTCCTACAAAATCTGATGGATTCCAATGTGGATATAATGTGATGAGATATATGAGGACATAATTGAGGCTGTAGACGATCAAATTTGCTACAACCATTGGTAATCAATGTTTTGATTTTGTTTTTTATTTTCCCTACTATGTTTATGTTGTTCGTTTGCCGTTGTGGAGTTTGTTATAAGTATTGGACATGTGATTGAAGTTGAGTTTCATAAAGTAGAAAGAGCCTTCAATAATAGTTGGTAAATTGCCGATGAAGATAAATAAATTGTTCACATAAATAATTCCTTTAAGCACTTGGTTTCGAAAGTGTGGTTATATGTGTATATTTCAAGTCATGCTGCATGTACATCATTATTGTTCATATTATTCTAATATATATATATATATATATAATATATGTTTTTTATTTTTTTATTTAACAGTTCAATAACAGTTACTCCGCTGAAGACATTGATGTTGTGCGCAAGGAATAGGCCGAATGTGTTCAAAATTATGTATGATGACAAATGTTTTTTTTTTTTTTAAGATATTAATGAACGTACAAATGTTTATTTTGTATTTTGGGAATTGATGGATAAATGTTTATTTTGTATTTTGGAATTATTAATGATTATTTGTGATTTTGATTTCGTTATTCAATTATATTATTTTGTTTTGAAATAGCCTATAAACAGATTTTAAAAAAATACCTACCTACCACAATGGTTTAAAATCGTTGTTATTCATAGTTGGAAAAGTGTTGTCGTAGATTGTGTGTAAAAGCGTTGTCATAAAGATATATACAACAACAGTTTGTCGCGACCTACAACAACGGTTTACAACTGTTGTCGTATATGTGTCTATGACAACAATTAAAAATCGTTGTCTATGAGCTTATTTTTTTTACCCCTATGACAACAACACCTACGACAACAGTTTTAAATTGTTTTATATTAACATTTTTCTTGTAGTGTAGCCTTGTCAGATGAGTCCAGCAAGTTTGGCAGTTTACTGATTGTGAGCTTAACTTGGCATTTCTTCAGGACCTAGAATATTATGAATCAATCAAACTACTTCAGATTGCAGCTGCTTTAACTTCTAGGGTTTAGTATGAATGTATGTATACCTTCCATATCTCATCTCATCCTCAGAGTGGAGGCGTAATGGATCAAGATTTGTTCTAACAGAGTTGGTTGTTGAGGAATGAGGAATAATGCTGAGTTTATGCCTCAAGTCCTATTCAGTAAATATAAATAGCATATTTAAATAATGGAAAGTAATTAAAAGTGTAAATGAAAATATATAGCATATTAACAAAGATTTGAGATAAAAATTCAAAATCCCAGCTTTTTGCATGTGCGTGTGTCGGCGAGAAATTTACATAAGTGTCAAAAAAAAATTAAAGCAGTGAACACAAAATATCAAAATACCCTATATATGGACACAATTGGTCAATTTGGAAATACCAAACACGAAATACAAGTAGCTTAGTAATATGGAGTTCAAAAAAATAATAATTTAATGGCAGTAAATATTATATTAATAAAAGCTAATTTGTATTTTCCAAACACGAAGTAAATATTAAAAAACTGAATATTTAATTCTTTTTGAATATAAAAGTATTAGACATTTTTTGTGTTCACAAACACGAATTCAGAAATAAAGTATTTTAAAATTTTCGGAAATAATATTCAATTAAAATAGTTATTTATTTTCAAAATATTAAATTAATAGAATGTTTTCGTATTGATAAATTATTTATTTTTAAACAATTCAAAAATAATATTTGATTGTTTTAAAATGTTAAAAATCATTTTTCTTAAAGCTTAAATTATAATTTAAATATTTTTCCATAATTATTTGAATCAATCGAACAATTCAACTTTTAAAATGAAATGAAATAAACTTACAAATATGATTAAATTAAATTAATTCAAACTTAAATTAGAGTGAGTTAATAGAATTTAATTAAATAAAATTAATAATAAATGTAATAACCATTTAATCTTCGTTGATTCATAATTCGACATTCATTGTCCAATTTAAAAAATAGACATCCGTGGAATATTCTAAATCACGAGTTCTACTCTGAGTTCAATTCCATAATTTTTTAAATTATTCCATTTTCGCTCTGAATTTATTAGTTTGAAAATTAATAAATATTTCACGGACCTCGGAATCTCAATCCGATTGTTTCTAAATTTCTTATAATTCAATCTCAAGCAAATCCTAGCTCGATGAATGAAACGGAGCATTCGGGTGCGAGTTGCGATTTTAAATGTATTGAAAATAAGCTAGAAACCTTAATTCATCTAGGGTTCTTGAAAACGTATCCATAGGTGTTAGAGAATTTATTAGAATTTCTTTCTCTTATTTTGTTTTGGTGGGTCGAAGGATCAAAGGTTCAAAGATTCAAAATCTAACCAGTCTAAGTCTCTAGGTTAGCTTCAATCTTAGTTTACAAATGTAAAACCCTGTAAGGTCTTTTATCGAGTTGTAAGCTGGAGCTGATTAAGAACAGACTGTCAGTAGGTATTTCGTTCTCATAAAATGGACCTGCATGTCACGGCGGGGGTTAATTTATGAGTCGAGCAATTTAAAATAAATTGCTAAATAAATTTTTAATTAAATCCCAAATTAAACTTTAATTAGCTTAATTAAACTTAGGGATATTAGGGCCATAGGGTGCAAGTGGGTATACAAGAGAAAGAAGGGAGTGAATGGAGAGATTATTACGGCTTTCAAAGCTAGGCTGGTGACAAAGGGTTATAGTCATAAAGAGGGCATAGACTATGATGAAACCTTTTCACCCGTAGCCATGCTCAAATCCTTCCGGATACTTCTTGCCATAGCAGTGCATATGGACCTCGAGATTTGGCAGATGGATGTCAAAACTGCTTTTCTAAACGGTTACTTTGAAGAAGGTAGGGACATCTATATGCAGCAACCCGAGGGTTACATGCACAAAGACGAAGAGCATCTTGTCTGGAAGCTCAAGAAGTCATTGTATAGACTTAAACAAGCTTCAAGGTCGAGGAACTTATGTTTCCAAGATATGAATAAATCTTATGCATTTTCACAGTTGGAGAACGAAAGTTGTGTATACCGACTTTGTGTCAGACTTCAAGACAATCGGAGACTAAGTAAAAGTCAGTACGACGATGTCCATACTTGGAGTCCTCGGACTAAAACGGAGTGCCAATGGGCTATCCATAGATCGCAGGAAGACTTGTAAACTTAAGCTTAGTGGATTTTCCGATTTAGTTCGGAAAAGTGAACGTAGGATATTTAAATCCGAACCACTATAATATCCTGAGTCCTTACTTGCTTTCTTTTAACCTTCGTTGAATAAATGGAATAACCATTTAACCTTCGTTGAATTCGATGAAAGTTTCTGAACTATTTTCAGAAACCAAGCTTTACTTCTGAACTGCTATTGTCTTCAAAATTTTGTGCGGTATTTAAACTCACATCAACTAGCTAGTGGGCCCAGCGATGCGTTTGTGGTAAAGTCTGCACTAGATCTGAAGAGATCAGAAAGTATGTACGTAGTGGATAAATAGTTTTACTCATTCAGAGCTCAGAACTAACTGTTCCTGGTCGGTTCTAGCTAACAAAACTTATTACTTGCAATCGAGTTTTTACTTAACCAATTTCGCATAGTATAGGTCTACTATTTAGCTGGTTGTTGGATTTCAAATCAAAAGCAGAAATCTCAGCAAAGCAGAAAAAAAATAAAGCGGTAAAAGATAAGAGTCCTACTTCCACTCTTCAACCGAGCATGTTGGAATACAATAGAACCAGTTACAGAGTGATATAGCACGATCTATCGCAGTCGCATGCAATTCTTCCGTCCACCAGTTGTATGCGGTCTCGTTTAATCCACAAGGAATAATTAAATATCTTAATATAAATATTGTTTCCGAAATTTTTAAATACTTCATTCTTTATTATAAATTTGTGTTTGTGAGACACGAAAGATGTTTAAAAATTTTATATTCCAAAAATAATTAAATATTCTTTATTTAAAATATTCTTTTAAAATCTTGTAATTATTTACTTTGTGTTTGAAGAACACGAAACTGATTTTATTCATAAAATATTTGATAGTTATAAAATTATTATTATTTTTAATTCCGCGTCACTAAACTAACAACATTTCGTGTTTGGCAATTTCAAAGTAACCATTTGTGTCCACAGTGAGGATTTTTTTGATAATTTGTGTCTACAGTATTTTATTTTTTTTGATAGATATGTAAATATCCCGTGTGTCGGCACACCACCTCAAAAGTTGTGGTAGAGATTTAACGTTGACGAAGACTCCAACTACTGTTCATGCAATAATTTTGTAACCCTAGCTAAATGATAAGAGATTCTCAACTATTATTATCTTTCATTTGCGCAGCTGAAATTCTTCACCTGAATGCTCTCCCCCAACCAATTTCTTCCTTCTCCCATTTCCAGCAGCAGTAGTAGTTCTCACATCCGAAAAGTAAAAACCCAACCTTTATTTTTCATTTCCACTCCAACTTACATCCAATCCAACTACCACCCATTTCCAACTTCCAAATCGCCAAGAAAAATGTGTAATTAAATAGACTCAAAGTTGTCAGCACAATAATACAACTCCCTATAGCTGCATCAATTGGTAAGAAACAACCCCCTTATTTATATATTGTAAAATAAAATGTCTGTTCTTTTGATATATTTTCATTTTGTCTTCATATATATATATTGTTATTCGAGGATTCAAGCTCCTAAATCTAAACAAACTATACTTTGATATCCACATTTAGATTATCAATGGTGCAACACCTCAACTATAACTTCGGATCATTTACTTACAATGTGTGTAGGCATGTGTTATAATTTGCTCAGAAAATATATAACAACATTGTAAATTACTCTGATTTAGTATATTTATAAATAGATTATGGATAAATTTCATAGTTTTAATTTACATTTTGTGCATATGTTATGTTGATTTGTCTCTATATATCATTTCTTCTCTCGCTTTTAACTTCATTGTTGTTGTTTCGAATCAAACTCAGACAAAAGATATTGCGAAGAATGGCAGAAATTTTGGGAGTAGTGGCAGGTTTGCTTGGACCAGCCATAGAAGGTGGGAAATGTATTTATGAACCAATGAAGCGCCAGTTGAATTACCTTTGCTGCTTCAATAACAACATTCAGAATCTGAAGGATGAGGCCCGGAAACTGGAAGACACCACAGCTGGGCTGCAGATGAGAGTGACTACAGACGAGAACAACGCCCAAGTGGTTGTACCAGAAGTCAAGACTTGGTTAGATGATGCCACTGGCTTCACCCAAGCCACGATGAGTGAGATTGAGACTCAAATCACCTCCACACAAAACCTCAAGTCTCGTTATTTCCTTAGCAGGAAAGCGAAAAAGACTGCTGAAGCTATGAAAGAGCATCGAAAATCTTGTGATTTCCCCAATATATCACAGCCTCCACTACCGGCAGCGAGTGCCCCAATCCCATTAGGTGATGCCTATGAGTTCGAATCTAGAAAACACATCGAAAATGAAATCATGGCATGTTTGAGAGATGAGGTGGGAAACATGTTGGGGATATGTGGGATGGGGGGCGTAGGAAAGACTACCATGGCCAAGAGGATTGTGAATAGAGCGATGGAAGAACATTTGATTGGTGAGAACGTGATGTGAGTCGTTAGTCAAAACGTAGACTTGTTGAAACTCCAAAATGATATCGCTAAATCGTTGGGCCTCAACTTGGAAACTGGGGGAACTCTTTTTTCTAATGCACATACCATACGTACGAGGTTGTCTACAACCACCAAAAAAACCCTCATAGTTATAGATGATATTTGGGATGATCTCAAATTGGAGGATTTAGGAATACCTTGTGACAGTGGGTGCAGAGTTCTCTTGACATCACGAGATAAAAAAATCTTTAAAAGAATGAACGTCAAAAATATTTATGAATTGGGAGTCTTGTCTGAAACAGAGGCGTGGAATCTCTTCAAATGGACCGTTGGTGGTTGCGATGACAATGAAGCTGTTGTGAAGAAAGTTTTTGCAGAGTGCGGAGGTTTACCGATTGCCCTTGTAACTGTTGGTTCGGCACTAAAGGGAACGTACAATCCATCCATTTGGGAAGCTGCGTTGCTGCAACTTGAATCCGCGAATCCCGTAGATTTGCCCGAGGTCATGGATGATGTTTACAAACCACTGAGGCTGAGTTACGAATTGCTGAAAAGTGAGAGGGCAAAATCCTTGTTCTTGATGTGCTGTCTGTATCGCGAAGATGCTGACATCCCTCTCGAGGAATTGACTGTTTATGCAATGGGGTTAGGCATGTTTGAAGACAACACAAGTTTGGGACAAGCAAGAGCCAGTGTTTGCTTATTAGTTGAAATGCTTAAAAGTCGTTTCTTGCTGTTAGAGGGAGACAATGAAGATCATGTGAAAATGCACGATGTTGTTCGTGATGTTGCCACATTCATTGCTAAAGAGGAAGGGCACATCAACAACAGTGCTTGCACTTGGAGATCTCCATCTACTGGACTAAGAAGCAAGCTTCTTTCAGGATCTAATTTCCCGAGTCTCCGTCTGTTGTTGATTAATCATTATCGACTAGAGGATAAAGAACTCGAAATGAAAGACAATTTTTTTGAAGGAATGACAGAGCTCAATGTGGTGTCCATTAAAGCTTCTTCATTGTGTGTGTTGCCGGATTCGACAGCGTTATTGAAAAATCTCCGAGCATTAGTTTTGATGGCGTGTAAATCGCTGGAGAGCGTAACTGTTGTTGGTGAGTTGGCCAATCTCGAGATTCTCATCTGTCGTGGCTGTGGATCAATCAAGAGTTTGCCAGTAGAGATGATGGGGAAATTAACTAGCCTGAGGTTATTAGAACTTTCACGATGTGAGAATCTGAAAACAATAGCCCCGGGGATCATATCGAGCTTGATATCATTGGAGGAGCTGGTGATTAAGAGAAGTTTCGATGAATGGGAAGCAGAGGCGGAGGAAGGCGGAAGAAAGAAGGTGAATGCGGCATTGAGTGAGCTGGAGTCATTATCCAAGCTGACTCGGTTGGAGATTGAGATACAGGATTCTCTATTAGCAGCTGAAAGCATACGTCTTCCACCAAATATTGTTAAGTATGACATTGTTATCGGTGTTCGTCAAAATATTGACCCTAGCGATCAATGGAAACTGGCTTACAAAATGCGCATTCAAAGGAAAATAGAGCTCAAGTTGCGAAGAGACATAAATTTGGGAAACTGGCTTCGTACATGTGTCGGTGGTAGCGCTGAATGTGTGTCTATAGATGGAAATGGGTCTGGAGACATGGATCTTGGAGTAGCTCAGAGCTTGAAATTTTTGGTATTGCAGAATTTTTCGACAATGAAGAAATTGGTGAATAGTGGCAGTAGCGTTTTCCCTCTCTTGGAGGTTCTGAGGGTTGAAAAAGGTAGTGAGGTAGAAGAGATATGCGACATTGATGGCCCAATGCCATTGAGAAATCTCAAGGAAATCACGCTGGTAGATCTGCCAAAACTAGAGCATTTGTGGAAGACAGCAGATGAGCATCACATCGTGTCCATTTTCAACAACCTTTCCTCCATATATATTTCAAAATGCCATCGGCTGCGCTCTTTATTTTCATTGTCAAAGACAGCATATGGTTGTTTTTCACAACTAGAAGAGCTCCAGATTCGTGAATGTGATGCGATGGAACAGGTATTCTTGTGGAATGAAGAAGAAGACGATAAGAATCATAAGATGGTAGAATTCCCGAAACTGAAGTTGCTGAGACTATTTTTTCTGCCGAGGCTCACCAGTTTGTGTGGAGGAATCGAAAACATTGAATTCCCTGTCCTAGAGGAAATCTCAGTCGGGGGCTGCCCGTTGCTGAAAAACTTGGCTTCACGTGATGATGAAGATGCAGATGATGATAATTGTATTCATTTGTTTTGCAAACCAGACAAGGTACCATACCTCATGACCACCATATTTATTATTACTACTTAATTTGTGTTTGTAGTCGAAGCTCTTAATCCAGGTTTGTTATATAAACAACCAATGATAAAACTAAGAATAAACAATTTGAAGTGAAAGATTTATGATTGAAAATGAGTTCATCTTTTATCAAAAGAGAGAGTCCTAATCTATTTATACATGCATGTTTAAGGCGTAGGAGGTTGGTTCATCGATGTTATCTTAATTAATGATCCAATCTATCATTCTGTACGGATTTTTTAAAAACTTTAGAATATAAAATAATCCAAACAAATTATAAAAAACTATTGTTTCTGATAATTCCAGTATATAAAACTAGTGGAAGAATATATTAAAAAAAAAAAATGTCCACCAATTTAAAAATGTGTCTTGCCAGAAATAGTATTTCTGTTGCGATAATTAAGGATTTGTATTTGCAGGTTAGATTTAGTAGCTTAAAAGAAGTGGTCATAAATGGTGATGGAGTGAGCAGCAGAAACAGGATTTGGTGCCGTCAAATCCCAACGGCCTTTTTTGCCCAACTTCACCAGTTATGGGTTAACAATTTCAGAGGCATGAAGAGCTTATTTTTATGTTCAATATCTCGAAATCTGCGAAGCCTGAAACTCTTGCAAATCTGGTATTGTGAAGAAATGGTTACAGTGATTGAAGACGAGGAGGTGGAAAACGGTGAAACTCATCTGACCCGTCTATTTCCTAATCTGGAAACTCTGTATTTGAAAGGGCTAACAAACCTCAAGAGTTTTTGCGAATGGAGATGCCCTCTGGAACTGCCTTCGCTCAGGGAGTTGGAGATAAACAATTGTATCTGCTTGGACAAATTCACATCGGGACTTCTGATAACACCAAATCTGGAAACAATATATCTAAACGATAAGTATCTCACCGATAAAGACGTCAACACTACGCTGGAGCGATACCGGATTGAAACTGCAAGTGAGGTAAGTAACCGTTATTTCTCTTCCATTGTTTGATATGATATGATAGCTGAGATTAGACACAAGTATATTTGATCAGGTGAAGCAGAGTCAAGAAAGTGAAGCATCTGATACAATGGAGCATGAAAGTTGTAGCTAATGTTTTGTCCCTCTTGTGATTGCTGAAGATGATGGTATTTCAATAGCATAGCTGTTATCTCTCTTCAGGCATCTTACTTCTACCTGCTTGTGGAATAGAATGAAAATTACTTTGCCTTGATTTTTTTATACTTGTCTCTTGATACTCTCCCACACTATTTTCTTTTCATCTTTTATAAAAATGGAGACTCCTACAAATTTTGCAATAAGTTCCATCGAGTTATCTCTCACTCCTATTTTACCACAAAAATCACGGCATGAGATCTTCTATTTTACTTTTTGTGTTCCATTCCCTGTTTCATTTATTAAAATTATTGTTTTTTATTTAATCTTTTTTAATAATCTTAGTTTATTATAGTTTTGATTAGTTTTATAAGTTCAACCATTAAGTTCATCCCACCAATTAGGGTATATAATATTTTTAGTAATTATTTTTCAGTTTTTAATTAAAATTTGATTATTAAAATTGATTAATTTATAACTATAATTTATGTTCTTAAATTTTTTTTGATTTATGTTCTTATAAATCAATTAGACTATATTGTATTATACTTGATTTTTATTTTCGTAAAAATATTAATTAAAATTAGAAGTTGAGACTATAGAACACTATTGTGGGATAGAGAATTTGATCCCCAAAACCACCCTATTTCAATAAAACTAACAGAAAACAATTACTTAGGAAACATTCATCCAAGGACTAAATGAAAATTACTTATTTTTAAATATAGCTAACTGCGGTTGATTAGATCCCCTCACACTTAAGGACTCACCATCACATAAATTAATAATTACTCCCTCCATCCCATTGCATTAGACACGGAGGGAGTGGCACATGAGGCAAAAAATAAATAATTATTTAAAGAAGATTAACATTAAAAATATTAATAAAATAAATACTAATTACACCTACTTAAAAATCACATCTCACACACACTGACTCAGTGAGTTGAAACCAGAATTAATTTCAATTACTAAATTTGAGCAAACAAAGCAGGATCCATCAACCACAAACAGAAATTGTAGCAGAAGAGATAAATTAAACACATAGAAACAGAGATTTTATTGGAACAGATGAAGAATTATATATTACATGAAAGTGGAAGCACCTCTTGTCTCAAACAAAAACTCGAGAAACAATAATGGAAGAGGGCAAATAAAGCTCACACACTAGTCGTCAGAGCACAAAGTAAAAAGCGAGGGCTCTGATCTAGATTAATCTATTTATTCAAAGACGCAATCAAACTACCATAATCCAGTCGAAAGGGCGGGCAAAAAAAACTAGCCCGATTAGGGGACTTCGACGAGCAGCAGGTGATGCGGAGCTCAGGCATGGTCGCGGTAGCCTCCCGGCGATGGACTAGTGGTGGTGGAGGTGGCGACAGAGCTCGGCGCCGAGGCGGGGGCGGGGGTTCGATGGGCTGAAGTGGTGAGAGGCTACGGTGGTGGTTCGCAGGGGAGAGGCAACGGTGGTGCTGGGCGAGAGGCGGTCGTGGCTGGATCGGACGGTGTGAGCGGTGGTGAGAGGGGAGGTCATGGTTTGCAGGGGAGAGAGCAGCGGCGGTTCTTAGGGAAATGAAAATCTAATTTGAGAGAGAGATTTAGGGTTTGACAGGGGTTGGGTGGGAATTTATGAATATTTGGGGGTAGTGTAGTAAATTTAAGTGTAGTTAATTTAGTTTATGTTTTGTTAATTTTTTGCCAAAAAAGGAAACGTGTCTAATAAATAGGACGGATCGAAAAGGAATACGTGTCTAATCTAATGGGACGGAGGGAGTATTCAATTTTAGTTTCTCATGTTTTAATTTAATTTTACAAGTATGAAATAGGGTTGATTATACCCATTTATAATATATACATTAAATTCAATTTTTTTTGTTAATAACTTGTAGTAAGATTATTATGATTTCATAATCAGATTTGAAAAGCTTTTAAAGCTATAATTGTGTATAGTCATCCCTAATAACTAAGAATTGATCTAAGGAAAAAAAAATATTAAATAACATAATAATAAATAATAAAATAGGACTTGATAATACGTTGAGAGGATTTGGGGTTTTGCTTCACATTGTATACATATGGGCTTGAAATATAAATATGGGTTTGAAACCCAGTATTTATTGGGCCCAAATATTGGGTCATAACCGAAAACAGATCCAAATCTGGAAATGAAAATTTTAGTTTAATTATCAAATAATTAAATTTATATACCAAGGCCCAAACTAGGATGAATTCTCATTTCAAAATTTGAATTATTCAAAGAATTCTCAATTCATGATTCGAAAGATTATAAATTTTTTAATCCAAGTCCAGAATTGAGATATTCGTGATATTTCAATATCTAAATCGAGAAATAAACTATCTTTTTACATCCCAGATTGATAATACTCAAAAATAAAATACCATGTAATTTAATCTGTTTTGATTTTCAATTATTTGTTAAATTAAAATATGGGTAAGAAATTCATATTGTCTTTTATATACATGTGTAGCTATTGTTGAGGTCAGGCCCAACACGCGAGCCCAAAGTAAAGCATGAGTAGCCCACCTCAAGAATTCTCTGGGCATCGGCCCAGCTATCGAATTTTATTTTTGTAGTCGTCTTTAATGAACACGATTATACTTTTTTTTAATTTGATTTTTTACAACGATCTTTAATATTGACGGTTTTTATTTTTATTTTCTTTCATAATCTTATTTTTAATAACCGTGATTGTTGTAGACGGCTATTATAATTTTTTTTATGTAGTTTTTAATTTTTGATGCTAATTAAATAAGACTTAATTGATATGGTTTATACAAACCATCTTTAGTATAAACGGCTTATCTATTTTTAATGTAAAAACAGACGGTTTATTGATATTTAATGTTAAAATTATCTTTAATATAGACGGTTATCTTAGAGGTGTCCACAATTGGACACCCTAACTTTCAGGCGTCCACATCTATATATATATATAAGTAGAACCCCAAGCCAACAAAAAATCCCGCCCAAATGAAATTTCTATATATAGTTATGCAATACATTAGGTAAGAAATAATAATTATGGAAGGTTTAATAACTATTACAATTCTTAATTAATGTTAATAAGTTATAAATGATAATTATAATATTAACATATTTTGATAAAAAAAAATAGTAAATGCAATCCATCAATCATAGCAAAAAATCATCAAACATTAAATTTCCTATTATTATTTACACTATAAATAAGAGTTCACATTTACATTCTAATCAATTTACCATCTCCACTAAAATGAAAACTAGAATCGTATTCTTTTGCTTGGGTTACATTTCTTTTTATTATTATTATTATTTATGTGTCCTACTAATAAAATATCCGCAGTCTTCCACAAATGTGTAATAACTTATTGTGTAATGCTATAATTGTGTAAAGTCATCCCTAATAACTAAGAATTCTAAGGAAGAAAATATTAAATAACATAATAATAATTAATAAAATAGGACTTGAAAATACGTCGAGAGGATTTGGGGTTTTGCTTACTTTGTATACACATGGGCTTGAAAAATAAATATGGATTTGAAGCCCAGTGTAATTATTGGGCCCACATTTTGGGCCATAACCCAAAACAGATCCAAAATCTGGAAATGAAAATGTTTAGTTTAATTATCAAATAATTTAATTTACGTACCAAGGCCCAAACTAGGATGAATTCTCAATTAATAATTGAATTATTTAAAGAATTTTCAATTCAGGATCCGAAAGATTATAAAATTCTCAATTAAGGTCCTCGATTGAGATATTCATGATATTTCAGGTTCTAAAACGAAAATTAAATTATCTTTCATATCCTTGATTGATAATAATCCAAAAATAAAATACCATGTAATTTGATCTTTTTTGATTTTTAATTATTTTTTAAATTAAGATATGGGTAAGAAATTCATATTGTATTTTATATACATGTGTAGTTATTGTTGAGGTCAGGCCCGATACGCGAGCCCAAAGCAAAGCATGGGTAGCCCGCCTAATGAATTTACTGGGCATCGACCTAGTTGTCGAAGCAAGGCCCACTAACGTTGAAGCCCAGGCCCATCGGAAACCTGCCAACGGGTCCACTCGCCACCTTATCCCTAATTGATCCCGTGTTTTTCAGGGTCAACAAACGTTGCGCAGGTAGTTCCGAGAAAAAAGGGAAGCCGCTATAATTCTGGTAGGGTTAGGTAAAGCCCAAAACCTTGTAACGGCCCCCCTCCCTCGCCTGTAAAAGGAGGTCCCCACTTCATTTTTTGGCATCCACTTTCTGACTACAAAACTAGAGCAAAAACTCTCCCATTTAATTCATAAATATACTATACTATCGAAGCCGGGTTCTAGCAAATGTACGACCCCGCTGTGAACCGACCTACATCGATTTCTTAGTATCAGTTTCTTTTATTTCGACATTTAATTATTTCCTTCCTATCATGCCGCACACACATGAATTCCATCTTTTCTTTAATTTCTTCACACATAAAACAAAAACAAAAAGAATAAATTAAGAAACCACAAAACATTTTTAATGAAATTTGCCACGAAATTGATTCAAATATTTAATGAAATGAAGATGAAATTTCCTTCCTTTTATATTCTAAAATGAATCGACCAAACTCCTACACTCTCTCACAACCACTATATATTGTCGCATATTTCATCAAATTCTACCAAATTCATAAAAATGGCGCAACAAAAGAGAGTCATCGATCAAGTCTCCGGCTGGCTGACTTTGTTCGACGACGGCACCGTCGACCGGACGTAGGCCGGGCTGCCTCAGGTCAAGTTCATGACTGACGCTGCCCCGCCGCACCTCCACTTCATCGACGGTGTCGCCGTCACCGACGTCACCGCAGATGAAGATGATCTCAAACTCCGTATATACCTGCCGGAAAAGCAAGAAACCGACGCCGGAAAGCTCCCCATACTCCTCCACTTCCACGGCGGAGGCTTCTGCATCAGCCAAGCCGATTGGTTCATGTACTACGCCGTCTACACCCGCCTCGCGCGCGAAGCGCTAGCCGTCGTCGTCTCGGTGTACCTCCGCCGCGCTCCCGAGCACCGCCTCCCCGCCATGATCGACGACGGCTTCGCCGCTCTTCTCTGGCTCCGCGGCGGCGGCTCTCGCGAGCCGTGGCTGCGCGATCATGCAGATTTGAACCGGGTTTTCCTCATAGAAGACAGCTCCGGCGGCAACATAGTCCACCAGGTGGCGGCGCGAGCCGCCGACGATGAGTTTTCGCTTTCGCCTGTGAGAGTCGCCGGAGCGATCCCCGTGCACCCGGGATTCTGCCGGTCGCGGCGGAGCAAGTCGGAGATGGAGCAGCCGGAGACGCCGTTTCTGACGCTAGACATGGTGGATAAGTTCTTGGCTCTGTCGCTGCCGGAGGGGGCGACGAAGGACCACCCGATCACCTGCCCGATGGGGGAGGCGGCGCCGGTGCTGGAGAAGGTGAAGCTGCCGCCGTATCTGTACTGCGTGGCGGAGCAGGACTTGATGATAGATACACAAATGGAGTTTTACGAAGCCATGGTGAGGGCGGAGAAGGAAGTGGAGCTGTTGATCAGCAATGGCGTCGGCCATAGCTTCTACCTCAACAAGATTGTGGTTGACATGGACCCGACCACAGCGGATCAGACCCACAAGCTGTTTCAAGGGATTAAGGAGTTCATCAACAAGCATTGACTTTTATCATTTTACATTATATGTATTTTTTAATCAATATAATAATTTTTTTTTACATTATAGTAACTAGTTTATCTCGTGTTTCTTTTTATATTTAGTGAAACTTTTTTTATAATTTTCAATTTATTTAGGTATGCCCAAAGATTTTTAGACGTTTGCAGATTTATAGACCGTCCAAAATGCTAACCACTACTAGATAGGCTGGTCTAGATCATTAACTACTACATCAATGTCATGTACATCATTGACATGTTTCAGACAAATATATTTGTTCAGAATTTGATGTGTCTAAATTACATTTGGTAGTTGCGTAGAGTCAGAATAGATCGGATCGTCCGACTGAGACGTTCTGCCTTTACGTGTGTAGACACATAAAAAATCAAGGCCAATCAAATTACGTCACCTGGATCCAAATAATTAAATATCGAGTTAGTCTCCTGAGAGACGGTTTACCATTTTTTATTGTGATACGGACCTTAATACATCATTTCAATAAGTTAAATACATCATTACATTTTTAAAAATTACATTATTTGCAATAAAGAAATACATCATTTCGTTAAACTCGTTTCACAATAAAAATGGCGAGACATCATTTGCAATAAAGAAACACATCATTTCATTAAACTCGTCCCACAATAAAAATGATGAGACCGTCTCATCTGAGAATTTGCCTTAAATATTAATTTATTTAATTTTTAGGAATTAATTAAACAAATTTCCTAAATTAAATAAATAAAAGGTGATATTTACTAATTCAATTCAATGAGAGACCGATATGTGGCAAGCTCACAAAGTGAGATGCATGTGATCAACACTTTATCAACCAATCAAATGTGTCCACCTGAGTCCTAGATTCTCATGTTTTGCCTATAAATACAAGGCATAAGTTGAAGTAAAATGAGAGAAGTGAAGTGAAGTGTAGAAGGCACTAGTTGAAGAGTTCAAGACTTGAAGGAAGAATTTTCTCCAAGGTTAAGGCATTCCTTTGAAGATTCGAAGGTGTTCTTCGTCATCTCCAAAGCGTTCTTCATCAAAAGTCAAACAATTCCTACGTTTGATTCGGAATCAAGGCTCGTAGTCCCCGAAGAAACGTCAGCAACCTTCAAAAGTGTTGAAGAAAAAGATCAAAGACTAAATTCAAGAAGAACAAGAAGATCAAGCTTCAAGAACACGAAGAACAAGGTCGAAGATCTTCAAGAAATCATCCAAAAATGACATTTAATACAAAAACAAGGTGCAAACCCTTTGGATAAACGTTATAAACTTCAAGATCAAGTTTAAGAGGATCGACGGAGCCAAATTCTGTTGAAGACCTCTAAGAACACTCAAGCATCAAGTTCGAAGAGAAGAATTAAATGAATAATAGAGATAGAACCCACAAACTTGTATTTTTATCCAAATTGAAACCAAATTGTATCCAAATTTCGTGTTTATTTAATTGAATACGATTTTTGTGATTATAAATTTTGGCACGCTCAGTGGGACCATCTCTACCTTTAATCTCTTTTCTTCATCAGAAATCCAAGTTCAAGGATGTTCCAGGCATCAAATACCTCAAAAGTCATCGGTGTCATTACAAAAAGCATGACAAGACGAGCGTTAAAAGCTCCAAGGCCGACTACTTCCGCGGATGAAGTTCAATTCAACAATCTTAACAAAAATGATGACACTTCATTGACAGTGATGATGATCAACACCTTAACCCTGGAGAAATAACTTACAAGCTTGAGAGAGCTTGTGGAAAAGATGAGCAAGCAATTACACGAGCAAAATGTTGAGATTGCAAGGTTCAAAAAGGAGAAAGAAGAGTCCAGTCGCACGAGTGATGATGAACGCGAAGAAAATAAAGGCATGGAAACACCTCCTCACCAAACAAGTGATGTGGCAAAATCTGCTTCAAAAGTTTCCAAGTCTCCTCTGATGGCTTCATTCAAGTGGATCAACTTAAGGAATTCATTGAAGGAACTTTGAAGACAAAGTTTGAAGAAAGCTCCAAGCCATCATAAGCTTACTCCAAGCCATACACCCAAAGAATTGACAACTTGAGGATGCCCATGGGTTATCAACCACCCAAATTCCAACAGTTCGATGGGAAAGGAAATCCAAGACAACATGTTGCTCACTTCGTTGAAACATGCAACAACGCTGGAACGTATGGAGATCACTTGGTGAAGCAGTTTGTACGTTCCATTAAAGGAAATGCCTTTGATTGGTACACAGACTTGTAACCAAACTCAATCAACAGTTGGGGGCAATTACAACATGAGTTCCTCAATCGCTTCTACAGCACAATAAGAACAATCAGCATGGTGGAGCTCACAAACACCCGCCAATGGAAAGAAGAGTCAGTGATCGACTACATCAATCAGGAGAGAAACCTATGCCTAAATTATAGAGATCGTTTGTCTGATACTTCTGCAATTGAAATGTGCATCCAAGGAATGAAGTGGGGTCTTCAATATATTCTTAAAGGGATTCAACCGAGAACTTTTGAAGAATTGGCTACTAGAGCTCATGACATGGAACTAAGCATGGCTGCTAGCGGAATGAAAGAACCTCCAGTTTGAGAGTTTGGCAGATATCATGAAAGAAAAGACTTTCGAAGAGAGGGCGAGCCATCCAATAAGCTCTTGATAACAAAATCTATGGCAGCTAAGGCAACACCCATCACGTTCCGATAGAATGAAGTCAACAAGGATAAGCGGAGGGCGCCACAAGAAAGAATGACAAGAAAATTGTCTCTTAAAGAAATGCAGTAGCGAGAATATCCTTTCTTAAACTCAGATGTACCAGGGATCTTCGATGATCTACTCCAAGTGGAGCTCATCAAGTTGCCAGAAATGAAATGTCCGGAGGAAGCCAATCAAGTTGACAATCCCAAATATTGCAAGTACCACCGATTGGTTGGTTATCCCACTCAAAATTGTTTCATATTCAAAGATAAAGTCATGCAATTAGCTCGCCAAGGAAAAATATCACTCGAACAGGAAGCTGCCACTGCAAATGTAACCACATTCAAATATGGAAAATGTGTCTGGTGAGAGTTCAAAACAAACAAAGGATCAACTCCTAACATAGGCTGAAACAACCGCTGAGAAGTCTGTGTTTGCAATAACATTCACCAACGATAACTTGGAACTAGGTTCAGGTTTTCATAATCGTCCTTTGTTCGTATGTAGTTTTACTTGTGAACAAAAAGTGAATAGGATACTTGTGGAGGGAATTTCCATGGACGAGCTCTTGGACAACCGTTTGATGATTCAAGGATTTAATCATGAGGGGCAAAGCGCTCTTGGTACAATGGTCTTGGACTTGTTGATAGATGACATGGCAACGATAGTGTTATTTCACATGATCGAAGCAAACACATCGTACAACATGCTCCTTGGATGAAAAGCTAGAAACCGACGCCGAGAAGCTCCCCATACTCCTCCACTTCCACGGCGGAGGCTTCTGCATCAGCCAAGCCGATTGGTTCATGTACTACGCCGTCTACACCCGCCTCGCGCGTAGGGGTGAGAATAGGCCGGGTTACCCGACAGGGGCCTACGACAGGCCAGGCCAGGCCAGACCAATTTCGTAAATAGGTCAGGCTTAGGCTTTTTAAGAAGCCTATTTAGCTAAGCAGGCTCGGGCTCAGGCTCGGAATTAAGCCTACTAAGCCTAGCAGGCCGACCCATTAAAATAATCATATATTATATAATTAATTAAATATATTTATTATCTAGAATTAATTTTTTTTATGATTTATAAATAAAAAATAAGTTAAATAAATTATTTGTTACTAAATATTGTATTTATCTAAATTATTAAATATTTTTGTTATTGAAATAACATAATATATTTATAACTTAAAAATGAAATATACATTATAAATTTAAGTAGGCTCCGATAGGCTTTATACAGGCTAAAAATCAGGCCGGTTTCATTAAAAAGGCCAGGCTTAGGCCTAGAAAAAGCCTACTATAGATAACAGGTCAGGCTCAGGCCTCTTCTAGTTATAGCAGGCCCAGACCTTCGAAACCAAAGCCCAGCCTAGCCCAGCCTATTCCCACCCCTACTCGCGCGCGAAGCGCGAGCCGTCGTCGTTTCGGTGTACCTCCACCGCGCTCCCGAGCACCGCCTCCCCGCCCCGATCGACGATGGCTTCGCTGCTCTTCTATGGCTCTGCGGCGGTGGCTTTCGCGAGTCATGGATGCGTGATCATGCAGATTTCAGCCGGGTTTTCCTCATAGGCAACAGCTCCGGCGGCAACACAGTCCACCAGGTGGCGGCGCGTGCTGCCGACGATGAGTTCTCGCTTTCGCCTGTGAGAGTGGCCGGCGCGATCCCCATCCACCCGGGATTCTACCGGTCGCGGCGGAGCAAGTCGGAGATGGAGCAGCCGGAGACGCCGTTACTGACGCTGGACATGATGGATAAGTTCTTGGCTCTGTCGCTGCCGGAGGGGTCGACGAAGGACCACCTGATCACCTGCCCGATGGGGGAGGCGGCGCCGGCGCTGGAGAAGGTGAAGCTGCCGCCGTATCTGTACTGCGTGGCGGAGCAGGACTTGATGATAGATACACAAATGGAGTTTTACGAACCCAAGGTGAGGGCGGAGAAGGAAGTGGAGCTGTTGATCAGCAATGGCGTCGGCCATAGCTTCTACCTCAACAAGATTGCGGTTGACATGGACCCGACCACAGCGGATCAGACCCACAAGCTGTTTCAAGGGATTAAGGAGTTCATCAACAAGCATTGACTTTTATCATTTTACATTATATGTATTTTTTAATCAATATAATAAATCTTTTTTACTCCCTCCGTCCCGATCAAATTGTCTTCATTTGACCGGACACGGTAACCATTTTTTAAGTTATAAGGGATGCTAATGGTGCAATTAGTAAAAATAATTAATAATTTAACTAAAAAAATAAAGAGAAATTGAAAAAGGGGCAAATTTACATTTCAAATTAAATAAACTTTTTGATGATAGTTGAAAATCAGAAGTTATGGTGGCAATTTAAATCCTTGCAAGAATGTTTTCACAAGACATGATTACAACTGGGAGTTCTCGGAAATTTGATGAGCCCAAAAAAAGATAGCATCTTAAAGAATTGGGTGTTCCATTGATTTGCAGTTGCAGAGAGCAAAACACAAAAACTGCAAAGCTCACCTCCCACTATCCACTGCAGTAACTGCAGCAAAATTATCAAGATTGTGATTTTTATGAAAGAGAAAAACTGGAATTCCCCCAATTGCAAATGACCCACATCTATTACATTCAAGAAAAAACAATTCTTACCCTTGAAATGGCAGAAAGAAAATGATGAGAGACGAAAAATTAGCTATGAGAAAAAATCATCCACTCCTTCGGCCTTCTCCAATCTCCGAATCTTGAAAAAAAACCCATTTTTAGCCATCTTCGAGATAAAACTCGACAGCCCAGATGGAGAAAAACCAAAATCTTCAGCTCAAAAGCTCACACAAGACGCATTACCATATGAAATGACGAAGAGAAAAAGAAAAGAGATGAAGACGGCCACATGGTTTCGTCGGTACACATCCGACCACAGGGTTTTGTCGCCTGCAACATCAACGGGATAACGATGACGATAGATCATCGGGTTTCTAAATCGTGGGTGAGGGAGGCAGCAAAAAAATACCGTGGTCGGAGGGATTCATCATCGCGATCGCGGGTGACGATGGCGAAGGACGGCAGCGATGAGACAAAGAAGAGAGGGAGAAAGGGTTTCACAGGTTAGGGGAGGGAGGGAGAAGATGCGGCGCTGATGGGTGGGAGGGAGGAAATGTTTTGGATTTTAGGGTTTGGGGGTGGGGTAGGTAATTTAGGATTTTCTTTTTTATTTAATTAATTGTATAAAAAGAATATTTAATTTGTTAATTAAGTTGATTAAAATGTTAATTCTTTCCTTTTTCGGAAAGAGGATTAATATCTCGGGACAGACCAAAAAGGAAATGAAGACAATTTATGCGGGACAGAGGGAGTACATTATATAGTAACTAGTTTATCTCGTGTTTCTTTTTATATTTAGTGAAACCTTTTTTATAATTTTCAATTTATTTACGTATCCCCAAAGATTTTTAGACGTTTGCAGATTTATAGACCGTCGAAAATGCTAACCACTACTAGATAGGCTGGCCTAAATCATTAACTACTACATCAATGTCATGTACCCATCATTGACATGTTTAATTAGGTTTTTTAACTGTTGCTGTCTGGTTCAGACAAATATATTTGTTAATATGACACTTTAATTTATTAGTCCATACACAATAATATGTAGTGTTGACAATTCGTGCAGATCGGATCTTTATTATATCGATTCGATAATTATTCAATTTATTAAGGCATAATACATTTCTGACCGATTCGATAATTATTCAATTTATTAAGGCATAATACATTTCTCATTCGATAAAAATTGTTAATCCGTATCTGAATCCAATTCGTTACAATCCGAATTCAATTCGATCCGTTATCCAATTAAATTTGATTCGGTAAAAACTTGATAACTATCTAATCCGATAAATTAAAAAATTATGCAATAAAATTAGATTAAAAAAAACATAATAATTTGGAAAAAAGATGTACAATGAAAAATAAATATTTCATAAGAGTAACCTAAACCTAAAAATTCAAAAAATATATTAAAATTATATTTAAATCAGTAATATAAATATAAAACTAATTTTATATTAATTTATCAATGGATATCCGAATTTGATCAGTATCCTATCCTAATCCAACCCAATTAACGGATTATCCGATCCAATCTAAATTGATCCGAAATTTTCTATTCTTATCGTGTCGATCTAATAAGCCTCAATCTATATCTATTATTATCGTGCGAATTTATATCGAATTATCAGGTCGTCCCTAATAATGTGTGTGCTATCTACTGGTCAATGGTATTCATACAATCGGTTAAAAATAAAAAGGCAGAAGTTATATAGTAAACAAACAGACTAGTTTAATTTCCTTGCATACTAACAGACTGAAGATGATAAACTATTTGAATTCAGAAGTAAAAAGCCCATGCCAAAGCCAGTGCAGAACAATCTGTGATGAAGATCCTAACTTCTTTGATTGCAGATGTTTGCTGTTGACAGTAATGCAGAATCTGAAAAGTAATAATTTGTTCATCAATCACTTGCTCCCTTGGATATTATCATAGGCATAGCATGATCAAAGAATCCTACCTTCAGTCTCTCTCCTCCGCGGGTGTATCGGGCTGTTTTCCGGGCATAGCATCTTCAAAAGCCGGGTGCTCTTTGTAGGACTCGCTGACCTTTAACAGCACCGGGAATTCAGTCTGCCCACATTCAGACAATAGTTATCAAGATAAGGTTTTTGGGAAATGATAGGGAGGTTACAGATATTAAACAAGTGGATTTCTGAAGTTATGACAAGATCATTATAAAACATACAGAAGATAACCATATGATAAGCCTGCCAAAAAAATTATATGATTGTATACTCATACAAGAATACAAAGACTATGCAATTCCTTTCTGTAGAGTAGACAGATAAGAACAATTCTAGGGAATTTATGATATGATTGAGAAAATCAGAAGTTGAATGGATCAGTTGCTTCAAGGAAAGATGATGATAACATTTGATGGGTTTTGAATGAAACTTACCATATCAAGCTTGAACCTTCTAACTGCACCATCAATCTGAGGTGCCAAAAACAAATCAGCCTGCAGATTGGAACCAAAAATTCAATACTTTCCATTTTACTGAATAATTTGGATGAATTCAATAAAATAAAAGCGAGCCAAACTTGGATGTCATAGTATTTACACGAATGTATCCTCTCGAAAAGATAAAAGAAAATTTGATTCTGTGAAGGCGATTGATAAATTTGACTAGTGAAATGTCATCAAAAGAAGCAACAAACCAAGAAAGCTTCATCTCCAGTTGCATATTTCCCAGCATGTTTCTCCAAAACCTTCTCCAGAGCTACACTCAGTTAGAAAAAAAAAAAAAAAGAATGTGTTAAAAGTTCAAAAGGTGCGCAAATAGCGCTGAGATTTTCACACAAAACTGAAAGCTAAACCCATCCATCTTTTTGCCATTTCAGATCATACAATTATCAAGTGTTTTCTAACATTAGCATTCAAGATACATATATGACTATTTTTTGTAATAGTCTCATAGCTAATTATAACATAGTCATCATATTTCAACAAATACAAAACAATTCTCTCAAAATTTATATATATACACAAAACAATGTATGCTTTCTTGTTATCTTCTTTAGCCACTGCTAAGCAAATTATGCCAGGATCAATAAGTAAGGAAATTCTATTTCATCTTTGAACCTCTGTTTCAGAAATTTACACAACTTTCGGTTGGAATTTTCTTTTCAATTCAAAATGATTACTTTTCTCAGATCAATACCAAAAACACATTATCATAGAGCTTACCACGAAATCCATTTTTAATATGATTTTGAACCCTTGAGAGCATCTCATCAGCACCAAGTTTTTCTTTAATATACCCCTGTAATGTTTGAAACAAAGAGTTAGTATTCCTCCTTTATTAATATAATATAAACAATCTCCTTGATTATCCATAGCAAACATTACACAATCCAAATAATGAATCCCAATATACTAGATACATTAATCTCGTTAGAGTTTATTTATCTTGCCAATAAGATTGCCAGGGAGTCTGAAACCACAATATCACCATCCACCAGCACCGGCACCAATCCCAGCGGATTAAGCTTCAAAAACTCTTTCAAGTTCAAAACCATACATCAAACCACAATAGTCTATATATAATACAAACTGAAATTGATTAAATTGCAGCAAAAACGAAAAATTATTATAAAAAAAAGCCAAAGACTGACCAGGAGACTTCTGTTCTCCTTTGAGCAAGTTAATCGCTATGTACTCGTAATCCAACTCTGCAATTTCTCAACATCCCGACAATTAATCACAGACGGATTTGGGCGAACTTTTCAGTAACCAAAATTAAACAATAAAAAAACAGCAAATAAAATAAAATTGAATAGAAAAAAAAAAGAAAAAGATTCATACTCTTGAGATTGAGAGCAATTCGCACGCGGCAAGAGCAAGAGCTCCTCCAGTAGGAATAGAGTATCAGCTTCTTCTGCTCCGCAGCGCCGCCGCTTTCCTGTTTAAACAATGATTAACCAAAAAAATCACAAAATTTTTGTAGAGATGTCAAAAACGTTACTTTACGAGGAAATTGCAAAGAGTTCGAGGGAATTCACCATGCTCGCTCAGAATTTCAACGAGGAAGTAATTGAGAAAAGATAAATATCACGACGACTTTTTTTTTTAAATCTTGTCTTATATTGGGATTGCAGCAAATTGATAGATCTCCTAATCTCAACATGACCTATGTTCCTCCTAAAGCTACATCTTATGCCTTATCAGAAATTGGTCTTGAAAGTAGTTGGTATCCGAACTCTGGAGCTACGCATCATGTCTCCAATGATTTGTCGAACCTGAACTCGGCCAGTGAATATAATGGGAACAACAGGTTGCATCTCGGTAATGGTCAAGGAGTGAATATCTCTCACGTTGGTAATTCCCTTCTTAAATCTTATCCTCATTCCAAAATTTTTGTTCTAAATAATCTCCTTCATGTTCCCAGCATAACCAAAAATCTGCTTAGTGTGTCTCAGTTTTCTAAAGACAATCATGTGTTTTTTGAGTTTCATCCTACAATCTGTTTTGTAAAGAACCATCTCACCAAGGACATCCTCCTCAAGGGCATTATTAAGGATGAACTTTATCATTTATCTCTTCAATTCAGCCAAAGTTGAGTCTTCAATTCAAAAATTTATCTCTTAAAATTTTGTTTATCTTAAAAATCTTCAATTTATCATTTATCATTTAAAGTTTTCTAAAGGCAATTAATGGATGACATGGTAAAAATTGATGGTGTTGAGTGAATTAGGAAGTATATAATAAAATTTCATAAATTTGAAATTACGAGATAAAATCCCTTAAAATACTTAAAGTATGTTATATGAAAAGGGAGCTAGTACAATTTTTTGGGTGGATAAAATTCAAATTTCAATATATAGAACTTTTTTTTGATGGGTTTTACATCTTTTCTCACTTAATATTGGGTCGGAATCGACGGTTACTTCATTTGACTGACACATCGGATATTGATAAATTCTTGATTTTATAATTATGTGTACTGTCTTTATTATTAATTTAAATGATTGTTTTTATAAATGAATATTAGTACAATATAGTATACTTTAATTAATTTTTAAGAATATAAATAAAAACTTTATAAGAACATAGATTATGAATTAATAAATTCTATTAATCAAATTTTACAAAAAAATGAAAAGTAATTAGTAAAATGTATTATATATCTTTATTGGGTAATGTGATTAACGTTTCGGCTGAACTTATAAAATTAATTTAATTTATTAAGAATTAAAATTATTAAATTAATGGTTAGAAAAGAAAATGAATCATAAAAACTGGAATAAAGGATCTCATGTGAAATGACACATGCATAATACTCCCTCCGTCCCACTTCATTAGTCCCTCTTTCCTTTTTCGTACGTCCCATTTAATTGTCCCTTTACCAAAAATGGAAAGTTTATCTTCACTCACTAATAAAATACTTATTTCCTCTATCTCTACTCGCATTGGTTATTGTGCCAAATCTCAAGGTGACTAATCAACCGGGACGGAGGTAGTATTTAAATGCGGATCAAATCTTCTATTTTCTACAGTGGTGTTTAACTGTTTTGATTATTAATTTTAATAATTGTTATTAGGAAGACAAAAACTAAATATAATGTAATATACTCTAATTAATTTTTAAAAACAAAAATAAAAATTTTATTAGAATATAAGTTATATGGTTATGATTTAATAACATTTAATTAAACTACTGAAAATTAATTTCTAAAAATTATTATGTACTTTAACTGGGTTGGATGAACCTATGGTTGAATTTATAAAATTAATTTAAATTATAATAAATTAAGATTATAAATAAATACTAATATTTTTAATAGTGGAATATGGACTTGAACATGAAAAGTGGAACAAATGATTTCATGTAATTCAAAACAAGTCAAATGGAATGTAATTTTATCAAAACATTAATTGGGATGTAGTTTGCATGTGCATGTAGCGTTGACAATTTTTTATACGACAACCAAATATATTCGTGCACAATAATAATGGATTAGTGTTGAACTTTAATGGGTAAGTGTCGTTATTGTGTCGACCAGTTAACGAAACAAAACTCTCATGTCGTGTTTGTGTCGGATTATACTATTCAATAAATATATCATTTCCGTGTCGACCACTAAAAAATTTAAAAATATTATTTTTTTATTTTATCACTATTACTACTTTTTATCATTTATCAACCTAAATTTAAATATTTTGTGTTATATTATCGGGTCGGTTTCTTAACAGTCAATATATATATATATATATATATATATATATATATATATATATATTTATATAGAGTTGCGTTCATTTCTGAACTAAGTATTGTGAATGAACAATGAACTAGCATTTAACCGTAGATTTAAAAAATCCAGCGGTTGATATGATGACACGTGTCAAATAAATAATGTTTTTTAATTTCATTAAGGGTAGTATAGGTAATGTGTTATATTTTATTTTAGGATCCGTTTTTTTTTGGTAACTGTATTAATTTTAATCAAGCATTGATTTATATCATCTTTTATATGATCTTATTTTTCGATACTTTTATAACTACTTCCATTAATCTTTTTTTTTCATATAATCGGCGTCGTTTTCTACGTTCTTCTCTTCTTCTTTTTTTTTGTTTTGCGCCATGGTTTCATATGATATTATGAATGACATACCAGGTATTTTTTTTAGTTTTCTTCTGTTATTTCTTTATTGATTTATTGTTATTTTATTTTATTCTTTACTATATTTTTTTGTTTATGTTTCGTCGTTTTTTTTTCTATTTTTTTTTGTGTTTTTCATTTTCTTTGTTTGTTTTGAATCCTACATTGCAGTAATGTTTATATGTTTGTGAATGTTAATGTGTTTACACGATAGTTTTTTAATTTTTTGTTCTACGTTTTTTTTTTCTTTATTGTTTTTTTTTGTATCAGTATTGTTTAGATATAATATCATTATTCTTACTGTTATTTGTCATCAATTGTTTTTATGGATGTAGTGACAGTTTCTTTCGGTTCTCCCAGTACTGAATCACCAGGTATTGTGTAAATCGTAATATACTTAGTTACTTTATATCATTATTATTCACTTACTTTATAATTTGATAAAATTAAATGTGTTTCCGTTTTCTCTTCCAACTCCGTCATTCCATCTTTCCTGCTGGGAGCCGGTTCAGGAATATCCATATTTACCTTCATTCTTATCATTTCTTCAACTGTAATCCACATATGTCCAGTCTTTTTTCCACATGTCCCCTCCCAAACTTTTCCAATTCCAGTTCTTCCTCCTACCTTTTCCGTAGTAATCCCCCAGTCCATCCTCTCATGGTTGGAAAACTCCTCTCTATAGGCCTATAACAATGTACAACCCTATCTACGTAGCATGCCTGTTAAGGAATTAAAAAATTAATGATACATTACAACAAAAAAGATGATATGAACTAATTTGTTTAATGATAATCATCATTCGACATTTAAGCATTTTACAAAAATATTTAGATGATAATAACCGAGATAGAAAATGATACATAATGATTTAAAAAATGATAAAATGAACGTAAACATAATACCATATTCATATATCTTGCATTTCATTTAATGACATTCTGTACACATAAAAATGATATTTCTAAACCAAATCATGATAGTTAAACTAGAATGTAAAATTAAAAACGATGTATTTACTAAGTAGTGAATTTTTAAAAATTTACATAACTCCCGCGTTGATAATGTTCTACCATTATTTTTCAGTTTAATGCTAATTTTTTTTTACCGCAAAACCGTCATTCCAACTCATATATTTTTTGGTTTGCAGAAATTGATTCGAAATAGCAAAAATCAAGAAGTCGTACCTGATGATGATGCACCCGCGGTGGTTTTTTATGCCGTTCATGAAGATGAAGCACCCACGGTGGTATTCTTTTTCGGACCCATGATTTTTTGGTGTTGTAGCCGTCGGATTTCCGTTCGCAAAAAGGATGGTTCAAGCCCTAGTTAAAATTTGAGAGCAAAGACGCAATGCATCAAGTTTCTCTTTTTGGTTGTTGTTTTGTAAAAAAAATTAAGAATTATTTGTAGAAAAAATGATAGAGCTCACCGGATTATGCAGACACTCTGCCGTCGAACTTGTGCAGCCGAGGTTTGATGTTTCTTCGATTGTTTTACTCGTTGAAAAATTATTGACCTAATTTGAGTTATTTTGAAATCATTAATGACAACCAACAACCACGCTAAATATTCGATTAAATTTGTCTAGATCGTGGGTTGATCCTAATTGGTAACTGTCCCCATAATTATCGACTTTCAGTTTTTAATTCTGCGGTTTTTTTCCCTTTATGCCCTTTTAATGACACAAACGAGCCTATTTAATGATAGACGGAAAGATTTAATCTTGCACGTTGATTTACAAAATGGATGGTTAGATTTTGTTCTCTGTTCATTCACATATACCTGTTCAGCCTAGATCACTCCCCTATATATATATATATAGAGGCGTAATCATATCACAATTCCCATTTAGATGTGAGAAAAGAATAAATCATGGCCTTTGATTTGATGAAATAAGTGGTCCAGATTTAATATCTCTATTTATTTTGTTACTTAATTTATGAATTAATTTTTTGTAATAAGGGTATTTAGGTAAGTTAAACATGGGGGACCACAAAAAAATCTCATATTCTCTTTCATCTCAAACTCACGTATTTCTTTCTTCAACATATTATCTCTCCTCTAATTTCCTCATAAAACTTGAATTAATCATATCTCACTCAATTTAAATTATTTTTTAACTTACCGTATATCAAATTAAAGATAATTTAATTATCTTTCAAACGATATCACTATTGCATATGTTTCGAAAAAGATAATCGTAGTAAAAATAAGATACTGCAACTATGCATATTTAGATAATGCATATTTACAAGCTTAATAATGCAACTTACATCTGAAAATATATAAACATGCAAATATGCATTATATAAGTCTGTAAATATGCATTATATACCCTTGTACAGTTGCAGTATAATAAACCATTTCAATCCATACATACAAAAACGTTTCTCTGAAACTCCCCTGCCATGGCTTAACCCCAAGCAAAGCCAAGGCAGAGTTCATCATCATCTTCAAACACCCAAATCCCCTCAACAATGGCATTTCAAGACTTCGACCTCATCTCTCAGCGGCGTCAGGAGGAGAAGAAGAATAAATTCAAGCAGCGCCTCATCTTGGCGTTCATCATCAGCGTCATCGTCACCCTCCTCGCCGCCGCCGCTGTCTGCTTCGCCATATACAAAAGCAATCAGGCCAGCCACGCCTGCGCCTCCCACGACTGTCCTCCTCCCGCGGCGGCGCGACTTTTTCTTTTGGGAAATTTGTTTTCGAACTCTATTTTTTCGGAAGGAAAAATCCACGTTCGAAATATGTGCGAATTTCAAGGGATTTGAATTAATGTTTGGTAGTTTAGGTTGCATCTTTACATAAATACCCTTACTCTGCAACTTTTTTTCATTACCGAATGCACCTTTTTAATTTCGCCCATCAAATTGATCTCAACCGTCCGAACACATATTTGGATGTACAGGATTCATTCTCATCTCCCATCTAAGAGACCACTTGTGACTTTAACGCACCCATATATATATATATATATATATATACGGATCATATGATAATAAATAAGTATATTAAAAATAAAAATGAATCTCATCCATTAGATCAAATTAAATCAATGACTGATAATCAAGCAACAATTAAAATGCAATCAAGCAATAAATGATCTAGCAACAACTGAAATACAATCAAGCTTCATTGTAATCAAGCAACAACTAAAACACAATCAAGCAACATTGTAAAGGTAATCAAACGGCTTTATCATTTTATCACGGTGGGAAATTTTATCACCGGATCCAATCCATATATATATATATATATATATAGAGGTGTAATCATATGTGAACCACCTCCCACATGTGAAATAAGAACTAATCCTATCCTTTGATTAATCTTAATGGACGCCCCAGATTTTGTAATTATTTGTTATTTGTTTTTTTTATTTAGTATTGTAGGGTATTTTCGGTAATTGTGTTTATCATTTTTTTGATTACCATATCTAATTCCATGAATTTCTCTACCTATTTTTTTTGCAAGATCTCTTTTTCCTTAATTATATTTTGCATCCATCTCTCAATCTATTATTATTTTTCTAATATTTTCTACGTTTGCATTATAGAGAGAGAAACACATGTCCTTCACTAATTTTTTTTCTCATCGTGCGTGGAAGAGGAACAACAATCGGCTCCACCATGGCCGCCGATGATGAAGGAATTGTTGCGGTGGGAGCAAGACGTGGATGAACAACTGGCGCGCACGAACGTGGGAGGTGTGGTCCTGCGCGCAGACCTGCAAGGGCGCAAGGAAAGCTGCGACTGCCCATGAGCCTCGAAGGTGGGATCAAAGCAATTGAGATTTTATTTTATTCGTTCGTCGCACGCCCCTACCAGTTTTCGATCAGTTTGGCCGATCAACGTTTTGTACGTGTTGTGAATTTTCATATTTCTTTCGAATTAATTCTGAAAATTTCCATCATTAGCCTGTGCGATTTGGGGCTTTTCGACTCTTAGTCGATTGAAATCTGGATTTGGCCAAATTATTGTCTGCAAAATTTGGAAAATCATTTAATTGATGTTACTGTTCGAATTGAGTCTTGAAATTTCTGATTTCTGATTTCTCGGTGGAATTCGAATTTCTGATTTCATTGTTGATTTCGAATTTTTTGTGTATAATTTCATTAGAAAATATGCAGTTATTCCGCCTGTAAACATGCATAAATAGAACACATTTATTGCAATCTTTTATTATTACTGTTTTGTATTTGTCGCGTGATATTTCTATTTTTTTCTTGTCTTTAGTAAGGATATTGCTGTCAGGAAAATCATTTAGTTGATGTTACTGTTCGAATTGAGTCTTGAAATTTCAGATTTCTGATTTCTCGGTTGAATTCGAATTTCTAATTTCATTGTTGAATTCGAAATTTTTTGTGTATAATTTCATTAGAAAATATGCAGTTATTCCGCCTGTAAACATACACAAATAGAACACATTTATTGCAATCTTTTATTATTACTGCTTGTATTTGTCGCGTGATATTTCTATTTTTTTCTTGTCTTTAGTAAAGATATTGCTGTCAGGAAATATGCAGTAATTATACTTGTAATATTGCACATGATTTTCATAATAATAGCAATGATAGTAATTTACTTTTAAAAATTTTAAATTTACTTTTTTGTGTAATTGTATGGATCCGTAAATTATACATTAAAATGCTGCAAATAATTATATCATTTACTTCAACTAAATCGTATAAAAAATGCAACTTTTTATGGATAACAAGTTGAATTTTATTTATGATCTTTTAAAATCACTTAATATTTGAAATCCCAAAGAACATAAATTAAATATCGATTTGAAATTCAAAAATTTAGTGATCCAATCCCATAAAATTCGAAAGTAAATATTAGCTAATTTTGAATTATATTATTTTAGGAATCAAATTCCACAAAATCAGGGGGGAAATCATGTAAATATTATTTTAATTACAAAATAAAATAACTACATATGCAACTTTGACTTCTAAACAATGCAATTTTTTTCTCTAAATTATGCAACAAATCCAAATACTGCAATTTTTTAGAAAATTATGAAGAAAATGAAATTAATTTTGAAATACTATAATTTAGATAACCAATCCCATCAAATTAGGAAACAAATATAATTTAATTTTGAAATGAAGTATTTTAGAAATCAAATTTCACAAAATTAGGGGTGAAAATCGTGCATATATAATTTTGATTTTTTAAAAAAAAAATCGCGTAATGCAACTTCTTCCTCTTAATATTGCAACTTTTATCTCTTAATACTGCAACGAATTCGATAAAATTATTCAAGATAACTGCCCCATTAATTCTAGATCTCTTCCCATATTTAATTTAAAATTGTTCCCATAGTTATCGATTTTCCTATATTTACGAGAATCAATTTTGTTTAAACCTACCAAGATTGTGCATTAATTGTGCGTTAATTAAGGAGGTGTAATCGTGGGTAGTTGTGGGGTTTTCTGCAAAAATTACCTAATTATCCTTTATTGCAACTTTTTCGTTCTTTTTATGCATCGAATTTTTTAAATGCAACTTTAAATCTGAATCATTAAAATTGTTAATCTAAGGCTAGGATTAGGTCTTATTTCACATCTAAGAGAGGGTTTCCACCATAGTGCACCCCTATATATATATATATATATATATAGGGGTGTGTTAAAGTGACAAGTGCCTCCCCAGATGTGAGATGAGAATAAATCTGATGCGTTCATTTTAAAAATCAAAGATCCAGATTTGATTTATAAAATTAAATCTTTTTTCAATATTTGGGCTTTTCAGTCTTTTTGCATAAATATGTTAGGGGACCACATTTTAAATATTATTTAATTTTTCTAAGTATGAGGAGACCACATCTAAACTTACAAAAAAATCATAATCTATTTTCTCACTTTTAAGACACGTTTATTTGTTATTAACTTCATTCTCTCACCTCCAACATTGCTACTGAACTTTAAATAATCATAGCTCACTCAATTTAAATTATTTTTTCTCGTGTCATATATCATATTAAAGTTAATTTTATTATCTTTCAAACGAAATCTATATTGCATATGTTTGGAAGAAGATAATCGTAGTGAAAATAAGATATTGCAACTATACATGCATAGATAATAAATATTTACAAGCTTATATAATACAACTTACATCTGAAAAAAATATTTACATTTTGCAAAAATCTGATAGTCCTTTCAAACATAATGCAACTGAACTGGTTTATATAATGCAAAGATACAGACTTATATAAGGCAACTTAAATCAGAAAATAAAGAATTTTGTCGAAATATCAATTATCTCATAAATAGTCATGCAATTCTATAGGCTTAAATAATGCATGTTTACAGACTTATATAATGCAACTTAAAGGTGTTATGATAAATTTTGAGTTTTGAGTCCATCATCTTCTTCTTATTTAGGTAACGACTTCTTCGATTTCCTCAAAGAGACGACGAGTACGAGCTAGCAGAGGAAAGAGAAGTTGTAATGCAATTGGGTGTTTGGTTGTTGGTTGGTGATTGTATGAAATTTTTGGATTTCATGCTCTGTTTCGTTTATTATTATTATTTCTTTTTTGTCAATAATTTAAATTCATCATACCAGCTTTAAGTTGCATTTTATAAGCTTGTATATTTGCATTATATAGGTCGGTTTAGTTGCATTATGTTTGATGGGGCTATCAAATTTTTGCAGAATATAGATATTTTTTTCAGATGTAAGTTGCACTCTATAAGCTTGTAAATATGCATTATCTACGTCTGTATAGTTGCAGTATCTTATTTTTGCATGCAATAGTAATTTCGTTTGAAAGATAATTAAATTATCTTTAATTTGATATATTGTACGTGAAAAAATAATTTAAATTGAATGAGATATGATTATTTAAAGTTTTAAAGAAAATAGATGAGAGAGAATATATAGAAGCAAAACACGTGTGTTTGATAGGAAAAAAATTATGAAATTTATTGTGGTTCCTCATGTTTAATTTACCTAAATGCCCTTCATTATAATTTAAAATAAAAATAAAAGTTAAATTTCAAATTTTAAGAATCAATCTGGACCACTTATTTCATCAAATTAAAGGACAAGATTTATTCTCTTCTCCTATCTAAAATGGACTTGTGATAGGATCAGTACCACTATATATATATATATATATATATATATATATATATATATATATATATTTTGTTATTCGAGGATTCAAGCTCCAAAATCTAAACAAACTATACTTTGATATCAACATTTAGATTATCAATGGTGCAACACCTCATTTATAACTTCGGATCATTTACTTACAATGTGCAGGCATATGTTATAATTTGCTCAGAAAATATATAACAACATTGTAAATTACACTGATTTAGTATATTTATAGATAGATTATAGATAAATTTCATCGTTTTAATTTACATTTTTGCATATGTTATGTGATTCGTCTCTATATATCATTTCTTCTCTCACTTTTAACTTCATTGTTGTTGTTTTGAATCAAACTCGACAAAAGATATTACGAAGAATGGCAGAAATTTTGGGAGTAGTGGCGGGTTTGCTTGGACCAGCCATAGAAGTTGGGAAATGTATTTATGAACCAATGAAGCGCCAGTTGAATTACCTTTGCTCCTTCAATAACAACATTCAGAATCTGAGGGATGAGGCCCGGAAACTGCAAGACACAACAGCTGGGCTGCAGATGAGAGTGACTACAGACGAGAACAACGCCCAAGTGGTTGTTCCAGAAGTCAAGACTTGGTTAGAAGATGCCACTCGCTTCACCCAAGCCACGATGAGTGAGATTGAGACTCAAATCACCTCCGCACAAAACCTCAAGTCTCGTTATTTCCTTAGCAGGAAAGCGACAAAGACTGCTGAAGCTATGAAAGAGCTTCGAGAGTCTTGTGATTTCCCCAATATATCACAGCCTCCACCACCGGCAGCGAATGCCCCAATCCCATTAGGATCATCCCATGAGTTCGAATCTAGAAAACACACCGAAGATGAAATCATGGCATGTTTAAGAGATGAGGTGGGAAACGTGGTGGGGATATGTGGGATGGGGGGCGTAGGAAAGACTACCATGGCCAAGAGGATTGTGCATAGAGCCAGGGAAGAACAATTGTTTGATGAGAACGTGTTGACAGTCGTTAGTCAAAACGAAGACTTGTTGAAAATCCAAAATGATATCGCTAAATGGTTATGCCTCAACCTGGGAGGGGGGACTCTTTTTTCTGAGTGTATTTTTAACTTTATGTTGATATATTTATTACCATGAAATCAATATATATATATATATATATATAAAATTAGCCTTCGACTTGTGCCGATTCAAGTAGAGGATGTTGATGGTGAATGAGGCAGTGAAGATTCTTAGTGTTTCTCAAGCTATCAACCCAAAATTGGGGGTGATTGACAAATATCAGATTTCGCATTTTGAGTTTATGGAGATTTGCTGGACTCATTGCTTGATTGATGATCATGCGATTGGATATACTAAAATGCTCGTTCAATTTGGGAGAATGAACAATCTTTGTATTGATGGTTTTTTTTTCGAAAATTATGTATTGCATTGTTGTAAAGGATGTAATTTGTTCTTTTGTTCTCAATAATAATATGAGATATGAAATTATGTATTTAATTCATTTAAATGATGAAGTCTTTTAGTGTAAATGATGTGATTCATTCTTTAGTTCTAAATAATGCAATAAGATCTGAATGATGTAGTGAATTTATAAAATGATGTAATTCATTCTTTTGTTCTAAATAATGCAAAAAAATCTGAAATGAGGTAGTGAATTCATCGAAATGATGTGTTCATTTACTGTAAATGATGTAATTCATTCTTTGTTTTAAATGATTTAGTAAGATCTAAAATGATGTATTCAATTCATTGAAATAATGTATTCAGTTACTGTAAATGTTATAATTCATTCTTTGTTTTAAATAATGTAATAAGATCTGAAATGATGTATTTGTTTATTATAAATGATGTAATTCATTTTTTTGTTCTAAATAATATAACAAGAGATTACATTTTGTATTTTAATCATAGAAAATATGATTATATAAATCACAAACATTATTAAAGAAACAAACATGTACCAAAGAATGACAAGGTGAATTCTCATGGTGGAGAAAGAATATGAAGCCTGACCATAATGCTGAGTCTGCAGCATCACGGCATCATTGACTAATTGTTCATCTCTCTCTCCTCTCTCAGTCCAAGTAACGATTCAATCAACTCCTCTCTTTCTCCCTCCGCTTAATCTTCATTGGAGAGAGAACTTTTTCTCCAAAGAATCAAAGTTGTTCACTAAATTTGTGTACAAATCAGCCGAATTAGACGCAGCAGCACATCCCTCCGCTGCCCGGAGGCTCCTCCATCTCGAACTATTTCAGACACCACCAGGCGTTCTATAAATCTCAGTGGAGGTGGGCTTTTCAAGCTCCAATCTGAGCTCATACAAAGCAGGTTGCCGTATGGATCCCGACCTCTGGAGCGCGGCGTGTGGAAGAATTCGGAACTGTCCGATCTCGTTGACGATTACTGATCTCCGTTTAATGGATTAATAATCAATTCATCACGGATGAAATCGCTTTCAATTTCGGCGTTATTTCTCTTTCATCCGCCATCAAAATCTAAGCTTGTATTCAATCAACACCAATTAAATTCTACTATTTTCAGAAAAGGAATAAAGTTTTTTTTAATATGGATATGGATCTTGATCCGTCTCATACTAAATATTATGAGACGGTCTATCAGGACACTAATTTTATCAAAATTGGTCTCTATTTGTAGAGAATTTAAAATTATGAATTTTTGTATATTTATAATTTATTTTTATTTTATAATATAAAAGATATATCAACTTTAATATTGTATACATATAAAGAATGAATGAGCCTATATAATAGCAACAAATGTCACATTCTTATTAATCAATCAATAAAGAAATAAAGAAAAGTTATGGAGGGGCCCACAAACCTTTAAAATTGAAATAGGTTTGTGGTCGACCTTGAAATGGTTGAGTTGAATTATTTTATTATTATTTTCTTTTTCTCTATCCGCAGGTGACCACTCTATTTTGTGGTCTTAGCGGGTTCTTTAAATACGAGTTCTGAATGATACATGTTTCTTTATTCCTAGGCATTTGTACGTTGGGAGAGATAGAGAGAGAAGGGGAAGTTGTAAGGGATGTTTGAAGTGGTGATACTTGAAAAAGATTGATTTTTGAGTGAGAAAATAAGAATAGTATGCAGCAGTTGTTCAAATATGCAGTCTTTTCTAGCTTTTCTCTAGTCTTGTTCATGGATTGTTTGAGGGGTTTCATTTAGATGTTATGAACTGTGCAGGTTTAATGTTTCCATATTTTGCAAAATCTTGAATTCAGCTATGTATCTTGTTTGATTTTACTTCTTGCAATTTGAATTAGGCAGTGTAGAATGTCTTTAGACAGATCTTTCATGTTGTTCTATATAGGTACTTATTAAGCCTGATAAGCAGAAAAGTAGTTTTTCTGAAGGTATGGGGAATGCCATTTCTTCATTTTTTGGATACAACAATGTGTTATGGTCCCATGTTTGGTATATGCTCATCGAATTTAGTCTTATCACTTAGATTACAGGTATGCTTAGAGAAAGAATGTTTATGAACATTGTTGTTTCCTTAAGTATTAGTCTCCTTCTTGAGTGTTTAGCCCTACTCACTCATTCGAAATGAACTGCAGTTGAAAAACTCATAAGTTCCCTCGTATTGATATATTCTCGTTGATTTGATTCAATTATGCGTCGATCCTTCACCACTGTCGCGCCCGACGCCTGCACCACCATTGAGCCTTATTGCTGCTGAGGTTTAATATTATTTGAACAACGACCCAATGCAATCTCCACGATTTGAAGAACGAGGACGGTACTCTCTCTATCCAGACCCGTTAAGTTGTTAAATTCATTGTTGTATGCTTGTTTCTTGTTTGTGGTTATTTGTCCTTATTTTCTGGAACTATTACTCTATATAAGTTGTTTGTTCCCTTCTGAATTTAAAATTTTTATTGTATTCTAATTTATTACAAATTAATGATTTATTTTATTTTATTTTTGGTCAACCACACGTATATGTAAGGCTGCAGTCGATTGCCCATTTGGGTGACAAAGAAATCCGGTGTTTATGGGCCAAAGAGAAAAGCTTCTTGCCTACTTCTTTCAAGCTGTTCAATGGCATTCACTTATTTTT